>JBBDHI010000017.1:14451188-14465449 GCA_037177115.1 Craterocephalus stercusmuscarum
GGAGGTAAGAAGGGGGCTTTTCCGACCTCTCCCTATTTTTTGTTCCCCCCCTCCTTTTCTTTTTTTTGTGGGGCCCGTCCCTTGTTGCCCCCCCCCCCCCCCCCCAACCCCCCTCCTGCCATCCTCCAGTGCATTTCATATTACTGTGCTTTTGTTTCAGAGCACTTATTTCTTGCCCCGCTTCACTCAGCTTGTTTAGCTCGGCGAAGAACAAGGGAGGGGAAACAAAAAAGAAGCGTGTGTGTGTGTTTGAGAAAGAGAGATAGCGACCGCCGCTTCCTTGGATGTTCGTATTACTTGTGGTTTGCTACCTTGCTCTGATTCATAACAGCATCCTCCCACTGCTGTTTAAAGAGAGGTTGTAATGTGCACGTCGTAATTGGATGTGTAATCCTTTCCTCTGCAGCAACGGTGAGCATAGCCGAGTGTGGCTTGCTAAGATGTTGGGAAGAGAATAAAGATCAAGCAGACCTTTTGCTTTGTGCGTGCCAAGTAAGAGTGAAAGAGAAAAGAAACATCTGTAAAAATGCAACTCATTCTGGGTGTTTTTTTAAGGCGTACTTTTTTGTCAGTGAACTTGTTGAGCTGACCTATGATCAGAGGTTTCATTTTGAGAGTAAACAATGAGGGTCGAGGATGAGGGGGGGCGGGCAGAAGGAGCCCTGCTTCTTTCCCACTGAAGCATCATCCTTTACGCAGCACTTAAGCTTTTTTTTCCTCCCCCCCCCTGGGTGGCTGGAGCACCGGCCCATCAGGGCAGCCAGAATCAGGTGGACTCACTTGTTATCTCAGCTGTGACGCTCAGCCGCCTATTTCCACACTCGCTCCTTTTCCTCTTTTCACAACCTGAGGCCCTGTCTTTTGATTAACTAACAAAAAGTGCTGGTGCGGGGCGGGCAGGTGTGTGCACGGTCCTGCACACAGCCGGAGTGTGCGAAAGCGCAGCAGAGGGAAAGGAGGAGGATGCATTCATCTCCAGACTCCTCCTTGATTTTTAGCGTTGGCTTCACTGTGTCGGGGCCCTGCAGAAAGGGGAAGCAGGAGGAGAAACAGTTAATCGATAGCCGCAAGGTCAGATGGCCGGCGCTGGGCTGGAGCGCGCCCTGTTAGCTGCTTGGATGCTGAATGGGATTGGTAGCACCTGTCAGGGATTAAAGGAGCCCTCTTTTGACCATTTTCTCAGGTGGAGTGTGTGAAAGAGACACGCTGGTTAGCAGCAGGAGAGGGAGACCTCTGCTGGACACGGGGAGGCATGGCAGCGCAGCAGAATTAGGCCACCCAAAGTTCTGGTCACGCTATGCAAAGTTGCACAGCCTCTGTGCCCTGCAGTGTGCAGATCGAGCTGTTGTTCAGGGACCTCAGCTGACAAGTAGCTGTCCGTTGTTTGGCAACATTTACTCCCCGAATTCCTCCTCACTCATGCGAGCAGCGTGTTCTCTGATGTTTCAGACTGTGTAAGTGCACTCCAGGTAATTCTACTCGGCTAATGCTTAAAGCTGAGAGGATTAGTAATACGGCCTTATTTCAAAGTGCTCCTTTGAAGTTTTTACCTTTTTTGCTTTATCAAAGTGAAGAATTTGAGGTTTTTTTTTGTTTTTTTTTTTGTTTAGATGCATTAAAGTGTGCGTGCGTGTTCAGTAAAAAAGAAAGCCTGCGCACATACGCGGCGCTGGTTGAAAGATAAGAACAGCAAACTGAGTGTCACACATGAAAACTCCTCGGCTAAGCTCTGCGCTTCCTTCGGATTTGTTCTTTAGCTCTGTTTCTCTCAGCGGGGAATCTTGGGGGACCCTTTATCAGCGCTGAGCAGCTTTCCAGAGCCCTGCCCCCACCCCCACCTGTGGTTCCTCAGTTGGCCTTTTGTGTGGAGGAATGTGGGGCGGACCGACGCTGATGCAGATAAACACAGAGGGACGGTGAGGGACGGAGGCCTTGCCGGCAGATCAGCACGATACCTATTAATCCAGACTCAATCCGTCTCTGTGAGACGGTCAGGGTAGTGAGCACGGGGACGAGTCTGTCCCCGCTGCTGCTCACTGCTGTATCTGAGCAAAGAATGCAGCGAGGAGAGCGAGGCGCTGTGAAGCCAAACCTTATCTGTTCTCTTAGATGATGGCTTGGGGTAATTGTGTATGTCACAGTGATAACATTAAATATGAGGTGTGCTTCTTTTGAAGAGAGATAGCGCTTGTCCTTTCTCAGTTGCAAAAGGGAGATTTCTCCCTCGATTGGCAGCAAAAAAAAGAAGAAAAAAAAAAGCAGCAAACTTTTCTTTCAGTTTCATCATGTTTCCGTTTGCCGTTAACTGTGCTGCTGCAGTGCATCTCAGTTTCACGCATTTGCCAAAAATATGTGCTCGAGGCACATCAAGCTCTTCAGTGAGTCAGTGTGTAAACAAGCCGGCTTCTCTGCCTGAACATTTGCCGAGCTGCTAAAATGCCGTTTGAACTTTACAGGCTGTAAACTCTGCGCACGAGGGACCTGACAGCTCTAACAGATTTACCTCTCATCCTCTCCTTGTTTTACAGAGTCGGACAAAACTTTTGATGGAGTCCCGGTAGAGGCGTCAAGATGAACACCTTACCATCGATGGACCGGCACATCCAGCAGACCAATGACAGGCTGCAGTGCATCAAACAGGTGCGCAGAGAGACCAGAGCCTCGGAGTCCTGCTCCAGCTTCTTTCACCGCAGTGCAAACAGTGATTGTGTGGGGCAAAAGCAGAAGAATTGTCCGACTTTACTTTCTCCTGTCTGCACCTTATAAGGGCATGGGTTTGTCTGGCCATTAGCTGCAGTAACTCAGATCGCGTTACGCTGGGTCACAGAGGGAGGCAAATCTGGCAGCGAACACAAGAATCCACTTCAAAGCAGCCCCTCGCTTCTCTCCTGGTCCTGTGTTTGGTTACCTCACGTTCTCCGCTCTTGACGTGTGCCAGCCCTTGTTGTGGTTTTGCTTAAATGTTTCCTTGACTGTCAGCTTTCACAGACAGACAGACAACATAACCCTGGGCTACCGCCTCTGCTTGTGATTAATAGTCTGCAGAACTCATAGACTGCTTGACTAGCTGGCTGGCTGCTGGCGTATTTGTTTATGATATGTGGGTGTGATCCTTTATATCTCCCAACATCCATATGACACCATGCCTTAGAATAAATCAGAGAATGATGAGGCTTTCAGCGTGTGATTATGAGGTGACACATCCCCCCTTTCTCTGTTTCTTCTGTTCCCTCTCATATTCCACAATACCGGTCTTTTTCTAAACCGACTTGCTTTGATTGCATGTCACCATGTGTCGATGCCATAATCTCAGAAAAGCCGTATTCAGATATCAGCCCTTTTAAAATTGGCCAGAATCGACGTTCCTCGCTTTTAAAAAGCCTTCCCTTTATACGTCCTTTGGCGTCGGTGATGAGCCCAAAACAGCTGGATTTAAAGTGTCTCGTTTAATAAATGTTGTAATTGTAGTTTGGTTTATATACTCTTCAGCTGCTGCTGTAAAAGAGCTTGCGGTGAAGCAGACTTCAAAGGGAACTCGGTTCGCCAGAGAGCTCTGAGTTGTGCCAGCGGGGCGCTGTTTTTAGTTTGGGGGAAGCCGCTGGCAGAGAGCCAGGTGTTGTGTTGTTTTTAATGGAGCCAGGTAGGCACTGAGCTGCCTGATCTGACGCTGGCCTGGAAAGGGGAGTAAATCAGCCTGTCATCTCACAGAGGACAATCTGTCAAACGTCTGGCTCTTTGTGTGCTGAAGCCTCCACCAGAGCTGCCGTAGTTCAGCCCCCGCGCCCCCACCTCCCCCGTCCTCCTTCCTCTCATCCAACCCTCAACAACAGGAACAGCTTATGTCCCTTCCTCCCTCCCTAAACTCAGCAGAGCCGCGTCTAGCCCTCGCACCAGAGCGGAGGTTGCCAGGCAGAGTCGGTGGCGACTTGCTGCGGCAAGAGGAGTTCAGATGTAGACAGACAGCGCCTGCTGTGCTGCTTCTGATTCCTCTGGAGCTGGAGGCTGATCCGCCTCCCATCAGGCAGCAATAATGCCAGATCATATCACTCATCTAGAGCTGGCTCTTTTTCTCCCTCTTACTCAACAAGAGCATCTCTCACTTTCTCGCACTCCCCCTGCTTTTCTTCATTATCAGTCAACCCTCCTTTGAGGGTCCACAACTAACTCCATAATGGCTAATCTTCTCATCACAAAGGATGAGTCAGTCAAGGCTTCTCTTGAAGCCCATGATATCACTGGAGGCTCTCTGAGATTTTCTCTGTGGGCGGGTACCCAGCCCGACGCATCGCGCTCACAACCAACAACCCCCTCCCCTTTTTTTTTTTTGTCACACGTCGCCCAAAAAGCTGCTGTTTATAAAAAACAGCTCACCTCTGCTGCCCCCTAAAGACAATAGTCCCTACCCTCCCTGCGAGAACTCACAAAACAAGACGCTTCAGCTCTAGATGAGAATAATAAACGCTTTCAAGTGGGCTCAATCTCGCCGAGCGAGCGAGCTGCAGCTCTGCGCCATTTCAGAGCTATTAACCTCCTGAGCCGTGAAGAAAGGGAGCCCAATTTTAAAACCGCTTATTGTGTCTTGCCAGCTTCAGTAGCCCTCAGACACTGGGAAGAAAAGACTCGACTGTTTCAGGCCTCAGTGAACAAGCGAGAAAGACAGACAGAGACTGAAAGAGATTAGACGACACACCAACGGCCCGCATTGAGTCTGCACACATAGCTGCCAGGACCAAGGCTGTTTTCTTTATGCACGGCCAAGTCAGCCAGTGGACTTCTGGTGCCGAGGCTCCGTTCCACTCTGAACCCCGGCAGCCGATGAGGGGAAGAGAGAGGAGGAAGGCTGGAGGGGAACGGTGCGGTTGCTGCGCGGGTCATGGGGGTGAGCAATGGGTGTTGCCAAGAGAGATTAACAAGAAACACTGGCATCATTGTTGATATGGGTGTGATCTTCTTCCCACAATGCGGCAGAGCCCTAAATCGGGGGGCACGCATTGAAGAGAGTGGAGGTCCCTCACAGGGTTGTGCAGAAACACAACATTCAATCGAGGTCGTTTGGAGGGCGAGCGAAAAGGCTGCGTAACTGTTTGGTTTCTGTGTTTTTTTCCAATTTGTACTTCACGTGAGGGAAAAAAAAAATAAGTCTCATTATTTCTCATTGTTTGTAATGACGGTCTGCTCTCGGTGTGTTTGCACAGCACTTACAGAACCCGGCCAACTTCCACTCAGCTGCCACGGAGCTGCTCGACTGGTGCGGAGATCCCCGGGCCTTCCAGCGACCTTTCGAGCAAAGTCTCATGGGATGTCTGACGGTACGAAAACACTAATTACGGTTTTTGTTGAGTTTTTCAGGTACTTTTTAGGAGACGCAAGCAAAACAATAATTAGCTCCTGCACATGTGGAGGGGAAAAAAAGAAGGGCTGATGTGTCCGTTTCTTTTGAGACACTGCGAGTTAGGCAGTCTGTGTTTAGGTTACGTCTCCATTTTTTCCCTACAAATTATATTACAAAACACTTCACAGCAAGAATATAGTCACACACGTGTGTTTTTTGTGTTCTTATAGGCTGGTGACAGAATGCAATGCTTTAGTTGCTTTCTACTTAAGCTGCAGCTCAATGGTCTGGGTAACATGCTCTCACATGTATTTGACATGTTTACTTCTAACATCGGTCTTTGGGACGTTGAGAGGATATTGCTCCAAGCTGAAGTGTTCACGCGGGCCAACAGATAAATGTTCATTAATGTGTAAATCACAACAAAAGCTTCTTAGACGCTGATAAAGAGCTATACAATGGGACCCACTGCCGAGATCTCTCTCAGCATGGGGCCCTTTTCCATCCGCTAAATTGTTTCATCAGACTCAGAGAGCAAACCGCCGCTTATCTGGAAAATGACTGCATGCAACAAGTCCATGTTTTCTTTCAAGAATTTTGCACTGAATTGAAATTTGAAAACGACTGCTGGTGCAGCGCCGCTTGTTTAGTTTTGCGCATGTAGAGGTCGCCCATGGTGGCTCCAGAGGCGATAAAATAGGACACAACTGCCGTCATTAGCTTGTACTCAGTGATTATCGCGGCTTTTTGTCTTTATATATGCATGCTGTTCTCCAAGAGCGTGGGTGAAGCCATTTTCCTTTGTAGTCCCACTTTGTTTTTCTTGAAATCACCCACATGATTCACTGAGAGCTTTTTTCATAATATGACCAACTCCAGAGGAAAAGTCCAGAAGAAAAAAAAGAACTATAAACACGAGTTTGAGTGGCCCACTAACCCTGCGGCAACTCCAAGAGCTCTGTTTTTTTATTGACAGAAATATGGGCCTGGATGTCCGTCCTGAGGGGGAGATTAAGCTGAAAAAGGCTTACGAGGTGAAACACTGTTAAATCCATGTTGAATCTATGCTAGCCTTTGTAGCTGGCTGCCTGCCTTGAACCAACTGTGGGGCCGACTCATTCACGCAGGAAATTAAACGATTGACGGCAACATGGTTTGAGCGTTTGTCAGGATTGTTTGCATAATATGGTTTGGTTGAATAGATTATGTCGACATCCTGATCCCTCCTAAACGGCGTCAGATACATGTAAAAATGGCCTCGATGGAAGCGTCGAATTCTATCACCACTCGATTGAAATGATCCAATAAACCAAATGATTGACATAATTTCCACAGTTCTCTGTTTTAATTTATTTATTCAGTGCCAAAGCAAGCATATTTTATGCGTCGAAGGGTCTTTACTGGCCCATCAGCTGTTCTTGTTAATGCTAATGTGTGTCTTGAGGTCAAAGGGAGCACATGAAAGTATAAAGGGCTGCCTCCTAATGATGATTTACACCTGTCTCCTGAGTCCAGTTTAACATCACGCAGCATTCTCCGTAATATTAGAGTCTGGAAGGGTCCTGCGTCATTGCTCATAAACATGCACCCTCTTTTTTTTTTAATCCTTTAACTTTTGCCCGCTAAGATAGATGCTTACTATTAAGCGGATCTGCTTGGCTAGACGTTTACAATATCATAACACACCCCAGTTCTTGTTATTTCCACACTTTGCTGCTGCGTTTGGGTGTTTAAACTCGCAACCTTTTCACCGTGTGACGGTGTGTTTACTTTGTGGGGCCAGGCTGGTCTTATTTCAGGATAGACTTTAAGACACTCTTGCAGTGAAGTTGTGCAGGGCCACTGTGGTTTGGCTCGGTCCTCTCTCCTGGAGGAGGCTGCAGTCATCAGGCTCATCATAACCATGTAGCACTGCTGCAGTCCCAGACTCCAGACTCCACATAAATCTCACTTTGTCTGCGCCTGTGTCTTCACAGCATGTGTGTCTCTCAAGGGACAAATTAAGTTTAAGTTTAATGATAGCAGGACCTCGAAATTATATGTAAAAAAAAAACAAAAACAAATCCAAGCATTGAGGTGCCTCTACCAGACCCATTTGTTGTTGTTTTTTTTTGTTTTGCTGCCATTATTCATGACACTTTGTATGAAGTATTGTACTTTATAAAGACAGCTGCTATACTCATGCTCTGCTGCTTTGTGTGCAGGTGGTGAGTCGTGTCGCTGCTCAGCAGGGGTTTGACTTGGACCTGGGCTACAGGTTGCTCGCAGTGTGTGCTGCCAACCGGGACAAATTCACTCCCAAGTCTGCTGGTAAGACCTTTTCCTTCTAGAAGTGCAAGCAGATGCATGCTCGCCCCTCATGCCATTTACTGCTGATGGCTTGTAAGACAGTTACACCAAATCTCACGTGTTAAACCAGAGCCTAAAGTCAGCATTTCCTTAATTACACCAGCCCAGTGGAGCTTCCTCGTTATGTTGTTCAATACTGTAAAACTAATAAACATGTATGTTAAAGTCACCATAAATATGAGTTTGGTACATATCAAACAGTTGATATCGAAAAACTACTGCAGCCACAGACATCACACAAACACCCGCAGAGCCTTATAATGTCAAGATATTTTTAGGTCCCATTAAACATTAATGTGCTATTGAGATGAGCTGTCTGAGTGGTAGCTTCAGAAAAACAGTCTACTCAACGGCCTTTCTGCACGAAACCCACACTTGTACGTGCAGCCTGCTCGCACGCACACATGAAGCGAAAGGGAGAAAGCAGTAATGCTATCCTCAGACATTTATCTATCAAATCCAATTTCCCCCGATCCATACCTCCCCTCCCCGCCTCCCACTGCCCTGCAGGAGCGGCCTGTTCGTGTGCATTTGTCAAAAGTGAAACGTGCAGAGGCGTGAGGGAGGGAAAGAAAGAGAGATGGATGGCTGGAGAGGTGTCGCTGATGTGTGCCGGAGCGCTCACTCAGCCTGACAGAGACCTGACAGAGCTGTTTCCAGCCAGTCAGAACGCAGACAAACCTTTGCTTAGCAGCTGCATACGTGGGGGAACTGAGGCAAAATTGGTGTGATTTCTTTTTTTGTTTGTTTGTTTGTTTTTCTGACAAGGTGAAGCAGTAATAATGAGACTAATGCTCTGATACTGTATCCCCTTCATCTTTAAATACACAGCAGTGAGTTGCAACCGAATATTCAAAAAACCAGACATGCACAGCATCAGTTTGTCTTTTTCTTTTGTGCACATGGTCCATGATAACAACATTTCCTTGTGGCGGGAAGCATCTTGTTGGGAGGATGCTAAGTGGTCAGACAGACGTCAGTATACAATATTGATTGCTGTATTTCTCTCTCTGTCTGTGTTCCTGTGTGGGGATAATGTGATTGCAGTCCAGGCATAGCTCGGACAGGCTGGCTGGGCCCGAGTCACAGTCCGAATCATCCTAATGCCCACTGATGGTTCTGGGATCTAATAGAAAGCAACACTGACTTTCAGGAGGAGCTGCTTATGCACAGTGGACAAATGGGACCTATAGTGTAATTATGTGGGGCCGGGGGAGGGATAGGAGATATGATGCAGCCAGTCATCAGATGAGGCAGGCGGGCGGGCGGGCTGTCGGGGTGGGAGACAGATGTGAGTCAGGCTGGATCTTACTCACTAAGCATCCGTCTCAACTCATCACAAGAGCGTCTGTCTGAAAAAACAGACAAGAATTCGGTGGGTTGATGGTGACAGAGGAGACATGATGCTTATTCATATACACATAGAAATGCATGAATAAGGACAAATAACGCGAATCCTGAAAGGTGATATATAAATAAAGTTTCACTTACTCGCTCACTTACTTCAGCAACCTGTGTGAGTTCACGCATGCATGGATGTGTCTAATTTGTGGCAGTCTGCACGGCGACAAGGGGCCTGCAGATCAGACACCGGAGGGACCAGACCAGTTCCAAGCAGTCATGGGTGTTGCCTGAGGGTGCCGATCAATCACTCTGACACTCTCCTTCAAGCACTCAATCAAATAAGAGATTGATAAAAATTGAAATTGACCAAATTTGCATCCTACAGCATGCAGGGGGAGGACATGGGGTCCCGTTTATTATTATCATCTGAGCCTATAAACTCACAACATGATTGTGAGTATCCTTGTAAAATAGATAAACTGCTGCCCTCTGAGAGCCGTCCAATAAAGTGGAGGGATTTTCAGCAACAACACGCTACTGCTGATGAGCTGTCTGGAGATTGTGACCCTGCAATGAAGCCTGGGGGTGGGGGGGATTATTGGGTTGCTCTAATCTGGAATCAGCCAGCAGAGAGACTTATCTGCTGTTAGGCAATGTAGCATTAGCCCTGTTAACTCTTGGAGCAGGGAAAACACACCCTCCTTTCTTGTTTACACAGTGCTCCCTGCATCAGTAAATGTTTTTAGTCTTTGAAAGACTGGCGCCGGAGTAGTAGTTGTAGCAGTTGTGTAGTCACTCTGCAAGGCTCGGTATTTAAATGTATAAAAAAAAATGTCCATTTCTAAACCGGTAGATTTGCGACTCATTAGAGATTCATCAGAAGCTAGGTGTACCGCTGCCCCACAAATGCGCACAACAGCAACAGGCTGAGCTGTTGCATGACTGTGAAGTTCAGCAGACAACAAATCAGATTATCCACATAATCTGTCCAGGGTTTTGCTGTTTCCATCCGCAGTGAATCTTCAGTCTGTCATCAAGCTCAGAAAAGTTCTCTTTACAAAGTTAAAACCTGGAAACCTGGAAAATGACCATTATGGCATGCTTTTTATGCAGATTTGATTTCTTAGTTTCTCTGGCCCTCATGTTTAATTGAGTTTAATCATAAATGTGTTGTTTCCTACATGACCAGACATGCTCTGGACTCATGGTAGCTCCTCGGAATGACAACACTTCATCTGATCGTCCTTGTTGTTAAGTTACACACAGGTTTCTGCTTGTTGTTCCTTTGTGTTGCTCGAAGAAATATAATTTGGTTATATTTGCCGGTGTGACGCAGACACTTGAAATATAGCAGGGAATCATTTCTTTTGAGCCGCGTGTATCTGCACAGCTGATCTATTTGATGTTTCCGGCGTATCCCCACCTCAGCTGATTGAGAACGAGCTCTCCCTCCCACTCCCACTCGCATGTGACATTAAAAGGAAGTTTGCTGGCAGAACTGTCAGCGCTCAGTCAGTCAGCAGAGTGCACTCACAAGATGATCCCGCTGGTTCACATCAGGAAAAACAGCCGCTGTGTCAATAGTGACAGATAACTTCCAGGGTGTGGTTGTAACCCACCCCGTGTCCTTTGATCAACACAGGATGTACACACAACTCACAAGCACATCATTCTCATAATTCGGCAAGCGAAGCGTGAGGATGACGAGCTGTGAATGAACGCTCCTGTTTGACTGTGTGGATTCCTCGCGGGGTGTGTGAGAGCTTCTCTTGTTTTAGCTGACAGCAGTCTAAAACTTATCTGCTTCAGTTTACTTTTACTCGATTGATTTTCTAGCCCGGCCTTTTCTTTCCATCTTTGAGCTGTGTGTGTTGAGCCGGAGGAAAGTGTAGGCATCCTTTGTTACCGACCCAATCAACCTTACAGACTTTTATATTTAATTACTGCTGAGTAAGAGCATTGCACTGAATTATTAACAGGAAACGGGTTTATTTTTAGCAGGCGGTCCTCTCCTCTGACTTTCTCTCCTGTGGTGTGCTTTAAATGATGAAACCCCCGTGCAACCCCACATCTACATTCAGAACTTTACTGTGACTTTTATGGAAGTAAATCTCTCGAGGGAGAACTTATATATGTGGCCGCGTTCACAACCTACAGCGGACTGGGTCCTCCGTCACTCGCTGCTTAATTGGTTTGGTTTACACAGCTGTGAGCAAATTCATTTTGTCCAAAATCCCAACTTTGCCAGAAATGCAGTCGTATTTCAAACACAGAGGACTTTGTTCTTGTCAAGACCGGATGAGCAAATCATTTAAATCCTCCTTTTGTTCTGTGTTGACTGATCTGGCACCCACATCTCAGAGCTCAACCCCCCCCCCAGCCCGATTCCAAAAGGGGCTTTTGACACACCCCATTAAAGTTTCATTTCCAAGAGAGCCTCTGTTTTGTTCATGTGTTTGGATTCAACTTCAGATATTTGTTGAAACTTTTGAAGATGGAGTATGCTGCACAGAAGCGGCTAAAAACAGAACTTCCCCTCTGCTGTCACGAGGCCAGTGGGCTTTCCCCCCTCTCACGCTGCTCCTTACGTCTCAACATTTAGGTGACAGCTGGGCTGCGTTGTCGTGTTGAGTTGTGTTCCGGTGCAGGCGGAGTGAAGGTGAACTCGGATTCACCCTCCTTTGATTCTGTTGCTCTCAGATGTTCTGCTCATCTCTGACGCGTCTCGCTAGTTAGATTTACAAAGTGCTCTCTGATGAAGACGAGGAGGATGTTATCAGATTATATCGCGCTACTGGCAGGAATCCCCTCTCCGTTAAGCCAAGTAACGTACCACTTGTGTGTATTTGAATAGCTTGATCTGCGTCTCCCACTTCCTCTCTTCACGCATCGGCTTCCAGCCAGCCTTTTGTGGCACGTTAAGCTCCACCCATTCATGCAAGTTTGCAAACTGAGCTTGCAGGTTGTTTCTTTTTGTTTGTTTGGTTTTTGAAATTCTGGTTTATCTTTGCCGTTGCTCTCCTCTGCACTCCTGTGTAAAAGCTTAGAGAGGCAGGAGCATGGATCTAGACTGAACACATCAGTTACAGCAACGGTGAGAGGAACTAGAATATCCTGCCTTCTCAATCTCTTCTCTTGTTCGTCTGTGTCGGCTAGCTGTCTCTATCTCTTCCTCTCATCCTCCCTCCTCCTCTGCTGTCTCCGCTGCACCCTCCGCCTATTCCTCCCACTTTCCTTCCATCCCTCCGTTCCTCCCTCCCTCCCTCCTCCCTCTGTCTCGAGTGTGAGTTGGAGTCGGTAGCAGGTACAGCAGGAGCCCATTAGTGCAGAGCCCGGCTCTGATTGGATAAGCTGCAGAAACAGGGAGACTGCCTCTGAATAATTGATGTGCATTGTGCAGACGCCGGACAAGGGAAAGACAGATCAGAGAGGCGAGGGAGGGGGAAAGAAGAAGAGGAGAGAGGAAGTAAGAAAGACAGAAAGAAGGAGTGTGCAGAGTAAGGGATATGTGCGGGGAGTGGGAGTGATAAGGTGCTGGCAGGAGGCTCGGAAGCAGCGAGAGCTCTGAGAGTTGCCACCGGCCTCTGCGGGAACAGGAGCGTTTGTGACACTTGAGTCTTTTCCTTTGCGCGATGAAGGGAATGAGATGAGATGTGCAGGGACTTTGCTTGGCTCTGGGTAAGTGCGGTAGAGTGTGTTTGTACGTGACTGCTGTCCACGTGTGTGTCTTTGCAGAAAACTGAGCGCGTTTTTCATGCGCGGGGCAGGATCTGGGGTAAGCAAAGAGCAACAGATTCAGGTCTGAGATAATGCAGTTAGAATATGGAGCAAATGGAGCAGAACTACTGTACAGGAGATGGGATTTCTCTTCGCCAGCCAGAATGCAGAAGTACTTTTTCGATTGATTTTTTTCATGTCATGCATTGTCATTGTTTTGTCTGTTGCAGGTTGCATCCATAAATGCTATGAGATTCTGTCTGCTGTGCTGGCGGCACTTTGATTCAAAGTACTGGTTGCTGGCACAAGACAGGATCAGTGCAGATCAGCTGACCGCAGGTTGAACAACCTGCTGCTCTAAGATTGTCCAGATTGGGCTTTTGTCCTCGTGCAAGCTTTGCACTTACAGTTCAGGTCGTTGGCTACTTACTCTCCTTCTGATTTAGGGTTAAAGTTGAGTTGCTGGTAATTGTGCATGTTTGGATTTAGTTTGAATGTGACACAAACAATTTGCTGTCAGGCCGCAATGATTTGTTCCTCTACAGATCTGTCATTTCTTGCTGTTCATGGCACTTAAAAGCACGTGTAAATATGTTGGTGTTCAGAGTGCAAGTGCTGCAGCGTGTGTTTCTGTCAGGAGATGACCCACTTTCACACTGTGGATTCTGTTTTTTAAGTAGCTGGCCAGTGCTTGGAGCCTCGGCCTGTCTCGCTTGTCCACTTGTTAGGAGAAAAGAAAGGAGAGGAGGAGAGGAGTGTAGTCGCAGTGAGATGAGTGCATGGACAGTCGAGCTTTCTGTTTAAGTCTTTCAGTAACGTTAATAAGTGTTTAATGTGCGTGCTATTGTCCGGTGTGTGTCTCGTAAAGGGAAACCATTTGATTGAGGAAAGGGCATTGAGGCTATAAAAGCCACGGCCGTGCTCTAGCCTGCTCAATCAGTGCTTAATCTAACCTTAAAACTGACAAGTTCATTAGCGAAAGGCTCCTGCAAATAGCACCACAGCCTTCAGCCGGCCTACGTAGCGAATGTGATAACACAATATGGCTTCCAGCTAGCTGTCGTGGAGCTGCAGCACTTCCTGTTAGCCTGCACAGGGTGTAAACCACTGAAACCATGTGCATCCTCAACCTCACAGAAACCCCTTCAGCCTTCCTCCTTTCTCTCCAGTGCCTTGCTTTTACCACTTACTGCACACGTGCTGGTGGCCTCTCACCACCGCTCTCCGAGTACTTCCCATCAGACTGTTTAGCAACTCATTGGTGACTGAATTGTGTGCGCGCGTGTGTGTGCTGCAGCCTACGTTTGTTTTGCAGTTAGTCTGCATTCTCTGTGACTCATTGCCATGCCTGACATGCGTCCCCCATCTTTCCACAACAAGCAAAGCGGCCGAGTAAAGTTGTGTTAGGTTTCTTGTTTGACAACCGAGGAAAGAATTTCTTGCGGGACAAACTGGTGGCAAGTATCGACAACCGTGAGGGTGGGGCTCTCAGAGCAGGGCTGCAGGGTGTGTTTCAGGA
>JBBDHI010000017.1:14465549-14483080 GCA_037177115.1 Craterocephalus stercusmuscarum
GTTCACTCTTTTCCACAATTTTTTTTTTCATGTTTCCTCATACATGTGTGCTTTTTTGATTTTACTTGGCGCATTTTTCTAAATTTGGATGTGAGTGTGTGATCACGTGGGATCATTGTAATTGTTTTGCCGGTTGTGATACAGACGTGAAAGGTTGGGACTATTAGGACAGCGTGTTGAACCGCAGCGTTTCTGACACAGATGGGCCAGTCATCGGAATTTCACACCCACCCCATGTAGGCCATTCCACCGGTTGGGACAACAACGCATAGACTTCACCAATGTAATCAGTGCACAACAATTTTAGCTTATTTTCATCATTTACAAATTGTTTAGGTCATTTTAACCCTCTCTAAGGATGCTTTTTGTGTGTCTTCAACTTAATTTAAACACTTCTTCTAAATAATTATGGGATTAAATTAAGACTAATTTCATTAAAGGAGCATTTTTAGGATCTATATGTACCTTTAATTTCAAACTAACTTAATGAAACTAAAGACCCCCTCATTTTGTTTCTTAATACTCTAAAATGCACATGAAATACACAGAAGAAAGCTTTTCATCCTATTCCTAAAGCATATAAAATAAGACCAGCTGACTCAATAGCAGAACTTTTAAAAATTCTTTATAGTTACTTCCAGATGTTTATCTTTGCTGTAGTCTCAGGTTGTCTTTCAATGGGCAGTGCAAAATACAAGAAGACTAACTGAATTGGTTGTTCCTGAGGGCCACTTGCAACACAAAGCCCTCCACTTTTCCTCCACTTTTCTGCACCCCTGATCAGGTCTAGCCGTCATACTGCATTATGTTTGGTGTTTGTGCTAATTCTTCTACCTCTACCCCGTTTAAAAATGTGTAATTTGAACCCCACAGAAACCAGCACCTGCAGGAGATGTCAGAGTGACTCAGGTAGAGCAAACCCTCCCTTCTGGGCTGCAGCATCTCGCTCGCTTGTGACCCACACACATCCCGAGGAGGATGGGGTCTGCCCATTTCCTCCATCTCCACCTGTCCTCCGTCTAGCATCCCTCCATCCGCCCTCTCCTTTCCCCCCCTGTTTATCCTCATACCTGGTGTACTGCCTGAAGTTGTGGATGGAAATCTGTCAAATCCGCCAGATGTGAAAACAGCACTGTTTTCTTCAGTGCAAATAAACATAACCAACATAGAAAAATAATCCAATGAAAAATAGCACATTTTAAGCGAGAGTTTCAGATTTGGAATATTTGGATTGGTATGAACTGGTTATGGTTGAGTGTGATTTCTGACAGAGCTTTCTCTCTGCGGGGCATGTTTGAAATGTTCTGCCTCTGAGCTGTTGAGACTAAAGCCCATTTGATATGCTCTTCTCTTAGAAGAAGTTGGCTTAACAGAGAGGGGGCAGGAAGGGGGATATCATTGACTGCTTAAATGGCTTCCATTACACTTTGGCAAAAAGCATGTCTTTTTTCTTTTTTTTTTTTTCAAAGGATTTTATATCCCTTCCATACTCTTACTTTGCATAATATTTGTGCCCACACAGCGCAGACCTACCTGCCAGTGTTCTACAGACCCCTGCTTATAATATCTATTATAAATTGCTTCTTTTTTTTTTCTTTATCATCCCACACATTGTCTCAGAAGGCTTCTTTGTCTGGTGCTGCAGTGTTCATGCTCAGAAAGTGTCATTTCCATGTAGTAGTTTCTTGTTTGCTTGTGTTGTTTAGAAAAAAAAAAACCTACATTAGAGCTGCCTGCTTGCACGGTATTACATGTCAGTCAAATTGTTCTAAACGGGAGACATTTAGTCAGTCTTGAAGTGAAATTTGACTATATGAAGGCGGAGATGCATGTTGCATATGCAGATTACACTGATTAAAGCCTCCACAGTTTGTGCAAACCTTCACTTGGGTTTTTAATCCAAAGCAGTCCAGTTGTGGATATAACCAAGCCTCCAAGTTCATGCTTTAAATTTATCACTGTCAACGTCAAAAGAAAAGGAGCAAAGCAGCTATACATAGCAATGAGAGAGCTCTTTTATCATCACTCTGTTTGAACAAAACCTCTTCAGCGCTATTCATGGCTGCTATTTGTTGCTGCAACAATCACAAGTAGCACCTGCTTTACAGTGGTTTATTCCGCTCAGATATACTGGACCATATTAGTGACAATGTGCTGATGACATCGGTATCATGGTGTTTATAAATGCATTCTTAAGAGGCAACAGAGGCACTTTTCGCTCAATTGATTTTTTTTCCCTTGAGAAAATTAAAATGGGCAACACACATCTTGTTGGCTACTTTTGATCGTACACTCCGTCTGACACGTTTGCGGCTGTAGTCTCTGCATTCTGACAAAATCATCTTTAGTACAACACCATGTGTCATCTCTTGTAATTGAAAGTATCCAGATGATTCAATCACATTAATTAGATGCTTTTGTAAAATAATGGCCTGCTATTAGAAATGCCTGTTTGTGCATGCATTCTTTAAATCATGATAAATTGATTTTATCACACATTTAGTCACTGCAGTAAGACGGCATATGTGTTTATTTCTCATAGAACTACCATTTAACCACGAAATTTAAGCCATGAAAATAAACTGACGATATTATGTTTCAGTCCTTTTGAGCCCTGCTTGTTTTAACACAAACATGTCGCATGTTTGCACTCTTATAAATGATCAAACCCTAGCTTTAATGCTGACATTTTATCTGCTCAGGTTCTTTCAGTATGATCGCATCTGTGTAGCCATACAGCAGGCTCACACCTGAGAACACTCCCCCTGGCTTCAGCGACGTCACTGAAGGACCTCATATCCCCAGTGTGTGCGTGTTTTTGTGTGCTAGATCACAGGCTTCACATTTAAAATGTTTCAGGTGCTCATGAACAATGTGGGATCACTATCACATCACTAACTGATTTATGCGAGTGTAAAACATTTCAAGTATTCACGGGCTGTCATGATTTCTCTGGCAAATGAGATGCTGTGTAGCAGAAGGCTTTCACCACACAGAGACATGCGCAGATGCTTGCACATGCAGCACTATCAGAGTTCATGGTAATTAGCATTTGAGTTTCCATGTAAAAAGGATGTTCGCTAACGCTCTGTCATTAGTTAATGGGCCTGGCAGCCTGTTACCAGGGTTCCCTCTCTTTCTCTGTTGCTCCCAGAGGGGCTGAGCTGAGGTGAGAATGAGCCAGAGCTCCTGCTATCAGTCAGCCACACAGCATTAAATACAGCTTGAGCGTGGAGGACCCATATGTCCCGCATGTCATTACCAGGCATTACTCAATTAAAAGTCCTGGCTTCTAAGAAATGGAGCTGGTTGGGGAGGGATTCAGGAGAGCTTCCTGAGAATATCAGCTTATGTCCTGTTGTCCCTAAAGACCAGGGCGGGAAGGGCAGACAAGTTGTTAAAGAGTTGTTCCAAGCCGGCATCCAGTGGAAAAATCTCAACGCAATACAGTCGCATCTAGATGAGCTTCAGGGGGCTTTTACAGTCTGTCCGTCAGAGCAATAACTGCTTTTTTAGTTTCAGCTTTTAAAAGTTGTGTCTGATTTGGTGTGGATCTTTAGATCTGTTCAACATCTTACACAGCCATTAATGTGCTTTCATGCATCTGCTTCCAGTTTTTTTCTGATTGGCCCAAACAAAAGCTGGCATTGGATTTCTGTGCACCGTTAAATGAATGGTGGAAATATAATTTAATGCAGTGTTCCTGTTTATCAACACACCAAAGCTATGTCAAATCCAGCCGACTTCCTCGTTCAAGCTCTCACAAGTAGAAACACTTCTTTCACAATAAAGTGTTGTTGTGTCCTTTAAATGTGCAGCAGCTACAAGCACTCGGTACTGAAGGAAATGCCTTGAGGCAGCTCTTGATAAGCCTTATGTTGCATACTGTGGCAACAATCTCCCTGTTCTCTTAGTCACCTGCAAACTGTCAACACATTTTTCAAGTAGCAGCAATGCTCTGCAGATCTGCTATTTAATCCTTTATATCCGCTTTTTGGGTTAAATAATCAGTTCTCTGCATGTAAAGAGACATGCAGATAAAATGTTGTGAGAGGCATGACCACAGCTAGAGTGGTGTTTTGGGACGATTCCCATTTTCAGTCTAATCCAGGGGAAAAAACAACCTGTGTCCACACAACATTTTTTTCTCTGCTTTTTCTTATACTAGTATCTTTTTTCATTTTATTCTCAATGAACAAAGTGTGTATGTGGTTGCAGAAAGCTTTCTTTTTGAAAGTGCTGCACTTTCACTTTTGAAAGTCTCACAAACGTGTTGGTGTAATCATTGTCAGTGTTTATAAAATAGCCTAACATATAGCCAAGGATTGTATTTAGCTGTCCTTCCCACGTTGGACTGAAGTGATCTATCAGTCAGAAGTGATCCCAACATGTGCCGAAAAGCCATCCACATGTTTCACTTTCTAGGGACTGGATGCCACTGGTCCATTCAAGGAATATCCTCTTTTGAGGTTTCAAATATGCTAGAAACCATTTTAGACTCAAACTCACTTGAATGTTTACTTTACTGTCATCTGTCTTATTTTTAATGACAGTTATTATGCCAGTGGAAACGCAGAAGCTAATTGTTGCATACAGATTTCATCTGCTCAAACTTCCATGATTTTTGCCGCCAGATTTTCCTCGCCTTCATTTCCCATATGTCTTCAGTAGACAAAGCAGAAGTGCAGGAAGTTCAGTCACACCTCACGTTCATAAAGGGACTCCGACAGAAGACAAGTATCTCACAGACTTACAACAGCGGCTTCCACCCTCTTTACGCTCTGATATTTCCTCAATCTTTTTACACTATTATGGGTCGTGCACGTATAAAGACCAAATTAATCTGCAACTTTGCAGTGAAACATTTTTTTGCGGTGGCTCACAGGATTCTGACAGTTTAGCAAAGCATGTTGAGCTACTTCCTATTCATGGTTGGAAAGGCTAAACTTTCACTGATTAGTCTCCTGAAAAGGCACACTGGTGTGGTATCTTCTATAAACTTCATTCTTTGCTGCTCTCTCCTACCTTTTGTTGGAGAGTGCAGCCTTTTTCCGCTCTCACTTCACGTTGCTGCCATTAAACCGTACGATTCATTATTGTTTCTATGGAGTTAGCATCTTGTTTATCTTACGTGTTGAAGACCTCTCTCATTATGAATTAGTGTGCTATTTAATGATGTTAATCAAACGTACAGTAATGAAACAATCAGGATCTTGTTGATCATCTCGGCATAGTTTTAAAAGGCTGTTGAAAGTGCAGATAAAAAGACATTAATGAGAGAAAAAGGCTTTATTAAAGAGCCTGTAAGGAGTTGACCTTGGCTTGTCTTCATCAGGTTACTGTTAGCGGCTTTATTATAAAGTGTGTAATTTAACTTTAAGGCTTTAACGTAAATGAAATGGGAATAAATGGAAAGATGAAAGAGAGGTGTAATTAAACAGAGACCTTGACTTCATATTCTCATGTTTTTGTTGGCTGATTGCGCTCCTGGCATCAGCGCCTCATCTTCTCCTTTAATGACATTAAGAAAACTTCTTAATGAAGAACAATTTCAGGAGGATGACTTTAGTCAAATATTTAAATATGTTTAAAAGTGCCTGAGACGAATACGGGGGGGTATGATAGAGGGTCATTCACATGGAGTATGTGAAAGTATGGAAAGTATGGTGAAGTTTGCAGGGGTTTTAACTCCAGGCTGTGAGGTGAAAACAAGGTCATGTACATTTTTATTAAGCTTGCTAAATTTGTACAAGGCCCAGAACAGAAGCCTTGGTCGGCTGTTAGATTCAGCAGTTCATTGCCTCTCCGATGTGATAAGAAACCTTTTCTGTTCTCTTTCCATCAAAGCGACTCTATTTCTCATGCTCTGAGCTTCGGGTCTAAATGGTGGGTTGCCAGCTGAAGAGACAGTCCTTCTATGTGGAGGTGGTGATTTAGTGGGGAGATAAGCTCTCTGTAATAGCAGGGTGGAATAATTCCTCTTTAACTAGGAGGCTTGGCCCTCTCCACCCTCTAGAAGAAAATGTTGTCGCTCTTCTCCTTTGTTCTTCATTCCTTTCCCTTTTCTTCTCCCTTCACTCCTCTCCCATTTTACGCCGTCTTTGTGAGAAGCCACTTGTCGGATGAGATGGCAGTCCTACACGAAAAGGATTTTTATCCGCGAGATGCCATCTCACAGATGTTACAGATGGCACGCCTCACACCTTCAGTGCCAAAACTGATAGTCACAACAATTCTTTTTTTTTTTTTTATGATTAACATTTTACTTAAAAAAAAAAAAGATAGCTCATCATTGCCAACAGAAAAAGAAAAATCCCAAATGTGAACTTGTTAAGGCGGGTGAGGAGGCTGCACACTGGAGATATGAGCAGACATGGCTGAGAGTAAAGTGCTGGCGCTGAACAGAGGAAGTGAAGGACAGTGAAGATATCACTGTTTCTTACTTCCTACATTGATCTTATCTGTAACCCCAGTCGCTCTGTCTCTGTCTGCCGCTCACGCTCCATTTCTGCCTCTCGGTGGCAGAAAAACTGGGAGGTCCCTTGTGCTGCAGATTGATTCCAGTCTGCATTTCACACTGCAGGTAGATACGCTGTGATATAACGCTTGAGAAATCCACACAGGCAAATAATCAATGTTGCTTCTGTTTTGTTTGCCTGCCCCCTGGAGGCGTCAGAAATAAGTACAGAACTCAGCGCAGCGCTGTCGAGACTCCTGACAGGGTTTAATTATTGATTTTTTTTAGGCAGGCAAAGAAAGCAGCAACACTCTGCCGATGTTTGCGCGATCATGTTTTTTTTATACGCAGACACATAAGCATGCTCTTGATGAAGCATGAAGGAACGACGGAGAGTAAAATGCCGGCGCATGTGTGTGTGTCATTGTGTTTTCCTCGCAGCCCTGCTGTCATCGTGGTGCGAGGAGCTGGGCCGTCTCCTCCTGCTGCGTCACCAGAAGAACAGGCAGAACGAACCGCAGGGAAAAGTCCCCATGCAGCCCAGCATGAACAGCATGAAGCCCGGCCTCACGCACAGGTCAGTGAGACGTGCGAGACACGGCCCACCCCATCAGCAAACACTCTGCCTGATTGGCAGTAAACACTTATTAGCAGTCTAAAAGAAAAAAAAACACAAGGAAACATATCTGAGGGCCTCAAGCCTCTTTTTGAGAAAAGCCAGAATGCCTGTGAGTGGAGCTGAAGAAATGTGTTGAAGTGAAGTAATGCTTTTGGAGAACACTCTGTGCTCATGTTTTTATTCCTCTCGAAGAAATCCTGCAGTTCGCCAAGAGTCCTGCTCGCCCCTGCCGAGCAGCTCGGGGGAAGGTTGTGCCTTTATGAGGAAATATTGAACATGTCGTCCATTCCAAGAAAACAAGCCGCTCTCCAAAAACAGCAGTCCCTTCCCTCCTCCCCTGGCTACTTGCCGGAGGATTTAGCTTGTTTATTATATGTTACAGGCCCTTAATATTTTCACCCTGTTATTTGTTTTAAAATCCGAGCGCTAAACATTCCAGCTGCAGCATAATTTCTGATATCCAAAGACTTATTTAGTCTGAACCGCTGTGGATGGGAGGAGGCAGCTTCTTATCAGCTTATTTGGAGCTTTTCAGTGTCCGCCCAGTAGCAGAAAATCTGGCTCAACATATGAAATGATACATTTCCAGATGTTTTAAGTAGAAGTCATTCACATTCCCGTGCCGTCAGTCACATATTGGTGTTTCGTTCTACTTTCCAGTGATGGATCCTTTCCCTATGACTCAGTCCCCTGGCAGCAAAACACAA
The DNA here is from genome assembly GCA_037177115.1 of Craterocephalus stercusmuscarum. Classification (NCBI taxonomy): domain Eukaryota; kingdom Metazoa; phylum Chordata; class Actinopteri; order Atheriniformes; family Atherinidae; genus Craterocephalus; species Craterocephalus stercusmuscarum. The sequence goes on from JBBDHI010000017.1 coordinate 14,473,333, forward strand.
ACCAACCCCCTGGGTCATTATCTGTGGTTACAACAGTGTGGGGAGTGACCAATACGTCTCAGAGTCAGGTAGGTCCGTGCATGACACGCACCTTCTCTGTGATGCATGACTCTGCTGCGTTGAACAAACTTGATGTATATTTTTCCGTCCTGTGTGCTGCTTGTCTTGTCTGTAGGTGCTGTGTAATCCCATGGCGAACAGTAATAACCACATGAATCCAGGGGGCAACCCGATGGGATCAGGCATGTCGGCCAGTGCAGCGGGGCTTAATTCCCCCCCGTTCAACGCACAGCAGCAACAGTTTCCAAACAAAGGAGGTTCCAACCAGTCCTACATGCAGCAGGGCATGTACGGCAGGCCCGGCTACCCCGGTGGTCCTGGGGGGTACAGCGGGAGGTAATAAACAAAAATAATAAGCAATTTCCATCCTGGTATGAGAAGCCAGTGATAGTTTTTGACGTTCAGGAGTAGTCAATATGACAATTTGTTATTATTACTACTATAAATCTGATAATTACGACCGTCTATTTCCGCTTTTAGTGTTTCTGTTTTTTGTTATTTTAGTGAAGAAATTGCAGACTAAAAGGAGATAGGGAACTTTTTAAGTCAGCAATGTTGTGTTTTTTTTAGCTCACACTATTAACATCTGTATTATGAACATATTAACATTAATACGATTTAAGATCACACTTATGGGCAGCACCGGTGTTGCAGTAGGTGATTCTCAGTGTAGAACTGCGTGAAGTAGCAGCAAACACTGGTATTGTATTTTTATTTGCATTCCCCTTTGGTGCCTTTCGCCATTGAGGCGTGTAGCTGTTGTCTTACATCATGGGTTGACGTCCAGCCATGCACGCAACAGTGCTCGCGCCGCATTGGACGAGTTCACCTCCAGGCTTTTCAGCCAGATGGCAGTAATACTTTCTAACATGTGGTTAACACTGTGAGAGGGTTTACTTCAACCCAAACCACCATCCATGTATTCCCAAACATATCCAACTCTCTCTCTTTTTTGGCCTAAAACGGATTAAAGTGATAATGGAAACTGACCGTAGCGTTTGCAGGGTTTGCTCTGGGTTTCACGCAGGACAAAATCCCAAGTTCTTCTGGGTTACAGTCATGTGTTTATCCCAATCAGCTGCTTTGCCCTCTCTCAAACAAAACACACTTGGCTGACTCCAGGTCAAAGCATAAACAGTCAGACAGTAACCAGGTGACTTTTCTCACCCAGGAGCTAAAAGAATCCAACTTTCACCTAATGATGAAAACACACCTTCTGCTTTTCTTTTCAAGTTACACCGGAGGCCCAAACGCTCCCCCAGGAGGGATGGGAATGACCGCCCACACACGTCCTCCCGGTGACTTCACCCCGCCAGCTGCGGCCGCCGCAGCTGCGGCTGTTGCCGCTGCTGCTGCCACGGCAACAGCCACAGCAACGGCCACAGTAGCGGCTCTTCAGGAGACGCAGAATAAAGATATGAACCAGTATGGACAGGTAAGCGCATTGCTAACACCCATGGGACCTTCTTCTCTGTCTGCCTCCTGGAGGCCTAGAATTAATCACATTAAACACTTGAACCTTTTGTTTCGCCCCCCAGATGTGTCCATCGTTCCAAATGGGCCCTGCTCCAGCCTACAATAGTCAGTTCATGAATCAGTCAGGCCCGCGAGGCCCTCCTGGAGGTATGAATCCAGCCAGTATGGGATCAGCCATGAACAACCCCAACATGAGCGGGCCTCCGATGGGCATGAATCAGGCTCGGACTCCGGGAATGACGCCGTTCGGAGCTCACAGTCAGAGGATGCCGCAGCAGGGCTATCCTGGGGGGCCGCGGCAGGGCATACCCATGCAGGGGGTGAAGAGGCCGTATCCTGGGGAGGTCCGTTAGAAGATTCAATCGTTCAGGCAACCTGGAAACTTTATTTCATGTGAAACTTACAGCTTGAACTTTCTTTTCCAAGGGAGGTTATGGGGGTCAGCAGTACGGGCCGAACAGCCAGTTCCAGCCCCAGCAGGGCCAGTACCCGGCATCCAATGCATCCAGGCCGCTGCCTTCTCCTAACTACCCCAACCAGAGGATGCCGGGGCAGCAGGGCCAAGCACAGTACCCCTCTGGGATGCCCATGGGCCAGTACTACAAGGCGCGTTACTGCACTGTCTGCCTTACTTTAGACTGAAAACACATTTGGGAGGAAATTATTCTGAGCCTGGGATTGTAAAAAGATGTTTCTTTATTTCCCCACAGCAAGAGCCCTTCAACGGTCAGAACGCCAACTTCTCCGGAGGTGGATACTCCTACGGCCAAGGCAGCGGGGTGCGTTTTCACTTCTTCTCCACAAAGGAGACGTGTAATTGTAACCACAGCGTGCCAAAGGCTTTGTGCTCCATCTGATGAAGCTACGTGTGTGAAATAAGTTCTGCAGATGTTTTCATTATTGCTCCTGTGCTTGTTTTAACAGCCTCCCAGGCCTGGTAACTATCCCCACTCCCCAGTCCCCGGAAACCCGACGCCTCCTATGACCCCAGGAAGTAGTATTCCTCCGTACCTTTCGCCAAACCAGGACGTGAAGCCCCCATTTCCTCCAGACATGAAACCAAATATGACAGCACTTCCGCCCCCTCCAAGTAAGCAGCAGGCCGTTACCACTCATGTGGTTTATGTGAAGCATTTGTCTGTTTTTTATCCTCTTTTGTTTCATCTTAAAATGTTTTTTTCCCTCAGCTAACCCCAACGAGGAGCTGCGGCTGACGTTCCCGGTAAGGGACGGAGTTGTGCTGGAACCGTTCCGCCTGGAGCACAACCTCGCCGTGAGTAACCACGTCTTCCACCTGCGGCCGTCCGTCCACCAGACCCTCATGTGGAGGTAGGACCACTACATCCGCCGCGCTGCAACCGTACTCGTGCGTCACACGGAAGGAAACGCTAACTCCTGCCCGCCTTTCGCAGGTCAGACCTCGAGTTGCAGTTCAAGTGCTACCACCATGAAGACCGGCAGATGAACACCAACTGGCCTGCCTCCGTCCAGGTCAGCGTCAACGCCACGCCGCTCACCATCGAGCGGGGCGACAACAAAACCTCCCACAAACCCTTGCACTTAAAACACGTGTGCCAGCCGGGGAGGAACACCATCCAGATCACCGTCACCGCTTGCTGCTGTGTAAGGACGCGGTCTGAGGTGTAATTGTTTCGTTGTGGGTGAACACGCTGCTCAGCTGCCTGAGCTAATTCTGTTTATTTTCGTGCTCCTCTGTTGCTTCGCAGTCCCACCTGTTTGTGCTTCAGCTGGTCCACAGGCCATCTGTGCGCTCCGTCCTCCAGGGGCTCCTGAAGAAGAGGCTCCTTCCTGCAGAACACTGCATCACCAAGAGTACGGCTCATTTCCTCTCTCAGCGTACTTAGCCACATATATCTTAATTCTGTAAACTTCACACCTGTGTCTCCTCATCAGACTGCTTTCATATACAGGTGCTACCTGGAAAAGTTGTTTTATTCAGCATAAAAGGTGAAACCAGCACATTTTAGGTCCTAAGTACAGATGCAAGAGTTTAATGTCAGAGCCTTGGCTTTTTTTAAATTTAAAATCCGTTTTTTTTTTTTATTGATTTCAAGAAATCTGCAAATTTTCTGAGTTTTTTAATTTTAGGTTTTTTCAAGCTGCAAATCCTTTTCAGCATAATATAAACAAATAACAGTGGAAATGTATTGATTTGCCTAAAATTTGTCTGTATGTGTGCGTTTAATCTTTGAAGTTAAGTCACAGGTACTAGTCAGAAAATTAGAATAACCGGAATAAATGCAGGCATTTCTGCAACTTAACTGATGAAATGCATGTAAACATACATTTCATCTGTCAATAAAAAAAATATAAAAAATGGATTTTAAATGTAAAAAATGTCAGGCCTCTGAAAGTAAACTAGGATCTGTGAATAGTACATAGAATGTTTTGGTTTCACCTTTTATGTTGAATTGCCTGAATAAAACAATTTTTCCAGCATATTCTAATTTTCCGGGTAGCACCTGTAGTACTTGAAGAACACCTGTAGCTGTTTAGAAAGTACTAAGTTTCCCTTGTCGCTCTTCAGTTAAGAGGAACTTTAGCAGCGTGGCGGCATCAGCGGGGAACACCACTCTGAACGGGGAGGACGGCGTGGAGCAGACGGCAATTAAAGTGTCGCTGAAATGCCCCATCACCTTCAGACGCATCCAGCTACCGGCACGGGGGCACGACTGCAAACACGTGCAGGTTTGTTCAGCTTTAAAGAGAAGAAAACGCATCATTGTGGCCGGTCATCTTTTAACAAGTGTGTGTGACGTTGTCCTCCGCAGTGCTTTGATCTGGAGTCCTACTTGCAGCTCAACTGTGAGAGGGGGACGTGGAGGTGTCCTGTGTGCAAGTAAGTGAAAGCTTGTTCTTTTTTGTGGGGGGGTAAAGATGGAATCTTTCCAAAGAATGATTTATTGATAATATTTTTTTGCTTTTCAGTAAAACGGCATTATTAGAAGGTCTGGAGGTGGATCAGTACATGTGGGGAATCCTCAACGCCATCCAAAAGTAAGTTTCTCCTTTTTCATCTACTTACTTGACTTATTAGTTTGATTCCTTTATTTTGTAAACAAAACCAACACGAGCTGTCGTTTTATCCTCTAGTTCAGAGTTTGAAGAGGTCACTATAGACCCCACTTGTAGCTGGCGACCTGTTCCCATCAAGTCTGAGCTACACATCAAAGAGGACCCTGATGGACCCCTGGCCAAGCGCTTTAAGACCATGAGCCCGAGTCAGATGACCATGCCTAATGTAATGGAGATGATCGCTCAGCTCGGCCCCGGTCCGGGACCTGGACCCGGACCTGGCCCCGGACCAGGTCCAAGCCCCTACCCGCCCCACCCTGGTCAGCATGCTGGTGGCATCGGGGGAGATTATCCAGGAGCAGGTAATGACAAGCAGGATTGCACTGTGCTTATAAACATCTTTATATCCACCCCCCCCCCCCTTTTTTTTTAATTATTATTTTCTTTTCATTCACACGGAAACATGAAAAATCAGAAAAGTCAAAACTGCAGTTGTTGAGTGTTTCCGTTTTGCTCCCTGAAGGCAACAGCTACCACAGCCAAGGGAGCTTTGACTTCCCTCATGGGAACCCCTCCGGTGGTGGAGTCGGAGGAGGAGGTGGAGGAGGTCCTCCTATGAACGACTTCATCCACGGTCCCCAGCTTTCCCACCCCCCAGACGGAACTGGCGGTCTCTTGCCACAGGACAAGCCCCTCAGCCACAGTATGAATGATGCAGTAAGTACAGTATAGTTAAAGAACACACGTTACACCAAAAAAGAGTGCAAGTGACTTTAATTCAGATCCGGCCTTTTCTGACACGAGTAATTTGGAACTTATTTGGAAGAGAATCCGCAGACAAAGTGTCAGACTGAAAACACAGATTGGTTTGATGAACAGGGTGCAGCCTGTGGCCCGAGCCAGCATGTGCGCTCAGTCACGCTCACGTCTCCGTATAACGTTGCAGCTGCACATGTCTGCCGATCACAGCTTCCATTTAGAAAAAGCCCGTTCCATATTTTTCACGCTGGAACTCATTCCGCCTCCCCCTCCCTCCCCCTTAACACCCCCCCTCTGTGTCTTTTACACAATTCCTTTCCCTCCCGTTTCACTCTCCTTCTCTCTGGCTTTTTTTTTGTTTTGTTTGCGTCTCGCACCTGCAGATGCCCCATTCTGATCAGTCCCATAACTCCATGCAGCCGAGCTTGCATGCATCTCCCCACCCCGGCAGCCAATCAGGGCCGCCCTTACATCACAGTGGCCAATCAGGGCAGCCCTTGCATCACAGCGGCCAGCCGTCGCAGCCGCCTCGCCAGCCGCAGCCACAGCCTCAGCACCCCGGGCAGAACAGTCACCCCCACAGCGATCTGAACTTTAACCCCTCCTCAGATGGGCCGATGGGTCAGGGAGCCCAGGATATGCCTGAACCCTCCCTGGATGTAAGTGTGTCGGCTTTAGGCGCCATAAGCTACCTGTTAACAGCTAACATTGTGTGCTGCAGCTGCTCTCATCTCTTTGCTCGGTGCTCTGTTTACATCTGAGTGTTAACTGCATGTGAGGAGGAGCTTTGTTTCCATGAACTCTGGCTTTACCGGACGTTTGATGTTGCTTTTACCAATCATTGCTTTCTCTGCCTCTCGCCCGCAGCTGCTTCCGGAGCTGGCCAATCCAGAAGAGCTGCTCTCCTACCTGGACCCTCCCGACCTTCCGGCCAACAGCAACGACGACCTTCTCTCCCTTTTTGAAAACAACTAGTCCCACCTCCCACGTGCACGCACACACACACACACGATGCGCTTGATTGTCCGTCCAGACAACCTCCCGTCAACACTTCAAGCAACTTCCTAAGCTCTACGCGCACAAACTGTTCTACTTCTCAGTAGATGTGCGGCGTCAGAGCGCAGCTGCGCGGGAACTTCTAAGTAGGAAGCAGGACCGCCACTCATCCCTGCACTCCTGTCTTTTTTGTTCCAGTGTAAAGATTCCACGCACCAGTTCAACCACCTCGGGCTCCGAACGCACCACTTACAGCCATTCTGGTGGACTCGAAAGTATATATCATATACACATATGTGTGTATATAAACATATATGATGTTTGTGACTTTCTAACTGAAAACTGTGCAGCTATAATCATTTTATGTGGCAACACAGAGGAGGCCGGAGCTTTTGTGAGCTCTAGGAAAAGTGTTGCAACTTTGTTTTTTTTTTTTTATATATATATATTTTTTTCCTGTTTGAAAAGAGACAAGCGGGAGGGAAGACCATTGTGTTGTAAGAGTGTTTTTATCCCTATTTGAAATATGTTCTTCCAAATATTTGGCGCATGCCACGCCCCTTCGGCTCCCCACACTTCCCAGACTTCCCAGTATGCGTGTGTCAGTTGAAGAACTCGTCAGAGCCAGAGCCCTGGAAGGACACAATGCTGCGTCCTTGAGTGTCAACAGAGGAAACGAGCGCACTTTGTGCAGCGTATTGTGCGTGCGTCTGTGAGTGTGTGTCCGTTTCCACGTCCTCTTTTGTTGGCCTGCGAGCATGTGCGCGAAAGACAGCGGGGAGAGAAAGTTTGAAACGGAGGAGGAAGGAAAGAACGACGGGTGGAAAGGAGAGGAAGCGAGGGATCACCCGGAGCGGACTCGTGTTCTGATGGGTTACTCTTCCTCATCCAATCACAAGTGCATGTGTGCCAACGGCTTCTGTTGTCTTCGTCCAGCCTAAATGTTCTCGATCAATTCATTTTATCTCGTCTTCATATTTATTATTTCATTTCCAAGTCTATGATTTTTTTTTTTTAATTTTTGTCATTGTTTGTGTTTTATCTTTGTCTCACATTGAAATGAATCCGATACACGTCGCCACACTTTCACAGATCTGTCATCTGTCTTCATGTAAATGTATCAAAGTTTTTAAATCACTGTATTTCCTAAAGAAAAAAAGCCATCTGTGTGAGTGTACAGACCTTCGCTTTGTCACGTCGCCACCATCATTCTTTTTGGGGGAAAGTCATCGTGCATGATCCGGCAGTTTTCCCAGAGCTGTTGTGTATATACCCTTTGTGAATAAATTGCGACTGTACAGTGCTGTACCTAACTATTACCGGCAATTAAACGGTACTGTGTCTGTCAAAAGACTACACATGCTCACACACACACTCGCAAACGCACTCAAGCCCTGAAGCCAGTCCAATATTGTAAGGAATGGATCTAATTGCACTCTCACTGGCCTTTTTACTGATTCATCTGTGTATCGTATACAATGCATCAGGAAAAAAAAAAAAGGAATTTTGCATTACTCTGCAGGCGAACTAGTTATTCTTGTTTTTGGGTCAGCTTTAAAGGAGCTGTGTTTTTTTTTTTTTCTGTCTGAAAGATTGTTAATGCAGCTGAGAGGTCCAAATTTCTCCTAAATGTATTTGATATTATTGAAACAAGTGACCTCATTTTTTTATTTAAGGTGAGAATGTGCAAAAAGAAAAAAAAGCGAGGAAAAAAAGGCCTAGAAATGAACTTTTGATATCCATACTTATCAGATTTGTGTGTTGTCATCACATTTGATATTGTTTTAAGTTATTTAGTCCAGTTTTTTAAGGGCCGCTATAATTTGGTTTACAGTTTCATGCAGTATTGACACTTCATGTCATCTGATTAAAAACCTGCCCATTTATGCTTTCTAATCTCTTTGGAAGAACCCTATTTGATTTCACTGTTCTTCAAAACAGATCTAACCGACTACATATAACAGCTGAAGCTGTATTTGTTCATTTGTTTGTTTGTTAAAGACGATGCACTGCCGCATTAGGATGTTTTATTTCCCTTCACAGCGTGTTCTAAGTGTAACCTTCTAAGTGTAACCTGTCACAGAATCACATCTAGTAATTTTAGCAACACAATTTGTACTGTCTGACAGCAGGCTGAAAACTGACTTGAGGATTCTAGAGAGGACGGATAATATTGTAAAATGAAATCTGAGGAGGTCTGCCTCCTGTTTGCATCACATTGGGCAGGAGCTGGCAGAGGATTTGGGGTGGGTTTGGGATTGTAAGGGATATTTGTATATAATGTAAATGACAAATAGAGACACGTTAACAGAAATGTATTCATTTTCTCCCGTGGGAGTGTGCATAGTGTATTTAGAATTTGTAAAGCTTGCATCCTCCTGTCAGACATTGATTTGGGAAAATGAGTCTGTGTTTGATTGCGTCTGTGCAGACCTCTCTAACCATGCCTGTTCATTTATGTAAGATACGCTATGTACCCCTCCACGTGGGGGGGTTCAAGAAAAGAAAACACATTTTCCTTTGTGTAATATTAAACCTCTGTGTATTTCGCTATTACCTGTGTACTTTATAAAGGTGCTACAAAATTATAAAAACATTTTGAGGTATAATTGGGACTTGGAGACAATGAGTTGGAATAGCTCTTAAGGGGTTGTCTCCAAATTAACAGTTTGTAAAAAAAAAAAAAAGATTTTGTCAAAATGATTGTTTTTATGGGATTTGGCAAAATGTGCTATAAAGGTACAATCTGAAGCGATTGGCACAAGTGGCGATTGTCTATTTGGTTTTGTACATTCTATGTACAATCATTTCATATTTTAAACTGGTCAGAAGAACATTGTGATTTTTAGTCTTGCAAATCTGTATGTAGTTAGACAACGTGACATCCTAATATTTATCTAATAAATATGTATTCAGATGAAACACACTGAATGGGCTATGTCTTTTTTACATACACAATTGGAACCAAACCAAATTTACAAAATAGTTTCAATAACTAAACTTAATTACTTTATTTTATTTTTTATTTTGAAGAAATTGCTATTAGTAATAATTCTATAATACTCGTGCTACTGGATTGAAAAGTGAAGGCAAACTAAGGACGTGGGACAAAAACAGCAAAACACAGTTCACATGGGGATCTAAAAACTTGGTACCTCTCATACAACACAAATAAAAGAAGAAACAATCCTTAATCGTACATGTAAGCAATGAGATTCTGCACTGTCAAATAAGCTTTTGTAGATATCTGTACTATCTGATGGCATGACTATTCTGAAATTACTTTAGAATTTATTAAAATTATTTGAGTGAAGGGACTTGTGGAGAACAGGAACATGGGGAAGAATGACATCCCCTTCTTCAAAATTGTAAATCAAGTGATTTAAACAGAAATTTACTGGAGGAAAACAGGAAATTAACA
>JBBDHI010000017.1:14542877-14554703 GCA_037177115.1 Craterocephalus stercusmuscarum
TTAAAAACAATTGATGAAATTTGAGTAAGTTCAAATCAATGTTTTTTTATTTCACAATTTTTTAAAAAATAATAATTTTTAAACCCAGCTCTACTTCCTAAGTCCTTTACTGTGTGATCCTCGTTTTAGATATCGCACTGTTTTTTATCATTTAGTGATCATGTTTGTGAATATTGTGTTGATTGTGGTAATAATTTGTTTTTATCCATTTCAGTGAAGTGCATCAAGAACACACCTGCCTACTTTGCTGAGAGACTTTATAAGGCCATGAAGGTGTGACTTGGTTTATCATTATGTTTAAAAAAAATTTCTTTTTCATTGTGCGCATGCAAGTTTTAACATTTATTTGTGTGTGTGGTTCTGTGCATGTTTTCAGGGAGCTGGGACTAAAGATAGAACCCTGATCCGGATCATGGTCTCCCGTTCAGAGGTTGACATGCTGGATATTCGTCAGGAGTATGTTAAGAACTACGGCAAGTCGCTGTACACACACATTTCTGTAAGTATCTTTTTTTTTATACTAAAACACAATTCATGTGCAATCTCACTGCTTTTCTAAAACAAATGTTTGAATTATGTGCTAGATTTATGTATTTATCTTTGGTTAACTACAGGGAGACACATCCGGTGACTACAAGAAACTCCTACTGAAGCTCTGCGGGGGCAGTGACTAAAAAAAAAAATACAATGTCTACAACTATGTAGACGTTTCTGCAAATGTTTCCTGCCTTATCTATATACTCTATAGACAGACTGCATGCCTGTGCTTCCAATGCAATGTTTACCAAGCAGTATGAATCCTCCTACATTTTGCTACAAACTGTTGCTTTGTTTTCTATACTGCATGACCCAAAGGTTTTATATGTTTTCATCTGTGACATATTTACTTGGTATTTACGTTACATGCACATGCCCATAAGATGGATTTCTAAGTACTTAGATCTGAATATCAAGAGCTATATATTTTTTCAGATGTTTTTTACTTTCACATGTGCCATTATAATCAGACATCACCTATGTAAAATGTTTAATAGTTAGTTGTCAATGTTCAGCAACGCTGGATATAAAATGTGACATGGATATATATAGCAGCTTTATAGCAGCTTAGTGTCAAAGTTGACAATGAAGATGTCTGCAACCATCTTAAATCTATCTATATTCTATCTGCACTTAAGTGATTGTGTTCAGGATCTCTGTGTCATGTTCTCAGCACATAGTTTACCTAGCTAATGATGTTGCTGGAGTTGTTTCATGTTAAACTCAGAAATGCATTTTTTAAAATGTGATGTTGTGTACTCAATATAAAGAATGTACATGGGAATTATGTGTGGTTCATCAAATGTAGAATACACAAGTCCCATTTAATTAAAAGGGGGGATTTAGTTCCAGGATTCTTATTATTCGTTTTCCCTGTAACTGACTTAAAATATTTAAGTCCATAAATATGACAAATGATTATCATGACATGGTATGTTCTCTGTACTCTCTGTTATACAAAGAATTGTGTGTTGAAAGCAAGAATTAAAAATGCATATTTCTTTCACATCTTTTTCTGCTTGGGATGTGTTGTAGGTTAAGATTTGACAAGCTGTCTGCTGATGATGGCTCCAGAGTGTCATTGAACTGTCTCGACTATTCAGACTTGGTGGTAAACACTCAGCGGGGTTCTGCAGCTGTGCGTCCGTCATGGCTCTGACACTGCAGCTGTTTTTGCCAGTAGAGGGCAGGGAAGTCTTTTTTCAGATCATGTTTTTAGCCACCAAAATGTGAATTTCAACAAACAGAACTGAAATGAGCTAAACGTAATGGCAACAATTAGTAATCAGTCACAGTTTGAACTCATACAGGTCATGAAGTCTTGCTACTTAGGGAATATAATCAAAGTCTCACAATCAATCCCATGTACAAGTGGGTAACTTAAATAGTGTGCATTTCGCTCAATCAATACCGACAAATAATTAGTCTTTCTTGCTAGGGTGTTAGGCCAAGATGTGTGGCTGCTCAAGGAGCTCTCTGCCTTATTAAGCCCTGCTGGCTTCACTTAAAATGCTGTTGGACACACTTGACTGTAAAGATATGGTGCTGTGCTTGGCTGGCCACAGTAGTGCGTGTGAGTTAACTGCACCGCGTTCAATAACCGGGAGGTGAGGAAGGGGGGAGCCTGAGCAATTGATGGCAGCCATAAAGCTGCCTCAGCTGCATTAAAGAAGTTTGCAAAGCCACGCTGAGAGAGTCATTTTTGATCATGTCATGTTAAAATGAACTAAAAACGGCACAGAAGGTGTTGGGACATGAAGTAGATGTCGAGATTGTATTATATTTAAGATTACAAGCGATAAGAAGTTTTTATATCACATACTGTACATCTCGTCTCATTATATGATCATGTAAATGTGCGCTAGCAGCGGTTTTTGATCACCTTCATAAGCCTCTCCTCTCAGGTGTCCAACTTAAAGCTACTTGATTCACTGATGATTAAACAAAAACAATTATTTACATTTTTTAATGTTTAACTGATCATTAGAGCGCCGATGTACATTGGCCCAAAGGTGCAAAACAGCTGTATCTACAACAATTTAAACACAACTATATTTTTAAAAAATGTCCAAAAACAACATGTAAGTTCTTAAGAGCTTTATTTGTACAGCACCAATGCATGCCAAACTCCTCTCCTCCTCCTCTCAAAACACTGGGGAGTCGCCTGTCCATCATAGGGCCAATGCAGAGACATTGACAGCCAGCCATTATTGCTTTTAATCATTCTTGGGGTGAATTTACAATCACTGATCGGTGTGCATGTTTTTAGGCTGTGGCGAAGAACCTGGAGTCCTCAGAGAGAACACATGCAATCACATGAAGAACATGTAAACGCCATTGATGCCCTTGATGACAAACCAGAGGACAGTTTTTTAATGATAAAATTGCAGCTGAACTGAAAAGGGAAAACAAAAATATGTGCAATCAAAAGCATAATAGCCACAAAAAACATTTCACAAAAGACAAAATAACAGAGACAAACGCAGTCAATGTTTTTTCTTCAGCAGTTTGTGTTTTTGGAGGTTTTAAGTAATGTTTTTGGTGTTAAAGATGTCTGTAGTGAAATGTTACGTTTACTGTTGTAGTCATGCGTTCCTGTTCCTGTGTTGTGCGATTTATCCTTGTTTTTCAGAAATGTTGTGTTTGGTTTGAGTATTGTGCAATATGTATTGTGTGAAATACTGTAGGATGGGCATTGGTCTTATGGTTAGTGCAGTAGTGCTAGATTAGAGATCCTGGAGAGAACCTAAGCTGGGAATGAAGTTCCTGGTTCCTGTGCAAGGACTGAAAAAAATCATCCCTGCATAAGCGTGTTTAGGGGTGTGCTGGTTACCATTACTGCCTTTAGCATAGTTACTGTAGTGGCTCAACTTACAGTGAGTACTGTATATGGTAAGTATAACTATGCATCATTGTCTCTTTCATCACCTTGTTGGTCCTGTGATGGACTGGTGACCTAGCCAGGGCATAACTGGCTTCCAGCCCCTCTGACACCCCCTGCATTGGAATAAGCTAACAAACATATGTTGCTGCTTCCTTTTGAACTGGTGCTGCTTTCTCTACACATTAGGACAGCTGTAAAATAGAAAGATGAATGTTAAGAGACAGTAGGTGCAGTGAGTAAAATAGTTTAAAAACTAAATGTACACTAAAGCAATTGTTTAGCTACCCTTAGCTCAGACAGCTGTAGCTGAATCTCCATTCAGACTGGCAATAAAAAAATCCATAACATTTTCTGTTTGAGCCTATTGGACCAAGATAAATGATGGATATCCTTGATGACAGCCTCTTCAATAAAAGATAAGGCTATTATCCGCCCTGTTCTAGACTGTCTGATAAACAAGTCTTTTAAACAATATTCTAGTGTACCATCAGGCAGCCAGAAACACTACTTCACTAGTCTAAATAAGAAACTCTTTCAAACCCCGAAGATAGAAAAGCATCAGGCTGCCTTTTGTATGTGTGTGTCCTCAGAAGTAAGGCACAGACACAATCGTCTAATCTGCGTCAGCAGTGGGGACCTGCTTCCCTTTGATATGAATGAATTGTAATTAATTTTTCATCTAAAGGGACAGCACATGGCTGCACAAGCCAGGGAGCCAGCATGGCAGAGAGACAGAGGGGAGGGGAGAGAGAGCGGTAGATGTCACAATGAGATTCAGTGCATGCATGAATAAGGTCACGGTTTGAGAGGTATGCCTGCAGATGCCTGCTTCTGTGCCAACAATCTCTATTCAGCCGTAGACCGCAGCATGAGCGCATCCATCATCATCATATTGTGTTTCACAAATCCTCCTCAAATACACATTTTATTTGGTCAACCTCATAGATTGCTTGTTTGTTCACAAATGGTGCACCGCCCTCTTAGATTTGATCCCTCATAGAGATTGAGTACTCTATGAAATTGGTGGAAGAGCAGCTCGGATGGTGCATAAGCCTGTGGCTACAGCAGCAGTATTATGCAAGAAATGCATAAAATCCTCATATTTTTAATACTGCTTTAGATTTTTTTTTTTACCCAAATAAAAAAAGCGAGCGTTGCCATTGGGGTCTGTTGATTTGATGTGTTCCTGTTAAACCAAAAGATTATGAGAAATAATGATATATAATATTTCAGGCTAACAGCTTGGAGATATTTGGACCAAAGACATCATTATTCAATATTTTAGCTGTTTACATTTACCAGATGAAAAGTGGAGAATCCAGGCTTTAATTTTCGGTTATCTATGCCCTATGTGGAGAAGGGTTTAAAAATAATTTAACTCTAAAAAAAACCCAAAACAAACATGTTAATCTCTCTTTTGCAGGGGCTCAAATGTAATTGGACAGCTGGAATTTTAGTTATTTCTTTGTTATTTCTTCATTGACTAAGGAGACAACATGTATGAAGTAAACTGCAAATATGACATTTGCATCAGGAGTCTAATGTTGAGAGAGATAAACAAAAGAAAAAACAAAAGAAATTAAAATCAGCTTTTTCACAGATTTTATTCTAATTGCGTTATATAGGTACATTATTCTAACCCTTCTTTGTGTTTCATGTTGTGCCAGATGTTTTCAGATGATGAAAGGTGTGGAGGCAGGCCAGTCTAACACTTGGATTCTTCTACTATGAAGTCATGCTGTTCTAGCACATGCAGCATGTTGCTGAGAATTGTCTTGCTGAAGTAATGGGAGATGATTTTGCTGTGTTCCTCTATTAACCTTTCAGTATTGATTGTTCCTTTCCAGATGTGCAGTTGATACAAATCCTACCAATACCATCAGCGATGTTGATTTCATACTGAGTGGAGTTAATATGCTGGATGTTCCTTATTTCTTTTCTCCTCAGCACCCACCATTTCCAAAAGGAATTTTACATTTCTATTGGTTTGTACGCATAACTGCTTTTAGTCTGTTTTAGAATTGCTTTTGTCTGTATTTCTGGATCATGTTCACGTATAGCTTCTTATATGCATGATAGAATTTTGAGCTGTAAATCTGAATGGCACAGTGAACTAATATCACAGGCAATGATTTCTGGGAGAGTTCCTGAGCATGTGCAGGGATTTCCATGACAGAATCATGCCCCTTCTTTCAAATGCAATGCTTCCTATGTGCAATATGGACCTACAATATAGAATTTCCCTTGTTTCCCCTGTACACAGAGATGCCTCCAGATTCTCTTATTATGTACTGCAAAAGATTAAGTCTTTGCTTTTTTATGCTAAGGATCATTATTTGGCAATTACTCTGGCCCTGTGCTCCTTTGCTCATCTCCTCCTATGAAAGACTCGGCCTCTTGAATGTGCTCTTTCAAATCTTGTTATCATGACCAGTGGTCAGTCACCCTTGGCTACATTTTTTTTTCCAAAAGCTATTTGTCTCTGGCTCCATTTACAGTTTTTATCCCTTTTAGATGTATTGCACCCATCAAATTCAATCAAGATTATTTATTACTTTTCATGAATTTGGTCTCTTTTAACATATATGATTTCTGTGTTCTAGGAATATAATATTCCATTGTGGTTTGTTTCATATTCATTGTTATTCTGTAAATAGAGTTGTGTTGCATCTATCTTCATTTATATTGCAGTAGTTAATTCTTCCAAATTACAGTAAAATAGAAACAAAAGATGTATCTAATAATAGAGTCGTTATACAATCTGTTATAGAGAAAAAAATTGGTAATTCGAAGACCATGAAATATGGATTTTAATCAGCTGTGTAGACTTCCTTTTCTCTAAGGGATGACGTCATTGGTTCAACACATTGAGCCCTCCATATCCTTTCAATATGAGCTATACATTTTTATGCATTTTCTCCCCATTCTCGTTTTCCACCTGGGATTTTTGACGTACTACGGAGTGATGTGTACGCCCATTGAAAAAAGGGGTGTGTTTTGTAGTAAGACGCCACCCTGTTTGACCTTATATGGTCATTGAACGGACCGTTGATTGACAGCGAGCAGCAGCTGCTGAGTTGCTCAGACATGGCGGAGGATACAGTGTAAGTGAGGATCAGCGGCGGAGTTACGTGAGTTTCCCCAGCAGTTGAGTCGGCAAAGGGCGCATGAAGTGATACCGAAGAAGAGAAAAATGCGCTCAGCTGAAGCGTACTCTGAAGGGAAGCGAAAAACGACGTGACCTGCTCCACGTTAGTAAGATGGAAAAATGTATCGCTGTTTAGTGCAGTCAACAGCCTTGGGCAACAAATATGGCTTCTTGTGCCTTTTTCAATATGGTATAAAAATTGATCTCCCGTGCAACCTAATGCCGCGGTGGCTCCGGCGAACTTCTGCAAGCCGCGATAAGTTCACTTCAGTAATCGCTCGGTACTTTTGATCGGTGAGGATCTTACATCCACTTGGCCGTCTGGGTTAGCTGGGAAGCTACGGAACTACAGCAGATAGCAATGGAGCCAAAGCACAAAGAGTTGCTAGACCAGTGCCACCAGAACTTATTGGAGTCCATAACAGATGCGGACCGAGTGATCGAGCTGCTGATAGTCTCCGGTACATTGAGTCAGCTCGACCGGTTCGAATTAGACCAGAACTGCTCGTCCAGCGCCGAGAAAGTCGACCACCTTTTGAAGATGCTGGTGAACAAGGAGAGCGACCATTTCCTCGACCTGTGTGTGGCCCTGGAGAAGGCATACCCTGACCTGTATGCTGCCCTGTTCGGTAACAACGGCGGAGGACCTGTGGACCACTCCACCGGTAAGAGCTCACACACATCAGCTTCTCTCAAACAGGCTTCTCCTTGAACCCAGAAACGAGTGGTCCAGGGACTGCATGCAGCCAGTGCGATCTGGGTGGTCTGCTGCAAAAGGACGTGTGTCTAGCTGCAGGACAGCAATGCTTAGATCTAGTTTTACTATTGCCTTAAAACTGCATAAGGTGGGAAGAATAAAGGTAAATGTGAAGGTTGCAGCAGCCTTGCTACAACATGGTTATTAGATGTAAATGACCACAGTAGTCCCAGTTAGTGATATTATACAATTCTTAGATTTTTAATGACACATTTTATTCACGCTGCACATTTCATGCACATTTTTATAAGATTTTGTAAATCATCACCCACTGTGCTGACATCCAGTCACTATAAGTGGAAAACACACAAATCTACAAAATGTACATTTGCTAATAATTCTGTGTTTCACCATTATTCACAATGAGCACTCAGCTGTCACTACTGGTATGATATGGTTGGTACATTAGGTAGCCTGAGTTGTTTCCATGACAACGGTGCACTACTGACATGTTGGTCCATATCAACCTGTACAAGTGTGTGTGTGTGTGTGCCTACATACATGCCTAAAGCATGGTCTACCATTGATTCCACCCTGCCAGTTAAAAAGAAATCACTGTGTTTTCCCATTAATGGCGGTTTTTGAAAAGAAATCCCTCCTGCGCTGCGTTAATGCCACATTTTTAATTACAATCTATTCACTGGAGGGATTTGATTTGCACTGTGTCCTTCCAGCGACTGCCGCCACTTCAGCGGTTTTGGCTGCTATCGCACAGAGACAAAGGGCAACCGAGTGTAAGAGCCTCGTCTAGTTTTGCCTGTTTTGCTGCGTGTGAGTGACTAAAGCCGGGGAGCGACCTGCTCCGAACCAGCGTCATGTCCTCCGGGCCTGAATGCAGGATGAGCTGAGATCCAAAAGTATGGAAGAGAGATGCGACGATGCTCCTGCTTGGCATGCAGTATTTAACATAGAAAACAAGCTTGCAGGCTGACTGGTAGACCGTGACATAGCTGTGGGCTTTAGTCCAAACTACTGTGTCTATCATGTAGTGCTGCCAAGTAAGCCTCAGTCTACTAGCAGCGACCTTTCCAGGTAATGCTGAGTTGCTTTCTTGCTGCGCCTCTGACAGGATCACTAATGCTTCCTTAAGCTTTTTTTACATCCTTGTATTGAGCGTTGCTGCTGCAGAATGACACTCATCCCGGATTGCTTTACCTGCAATGTGGATTTAGGCCTTTAAGTTCATGCACGCAGGCGCTGGGTCTCAGATTTGACCTGCCATGTGTTTTGGACAGAGTAATCATAAGATATGAGTCTGTTCTCTCCTCTCTTTAGTGTAAATCTTCTCTTTAGGAGGTACTTCATCATATCTCTGCACTGCTCTTTATTAGCTGTAATGTTTTTTTACATTTTTTTCCCCTTCTTCTGTTTTGAGTAACGTGTTGTTTTCTTTCGTTATCTTTCTAATAGTGATTCAGGGTGTGTGAGTCGGGTGTTTAAAGCGCGCTCATGTCAGGCTGAATGGAGCACCTTCGAGCAGAAAGCTGGTAGGAAGAGCTCATAGGGATGAAATCCTCCGAGCCGCGGCGCGTCTGTGAACGACACAGGGTGTGTGTGAAGACGGGGAGTGCGATGAGTCTTGCTGATAGCAACCTGCTCTCAGCTTGTCCTCTTCTCATCCCGCCTGCTCTTGTCTCTGATTCGCTTCCTTCGCCAGCTGAGCCTCCAAAGACGAGCGTGAATGAAATTGCCCCGACTCAGAATGCCTCCCAGTGGAAAAGCACACAGACACACGCACACACACGCATTAATCCGCCGTAGTTTTCCAGCCTCATGCATAGTTAATTATTGGTGTTTTTTTGGCTGGTAAATGGCTGCATATTTTTCTGTTTGAGGACACACAAACAAATGATTCATTTATCAGCCCGCTCTGTAGATCTGTAAGATCTGTAAACCCTTTTGTAAGGATATTTTCAACTCGGATTAAAGCGATTCACTTAGAATATTGAGTCTGGCTGAAAGGTTTGGCCCTGCTGTTTCACAGCAAAGAGCATTTCTGTCATTGAATTAATTTCATAAATCCAAGCAAGGGCAGTGGAGCTTGTGTGTTCACATCCTTGCTTTATGTGGGCAAAATTTTTCCTACTGAAAAGAGTTGTAGAGATGTACCTGCGACCCCCCCCCCCCCCTCTCAGTCTTTGTAGATTTAAGGGTCCGTGACAGTGATTTAAACACACCCCGAGAGGCGAGGAACACAATTCTCCCTGACAGTGTGCTTCGTCCACAGCCTCCGTTTTCTGCTTCCTGTTTGTCTGCGTTTTCTCATCGTCTCCGTCTCTTGTTCCTGCGCTTTATTCCGACTCGCCATCTCTCCCTTTGACTATCCTCGTCTTTTACTATGACTCATTATATTTCTTTTCCCCCCACCGAGCGGTTTTTATTCCTCCTCACGCTGAAATAAAGGGACACGCCAGAGAGACAGAGGAGGGTGATAGAAAGAGGGAACAAGAGAGAGGGAGACAACGGGCCTTTTGTTGAGGAGTTGAGCAGGCCCAAAGTGCGCAGTCAGCAGCTTGCTCTGTGTACAGCAGCCCAGGACATTGGCCGGTGTTTTTGTGTTATTGGAGGGGAGGGGGGGGCTGCTCTTCTCTCTGTCAACGAATCTCTGTCCCATTCCATAATCCACAGCGCACGGGGCAGAATGAGTTATGACCCTGGAGCTTTTTGTCACGAGCTCTGCTACCATGAGTTGGAGCTGGATTCATTTCCAGTCGTCACTCTGCGCACGTCATCGCCTGTCATTCTGTGATGCACACTGGCACTTACCTCGCCACCCCACTCTTTCTGTCTCACTTGGACTTCTCTCCTCCCTTGCTGTGATGTTGATGCGTGCAGAGGAGCCTCTCGGATCGTATTTACACCGACAGTGAAAAAGAAAAGGTTGACCTTGCTGTGTCCATCAGGTCATGAGGGTTTTCGCTCCCGTGCAGTTGTTTCCTAACGGAGCGTGATGTTGGTGTAAACTCTGTTTTGCAGTATTGAAATGGAATGCATGTTAGGCGAGAACCACAGCCAGGAGGCTGTGCTGTGCTGTGGAACACTTCATTACCATTTTACACATGTTCCCCCGCTTCCTAATTATCCTACAAGGTAGAGGAAATGCCAGCTTTGAAATGTTTACCAGCACCATGAAGTCATGGAACTTAACAATTCCCGCAGACCCCACTAGACTCTTATTTTTTTTTTGTAGTATCACTTGTTCTGTTTTATGTCTTTCTTGTTTGCTGTAAATCTTGGCATCCTAGCTTTGACTAGTACTCGCCTTTTTAATTCCCATGCGTTCAGATCTGACCTGTGTTTAATAACAAATGGCGGCAGTAATTACTTTGTTTCCTTGCAATGATACAGGCAGTTTAAAGCAGATGCTTTTTTTAAGCCAGTCGTGAAACGTGGGAAAAGTAAAAACAACACTTTTTCCAAAACAAAATGTATGCAGTCGTGTTAGTCTAAGCAAAATGGCCCAAAACTGAAGCTGTCAGAGCTGGACATGCATCCAGCTGTTGCAGGCGGAAAAATTCCCGTCTGAATGTTTTACTAGACACAAACAGCTGTAGATGGTTTCAGAAAAAGCAGCCGTTATTTATTTACAGGATTGAACAGTTCTGAAATCCACATGCACAGTTCCATGGAAGTACAAAGCAAACAAAATTCCACACATTTTCTCTCAGTGCAAAGATCACATATCCATATAGATGAATTATTCATTAGTAGCTGTGCTCATTGATCAGCAGTATAGAGTTGCATGTGGAGATGTGTTTGGTCGAGTGGTGGCATGAAATCAACAAATATTTGTATCTCCCCATTTTAAAATCATTCCTTTCATCTCATGCATATTAAATGAGTCACATCCAGCTCCTGCTTCCCTGGAATACGTTACAATCCGAGGTCCATCCAAACAAGCTTTGACTGAAGATGAGACTGGCTATGTTTCTGGTTAAAAAGCATGACTCTCACAGCTGACTTAAGATGGGTTTGACTTACAGCATCAATAAATGATGTGGAATGGAAGATGCATTTAAATGTGGGAAATTATGAATCAGTTTTAAAAGAATTATGATTCTCGTGTGAAGGAAATGTATTTATTCTCATACTTTAAAATCTGATACAAGCTCTCTCAAGTATGAAAATATGTTGTACTGACAGATAAATGCATGCTTCATTTAGCAATTTGTGATGTTCTTGCAGAGATGCTGCAGAACTTTCCTGCAAGTTTTTTTTTATTTTTTATTACACAGGTTGATTTCATAGATACCTGAATTTTTACAGACAAGTGTGGGAGATGGCAGCAAACAGCTTCATCATATGGGTTTCTTGATTAGGTAGATGGATGAATAGATACTCTGTATTTATCTCCCGCTGGGAAATTAGGGGTTGCAGTTTTTTAGGCAATCAATGACTCATGTTAACAAACAAAATATACAGATCTATCCATCCATCCATTTTCTGAACCGCTTAATCCAATTGGGTCGCGGGTGGGCTGGAGCCAATCCCAGCTGTTTA
>JBBDHI010000017.1:14565284-14579930 GCA_037177115.1 Craterocephalus stercusmuscarum
TAATTATTTATTTAATGATTTAATAAATTAATGACACATTTATTTAATTAATTAATGATTTATTTAATTAATACATTACGGCACTTTAAATCCTCCATATTAAATATCATGATCATAGATGTTTTATTAGTTTATTAATTAAATTTAACTGCTTCATTTTTGTAGTTTTACGTGGTTTATGTGTCGGCAGAACCCTCTTTTTTTTTTGTTGTTGCATTTTAAGTCTATATTTTCTATGCTTCTCCATATCTTATCTATATCCCAGCTACACTCTCTTCTTGTAATTTTGTGTTTGCTTCCCCTTCTAGTATGCTGCACAGCCGCGTGTTGGGCGACCAGGCCCAGCTGAAGGAGGAGATGGAGACACTCAGGAGGGACAATGCCCAGATTGTCCGAGAGCACAACCACCTTAAACAGAACTGCGAGGAGCTGAAACGATTGCACGGTCAAGACCAGAAAGAGCTGGCAGATCTCCGTCTGCAACAACAGCAGGTAGGACCGCCTTGCAGACACACCGCTGTATGGGCGTCTGATTCAGCCGTCCAGATGTTATGTCAGACATATGCCGTCATGGCGTGCTTTCATGCACAACTAACCTTTCCTTTGCTGAGACATCGCCCCAATTTGAATACTGTTCACAAGTTTTCACCTCAAATAGCATCAAACTATATGTCCTATGCTGTGAATACTTTCTAAATAGCACAAGAGGGCTCTGACCTGTATTGTATTACTGTGAAGTAGTGTCTCCAGTAGCCCCCATGGGGACTCTGCAGTGGTTCCAAGCACAGGGCAGCAGAGCAGAAGGAAATGCACACAGAGCATTTCTGAAAAGGCCAAGCACAGAAGAAAAGGGCTTGGCTTGGGCAAAGGGCACACTGACCCAAACCATGCAGCTGCAAGATCAGTGTATATGCAGGATGTGTTGCATAGCTGAGGTCAGTACAGCCCTCAGGTCACAGCAGCTCTCAGGAATCAGGCCTGTGCATCAGCGGACGTGCAGAAGGCAGTATGATTGTTAATGAAAGCTGCAGACTGAAGGACAAACGTTGCACATAAATTAGTTGATGCTCTCTGCAAGCCATTAAGTTTGATTTAAGTGCATCGCCACTAATGCCAGCTAACATTTCTAACAGCCATTATTTAAGCTGGAATTAGATTTCCTTGCGGCGTAAAACGAGGAACCTGTCTGTGCGTTAACGCCATCTGCTGCTGACACGGGGCACAGCGACTGCTTTGAAGATGTCGAGCACCACTTAAAACGTAATAATGGCACATTTTCTGATTCCTGTTGTCCTCACCAGGTCATGAGAGAGAAAGGCTCATCGGAGGTGTTAAATAAGCTGTATGACACAGCTATGGACAAGCTGGAGGGCGTAAAGAAGGAGTACGATGCTCTTAGTAAGCGCTACAGTGAGAAGGTGGCGAACCATAACACAGATCTGAGCCGCCTGGAGCAGGCCGAGGAGGAGAACCGGCGGCTGCAGAAGCAGATGGATGCCTTGCTCAAACAGCGAGACTCAGCCATGCACTACCAGCAGCAGTACTCTACCTCGATGAGGAGGTGAAAGCATCGCAACATCCACACACGCAGACAGTTTAACACACAAGGGGGGGGCGTAGTGATATGTGGTGAGCAATATTTTGGTTCATGCTGGAAAAATCACTCATTCCTGTCAGAGGAGCAGAGTAACAGGCAATGATTCAACACGTGTGACCAACTGCTGATTTCTGCTGCGCTCAAACTGTTTCCAGCTGTACATCATTTTTTAGGGGCATGTGATGAATTCTGACACTTGGACGCTTCCCCCTGACATCTTCCACTCAGGTTTGATTCAGTTCAGCAGGAGCTGAACAAGTCTTCAGCTCAAAACAAGGAGCTGCAGCGCGAGATGGAGCGGCTGCAGTCGGAGGTGACGCGCTACAAGAACCTGCAGCTGAAGGCGTCCAAGGACTGCGAGAAGTACAAGGAGGAGAGGGATTCCGTGTTCAACGAGTATCGTCTGATCATGAGCGAGAGAGACCAGGTGATCAAGGAGCTGGATAAGCTGCAGACCGAGCTGGAGGCGGCCGAGGCCCGACTGAAAAACACGTCATCGGAGAGAGTCGTGGCCAGCGAGGAGATGGAGGCACTCAGACAGGTATTAGTGTTCTTCTAAAGGGAATCTGTTTTAGCTGTTCAACAGGTTATCTGGCAAAAGTCTTGTCTTGAGCCGCCCTTTGTTCCTTATACATATTATACATGTACATACTTATACATATAGGCAAGAAAACAAGAATCGGGTGCAGTGAATTTATTTGATTTGTACTTTAGATTTATTCATTCAGACGCAAATGGCCTTTATTAGCTTTCAATAACTTTTGTTTTATGTGTGTCAAAGACATGGGTGTAAATTTTGTGTCTTTTGAACAGGCTGCTAATTGTAAAGTTACAAGGTAACATCACCTTTTTATGTTCGAATGACTCATAGGTCAGTGTTAAGTCTCATAACCAACAAACAAAGCAAAGAGAACTGGAAAAGAACTGCACTTGAAATCAGTAAACAAAGGAATTGTTAAAAAACTTAGAAAGACCTATGAAAAGTCTGGAGAACCAATGTGCAAGACCACTTTAAAAGATTAGCAGCAGGTTTCGATCCTCTTCCTCTCTTAAAAAATAAAGAATTTTTATCTACATTACCCGTAAATAAGTGGAAATCAAAACTTGATTGTATGACTCTTGCCTGAGTTTGTTGACAGGCAAGTCTCAAGCCCAGAAAGCATAATGAAGCAATAACCCGACTGGCATTGTGCTGAGGCAGCTGTGCTGGGCAAAAAAAGAAAAAAGAATTAAAAACAGATTTGATGGAAGTAAAATATTTCAGGTTCATTTTTTTGTTTTCATAAGTGGAAGATTCGGTTGAGGTTTCAGCAGCTGCCTTGTTTCCATGATGTGCGCCTGTTTGTGCTGTTGTAGGGAAAAATAACTGAGCATTTGTTGTGAATCATAGTTTGTAACTCAGTAACTGTCATCATCCTACCGTCCAAAACATGGACTGATGCTGTGTCTAAGATGGCTGGATTTAAGTTGTTGACCTCTTACAGTGTGTATGCATAAAGGACAAATAATCAGTGGGTAGGATGTAGAAGAGCTGCCTGATGGATTCTGTAAGCTTTAGATGATGCAGTCCACCTGTGAACCTAAGCCAAAGCTCAAATATTAACATATCAATTTGGTATTTTGTCCTCAAACTGTGATTGTAATTACTTTTGATAGTTTTCCCACTGTCTCCAAGTGTTTGGTGAAAGGGCTCATTGCTGGGTTTATATACATGAATTAAATAAGGCTCATTTTAAATGGCTGTAGATATGCGCTTCATCAAAAATAGAAATTAAGCTCTTTCATATGAAATTCTTAGTTTTGCTGAGAGAGACGATTTAACTTGTCACTGCATCATTAAACCTTTAAGTGTGCAAGTTTCCACATTATCCTACAAGAATATTCTATCAACCTGTTAGTTTGCATAGCTTTTACTTTTGCCCACTCTTATATTCAAGGGCACCTTCCCCTGACACACTGGTCAAAAATAGCCAAAGTTGCTGGCCTCTACTTCTGAACATTTTGTGTGACAAGCTAGTGTCCCATCACTCTGCATCAGAGCTCATAATGTTTTTGGGTGATTGACAGTGTTAAGATGCCCTCGTTTCATTCAGCACCGTCTTTGTTCTGGGACAGGAGCTGAACTCGTCACTAGTGGACCGGGACAGGGCCATCTGTGAGAGGAATGAACTGCTGGAGAAGTACTGCCACGAAGTGAAGGACAAAGCAGAGGCCCAGAAGGAGCTGAGCCAGGCCTGCAAAGACATCGAGACAGTCAGGGAGGAGAGGGACGTGGCCCGCAAGGAGAGGACGGAGGCTATCATTCAAAGGGATCAGCTGCTTCGTGAATATTACCAGGCCAGACAAGTAAATGCACACCGCTGCCCCATAAAATTCCCGAAAGCATGGGTTGATATCTTTATGAGCTACTATTTTGTCTGACTCATCTGTTATCCTGGCGTAGCCTATGAATCACAGCCCTAACTAGGTTTGCCTAACATTTACCAACCTAATTCTAAAACTCGTACATCTTGTGTTTAACAGAGAGAACGCCTCGACGCGACTCTCTGAAGAGCTGCTGATGAAATTGGTTAGAGAATTTAAGATATCCAGATGATTTATACCAACAATGGGCTGTGGCTCCGGTGATTTATTCAGACACAAAATCAATGAAATAATAAACTCAGCCAAACTGAAAATGGGGGGAAAATGCGTACAGGTTTCAAGAGGGCACACTGGGGAGGCAGAGAGATTGTTACTGCACTGTGTCCCCGCTGCCTCAATTTGTCATTCCTGATTGCTTACTTCAGTAAGCCAAAAGGATTTATGAGTTAGATTGCAGTCCTTCAATTCATTTTCGTTACACCATGGATGATTTAAAGAGAACAAAAGCCCACGTTTGCCTTTGATGTTGTGGCATTACTTAGAAATATAAAATGTAGATATAAAACGCAAAAATAAAGATACATTATTTACTTAAATGACAAGAAAGGTAAGAAAATGTTTGCTTGGCAATACTAAAAGTATTGTTCAATGTTTTTTTCCCCCACATGCGAACAGTGTAAACTCTCTGAATTTATCACATATGGAGATGTTACATTTTAAACTCCTCATATTCACACACGGTTAATGTTCTTAGAAACAAGACTCCGCTACCCTGGACATGGAGCGGGCCAATAAGGAGATCGAGGTGCTGAGGAAGCAGTACGAGGCCATGTCCCAGGAGCTGAAGGAGGCCACACAGGAGGCTGAAGTGGCCAAATGTCGAAGGGATTGGGCTTTTCAAGAGAGGGACAAAATAGTGGCGGAGAGGGAGAGCATAAGGTCAGTGTGTGTGTGTGTGTGTTTTTAAAGACTGCTGATGGAGCTGAATGGGGCACGCAGTGCTGTAGATTTAAGAGAGTCCCTGGCAGCTACATACTCCCCCCAGTACGTGCCATCCTTTTTCCTAATATTCTCGCGCCATCTGTTCTCTCTCCTTCCCCAGGACTCTGTGTGATAACTTGCGGCGAGAAAGGGACCGGGCGGTCAGCGATCTGGCCGATGCCCTGCGTAATTTGGACGATATGAGGAAACAGAAGAACGACACGTTGCGAGAGCTTAAGGAACTGAAGTGAGCTTCCTCCCCCGATGTGTTGTCCTGGGCTGTTTTACCCACAAACTGTGAATTTTTCATCAAGCATACAGATTTTATCTCTAAGTTTCTGCATATGAAGGCTTCTATATTGCATGTAAAGGCTCCCTCTGCTGGCTGAAGTGTAAATGACATCTTTTTCTCCCTGCTATATAGAGGAAGCCTCATTTAGTGACTTTGTGAGTTTCTTTCTTTAACCTCCATAAGAACAATGCACCTTTGGGGGTTTAATGTCAGCACTACCCTGAAGGCAGCCCTCAGAAGGGCACCATACATCTTACTGACAAAAGGCCATTGTGTACAGTCTAATTTAGGCTTTTTTCTGATTTAAATATAAATTTGATTCCCAATTTCACAAAATGGCAAATGTTTGAGGAAGGACATTTGATGTTTTTTTGAAACAAACTTTGTGCCCTATTTCATACAGGATACTTCAATTTCTGCAATAATATGCAGACTTCCAGTCAGATTGGATGCGAGTGATTCTCTCCGTCTGTACTCTCTGTCCATCCATCCATCCTCAAGTGGCTAACATTTGACCCTGTGCAATGTCTTTCTTCCTTAAGAGAAAAGATGGAGAGCCAGTTGGAGAAGGAGGCCCGATTCTGTCAGCTAATGGCTCACAGCTCTCACGACTCTGCCATCGACACAGACTCCCTGGAGTGGGAGACGGAGGTGGTCGAGTTTGAGAAAGACCGGGTAAGAGCAGCGCTCAGGGTGGTGTCCTGGGACGGACAGCTGAGCTGCACACATTTACAGGACTCGATAACACCGAGGGAAGATTTTACATGTTTTTATGCTATTGCTTTCATAGGATGACATGGATTTGAAGGCACTTGGATTTGATATCGCTGAAGGGGTAAATGATCCATATTTACCAGGAGATTGTGGGATATTTGTTACCAGGGTGGACAAAGGAAGTATAGCAGATGGAAGGTTAAGGTAAAGATCTTCTTCAGTAAACTATTCCACAATTTTATACTTAGAAGTTTATTAAATCCCATTTTATATGATTTCAACTCCTTTTGGTTTCAGAGTGAATGACTGGTTGTTGAAGATTAATGACATCGACTTGACTAATAAGGACAGGAAGCAGGTGGTGAAGGCCGTCCTAAACGGGGGAGGATTGATCAACATGGTGGTACGAAGGAGGAGATCTCTGGGAGGACGGCTGGTCACCCCAGTTCACATCAACCTAATGGGACATAAAGGTGTGTTCAGATATTTACTTTTCTTCTCTCACTGTGTTTTCTTGCTGTTCTTAGATGGTGTGTTTTCCTTTTTAACATCCCTTTTTCGTCTCAGACAGTGGTATTGGTCTGGAAAGCGGGGTGTTTGTCACGGCCATCGTCCAGGGAAGTCCTGCTGCTAGGGAGGGTTCTCTCACGGTCGGAGACAGACTGATCGCCGTGAGTTCTTTTCAACCTTAATGAAATCCTGCTCCCTTCTTCTACATCTACCACACGCTTTGCACATGTCCTATTAGCTTTCTGACCCAGATCCGGTCCAGTATCCACATTCCAAAACTCAGATAATGTGGGATGTGGTTGAGTGTTGAAGTGGAAGGATAAAAGCCTTCTCCTTTTTATGAAATCCTCAGAATTCTGCTGCTGCAGAGGTCTGGATGAAGCGGTCTCTGGGTGTGTAGTTGCAGTAGAGAAAAGATAAGTGACAGAAATAGAACTAGGGCTCTGTATTGCTGTGCAATGAAAAAATGGCCATGTCTGTGATGATCATCTGTCAGCAGCAGCAGAATCTTTGGTTCCCTTGCTGGTTTAAACTTGGGGACAAAAACTGTGCATGACCTAGAAATCCTCAGACCACAGCAGGACAGGGGTTTGCACTGAAACAGGAGTGCAGTCTGGGAATGCCAAACAGTAACTTACAGATGTCCTGGCCTTGAGGATCTTTTATCATAATATTTGATCTCACCCCTGCACATTTGAGCACATTTGAGCTTATCAGCATTATCACTTGATGCTTAGATGTGATCAGAAAATAGTTCAGAGCTCTTAACTGAGATGTGAGCGTCTCTTTTCCCCGATAGTTTTTTTTCCCGGGCATTTTTTTTATTTTGTAAAATCTCAGCCATAATAAAGTACCAACTCTGTTCCTTTAAAAGTCTCAGACAGTTAAAAAAAAATCTTCTTCTCAAGTCCAGCTCTTTTATGCTGGAAATGTGGGGCCTGCCGTGTTACAGAGTTCTGGAGACTGAAATGTGCTGGCCTAGATTTCTTGCGGTTTCGAAGCACGTCTCCAGCTTGTTGCTCTCACATGTTTGAGATTGTTAGCAGAGCGTGTTTGTAGACGTGCTGCTATTTTAACGACGCTGCAACCCAAGACAAACGCACAAATGAACATCAGAAGCGTGTCAGAGCAGACGGCAAGCGCTGCTTTTCTGTCTAGCGACCTGTCCTTATTTCCAATGTGTCTCTTCTCTGCAGATAAATGGAATTGCTCTGGATAACAAGTCTGTGACGGAGTGTGAGGCTCTGCTGAGGAGCTGCAGGGACTCTCTCAGCCTGTCTCTCATGAAGGTGAACCAGAACTCGTCTCACTTTCTAAGCTTCTTTTCTCACTGGCATCATCAAGAGCGTTCTCTCTGGTTCCTCCTGCCCTACATAGCTGCCTTACAGCTTTAGCTTATGTTTGCTTATGCACAGAGTTAGCGAGCTGTTTCCCAGTGTTTAGGGTATAAAATGGACTTATCCACTGCTGCTCATTCCTTTGTCTGTTTGCAGTTTTTCCCTCACAGTACATCGGGCCAGAATATCTTTGAGAGTCTGCAGACGTCGGAGAAGCCCAACGGGCGCCTTCATCTGTCAGAGATCCACTCCCGGAACAGCCGCAACCTCAAACACAACAGCTCCACACAAACCGACATCTTCTGCCCCGATGTTGGAAGTGCGAGCACGAGTAGTATATCCGGGGAGAGGAGGAAGGTCCGAGGTGAATCCGATGAGATGTACGGCGACATGAGCAAGCCGTTCTCCATGGGTTCCCTCCACGCCACAAGCCTTCGGCCGGCTTCAGACTTGGGAGCAGGTCGATACGGACCCAGTGCTTTCCAGGAGTGCTGTCCCTATCCGAAGGGTCCTTCCTCGTTGCCCTTCGAGCCCGTTTCTCCCTCCGACTGCATCACTATGGAGACTACTCTGGAAAAGAAGCACAGCGGGGGAACGTGGCCCAAGATGATGGTGGGAGGTATGTCGGTCGCGCCGGATAATCCCAGTCCAGTCACAGCCGCCACCCAACTCTCCATCTATAAATCCCCCAAGCAGAGGAAGTCCATCTTTGACCCAGACACATTCAAACGGCCCGAAACGCCCTCTTCCAAGATGGAGTACATGGCGACCAATCAGATCGTATCTGCGGCGGCAGCTGCGGCGTCTCATTCTCCGCAGCCTTCAAAGACAGAGTCCCTCTCCTCCTCCTCCACTCCAACCCCGACCCCCCCGACCCCTCCCACTCGCAGCGACTCTTTTAAATTTAAACACAAGCATCAAAGCAGCTCCGCTTCTGACTGCACAATCACCTCGGAGGGCAAGGGGGAGGCTGCCGTCACCATGGCAGCGGGAGAGGGCAGAGACCGAAGCGAACGGGAACGGGACAGGAACGGAAACCACTATTTCCTGGACGGAAAGGTCCTGACTTCCAGAAAGTCGTGCGACGAGGACATCGGCCGCACTAGAGGAGAGGAACCAGAGGTGAAGAGGCCGCGGCCTAAATCTGCCCCCGCCCTCCGACGCAGGATGACCCCTCAGACCATCACTCTGCCCACCTTCCAGGTGAGTTCATTGCAGGTTGCAGCTGGATTGAAAGTCTTTTTATTATTTTGTGTCTTCATCCGTCCGCGACAGTTTAACAGAAAATGTGGTGCACATGAGGAAGAAAATCTGAATGGGAGCTGTGAAAGTGTTCCAGCGGGCCGGAGTATCCACTCTGTAATAGAATTTACTGCCTGTCACAGCAAAGCCTCTGGAACTTGCCTTTCGGCCAGCGTGTCTAAGTGATTGATGCCAGAGCAGCAGTGTAGCCACCCCGCCCAAGAGCTGAGTCAGAGCCTGGTTGTCAGACAACAAGCCCAGTTACCTCTCCAGGTCCAGAAGCACACAGGAGAATGCAGGGGGGGGGGATAAATGCTCATTTTTCTCTTGTGGGGTGTTGTCCTTTTTTCTAATGCATTACCTCCAACAAATGGTGGAAAACTTCCTTCTAGACATGTTTTTACCTACTGTAGCTGGGAAAATGTGTATGAATTGATGTCTGATTCGTCACAGAGCTACTCCAATGATGAGCATTCGCCAGAGCCCAGAGACATGCTGCGTTCTTCCCCCAGCCGCTCCCATAGACACAGCGTCGGCTTCGTCCCTACAGTCTATAACGGCACCCTCCCTCCTAGTGAGTCTCTCTAATCAGAAACGCCTTCATTCATGAAACATAATCATAAATCCCCCCGATTTACTAACATGAAAGTGTGTGTGTGTGTATCCTGTCAGATTCGGCCCACCGTGGACTGTCTCCTTGCCCTGCAGTGACGGCTGTGATGAGGAATCCAGTGTACACCGTGCGCAGTCATCGCGTTCACACCAGCAACTGTCCATCCGTTGCATCTCAGATATGCCACCAGCACACCCACACCAGGTTCCCTCATTTTCATCCCTGTTACCTTCAATAGGTTGTTTTAAAGTGAGCAGAAATCTCTGATGCTCCACAGTGGCCTATCCCAGGTCCACTGTTCTTCAGCCCATTCATAAAGACTCTGGTCTTTGGTCATATAATCGTTACACATAGTAGCGCAATTCACTTTCTTTTTGAAGACCTCACTTCTGTTAAATCAGATTTTTATTTTAGAAAACAAAATGAAAAACTGAGGCCCTGAGTCCAGTTTCAGAATCACATCAGCCGAATCACCAAAACTGCATTCATCACTAGAATATTCCTCTTTTGGGATGTTATTGCACTGTTGTGATACTCTGATATTCTGACTGCTGCACATAAAGCATGGAATAATTTTCCAGCCAGTGTATCTTTTACTAGCCTGCTCTTTATAACTAATCAGGCCTTTTAAGGTAGTGCACTTCACATTATCACATTATCCAGCTGTAACAGATTATGATCTAGGTCTGCGGATGCCTTCTCTTTGAAACAAGCCGCCAGTACAAATAGCCTTTTAAATGTTTTAAATCAAGGTTAGTTTAATTGGCTCTTTCTAATGGCTCTACATCATAACAATAATTCCAAATGAGCCCTTTTCCCAACGGCAACATCACTGATTAAACTTCCAACTGTTGCTTTTCCTTAATGTTGTGCTGTTTCGACTAAGCTCTGCCCATCAGTTTAATTACCGTTTAGGTGCACAAACTGTACTGAGACAGAGTGTGTGTTATGTGCAGACTTCTAACGTTATTTTCCGACGTGCAGCCCGCAGCACCAGGGTCGGCTGAGCCTGGACCTGAGCCAGCAGAAACGCACAAATGACTATTCTGAGTCCTCATCGTCACGCAGCAGCAGAGCTTCACACGGTACAAACTCACTGCCCTCCAGCGCACGGCTCGGTCAGTCTGACACGCACGCACGCAAACCTGCACACACACATGCACAGGGTCACAGACTCCATGTCCCTTTCTCTTTCTTGATGTTGTGTCAAAGTGTTTATTGTTGCATCTCGTCCCTCTTCCAGGTTCTTCCAGTAATGTTCAGTACCGCACAGAAAGGATCAAAATCCCATCCACTCCACGATACCCGCGCTCCATGCTGGGCTCAGACAGAGGTACAGGAAATGGCGTTTAGAACTGATGAATAAATAAATAAAAATGCTTTAGCAAATAGGTAGAATTAGCCAAATTGTTTCCTTTTGTATATTTCCAATATCTGGTTTAATGCCTTTGACCTCAGTAAGCTGAGAGGCTGAGTTTTTTTTTTTAAGATTCATTTAAATAGTAAAAGACTTGGGGCACTGAGCTTTCAGTGCCATTTAACATCAATCTGCAGGTATTAAAACTTAAAGCAAGCCCCTGCTAACAGGGAGCATGGGCAGAATCATCCCTGGCAAAAATAGTCAGGATATTTTTGGATCAGGAGCAAAACATATGAAATCTTTAAAAGCCTTTTCTTTTAAACCAGTGTCACAAAAGTATGAAGACTTTTTCATTTGAATCAAATTTAAGCTGAGTGCTATAAAACATATCTAAATATGAGGTTATATATATAATCTAACATCTCTTTCTGCTGCTCTTCCCGTAAACCCAGGCTCCCTGTCGCACTCAGAGTGTAGCAGTCCCAGTCTTATCACGCCGCCACAGTCACCGCTAAACCTGGAGACTTCCTCATTTGCCAGCAGCCAATCACAAGGTTCCATTTCCACTTTACCCCGGATCTCAGTCAGTCCTGTGCCAATAGGAGAGCGCAGGAAAGACAGGTATGATGTAAAGGAGGGATCACTGGTCACTTTTTAACATTGTGTTTGTGATGCTTATGTCTTACATATTAGCTTGTTTCTATTTCTGTCCTTCTGGAGTTACTCTTACAAAATGTAACTTTTTATGTTATTCATTATTGTTCTTCATTCTTCGCTTATTTATTGGATGAATGTGGAAAAAATGACTTAACATGGTAATCTTGTTTGATGAAAGAATAATGTGAGGTTTGGGTACAATATGCTTTGCATCTGCCCGCAAGGATCTTCCTATGGTGTCTAAAAAAGGTGTTGCCTGGCAACGATTTCCCTCTGTTTAGCTGTGCAATCCTTCATTGTAATTCACATCTCCAGACTTAACGATTTTAAAGATTATATTGATGCTACGTTGGGTTCCGAAATCCAGTTTGACCTCTTTGTTAGAGCTTTTCACTCCTTCAACCTTCCTGTCCCGCATCGCGTCGACGACACGTCTGGAGCTTTAACACTGTTACTGTCTGTGTTTGACGTCTGTCCCCCATTCTTCTCTTTATCTTTATCTTCCTCTCGCCTCTTTGCAACGCTCCACGTCCAGATCTCTGTACCGTAACCGCTCTTTTCTAAGGATTCCTCTGGCTGCAAGACCGAGGTTCTCCTCTCTCAGGAGCCTCAGGTTTGTTGCCCCCTCACAGGGAATGCCCCCACCCTCCCCTCCAAGCTCACTTTGTTCACGTGCTTTGGTGCAGATAATATGGAGGTGCATAATACTCTTTTGCAGTTTACAAACACTGTGAATGCAAGAGGAAGTTGTTTTTCCCCCATGTTTTCCTCACCTACACCCCAAAGAACGGTTTAGTTTAGCCATTTCTAGCATTTTGCATGCAGTAGTATGACTTGTGCCTAAGGATGCGCACAAACCTAGTTTAGCTACACTTGGCAAACTTCAAAGGTTCAGTGATGTTTATGTGCCTGCACATGCCTCCCTCCATGTCAGAAGGCCCACTTGAATCTCAGATAGTGCATGTCCTGTACATACACTCTGAAAATGACATGCTCCATGTGCATGTGTACATTTTTGCCTTAAACCAAGTCACCCTTTACTCCGCACTATGTATGTTATGCAATGTAGTTATTATCCAACATCCAGCTTCTGGGTCGTGGTCTTGTTTGTACGACACCACTCTGTTTACTCCAGTCTATCCCAGTCTCTGGCTGCAGCCCTTTTTCTATTATCCGCCTTCATGAAAGTGGAAGGCATGCTCAAAGCCACCTTGTTATGAAGACACACAAAGTTCATGTAAATCTCCTTCATGTGAAGGAATTTCACACTCTTTCTGTGCTTCCACTGTTCACACTGTGTCTGTGTTGTCGAAACCTATCCAGTTTGTAGTAAACCAGGCATAAAGTGGTACTCTGGAGAGATAAGCTGTTACAAACCTGGGGGGATATTTAAACTCTGGTTCAAACACAGCAGAGGCTTGCTATTTATTGTTGCGCTTCTAATTTGAACCAGCCGTGTTTTATTATTTGTAAAAAATGTAATTCCAGCAAAAGCCTGTGTTATGAAGAACTCCCCAGAGCTGTAAAGTGAACATCTCCCCCCCACCTTGGACTGTCTCTACTCTCTGGAGGTGTCCTGGATCAGAAGTCTCGTGATGCTGTTCATTGATGTATATTCCTCTTTCCCACCAGACCATACTTGGAGGAGCCGCGCAATGTCATCGTGCATAAAGGCGCAGAGCCTCTGGGCATCTCCATTGTCGGCGGGGAAAACGGAGGAATCTTCGTTTCAAAAGTTACTGGAGGTAGCATCGCGCACCAGGCAGGGTTGGAGTATGGAGACCAATTACTGGAGGTAAGAAGAAGCTGCTGAATGCCACGATTCTGTCTTCAAGTGGCATGCATAAGAACTTTGTAAGATGATAAACTTGGCTGGATTCCACTGACATATGGTTTCTTTAAAGATTTAGTTTGTAATACATGTATTCTGTATGACTTTGCTTACTGGAGGACAGAATTCATTAATGCTGTCACTGATCCAACATTTTAATTATTGCTGAGAAGCCTTCACCAAAACGGGGTTTCCTCTGCTCACTGAACTCACTCAGCTGTACCGGAGCCTGTAACACGTTTGCTGTTCAGGGATGCTTTTCAGTATGTGAATGTAAAAACACATTTTTTATTTACTTATAAAAGTCATATTTATTCATTTGTGAGTTGACATAATTTGGTGAGCTTTAGCACTTCTTTTTATTTATTTTTTAAGTTTTATTGAACTGTATTTACAACACAAGAACAAATGACAACAACAGTGTTCTGAACCACAGATGTGTCACAGAAAAACAACGACTACTTGGGCTTTATTAAAAAAAAAAAAAAACATCAAAAACAGTAAATGTGTGCTAATCCTCTGTCAGCTCTCACAAGTATCCATCCTCTGCTGAGTAATCATATAAAGCACTTAATGGACTGGACACAACCAGTGTTCCCATCTCCCAGTTCTTTTAATTACATAATCAGCTTTAAAATGCTCGTCCTAATCACCTTTTTCCTCCTTTATCAGTTCAATGGTATTAATTTGCGGAATGCTACGGAGCAGCAAGCTCGTCTCATCATTGGCCAACAGTGTGACACCATCACCATAATGGCCCAGTACAACCCACACATGTACCAGCTCGGCAACCACTCTCGCTCCAGGTAAAACACTGTTATGTGGAGAAATGATTTGTGATTTTTTTTTGTTTTCCATCCCAGGTGTTCAGCCAAGGAATTTTTCAGTCTAAATGCTTTTAAGAAACAAAACAAAAAACAATA
The DNA here is from genome assembly GCA_037177115.1 of Craterocephalus stercusmuscarum. Classification (NCBI taxonomy): domain Eukaryota; kingdom Metazoa; phylum Chordata; class Actinopteri; order Atheriniformes; family Atherinidae; genus Craterocephalus; species Craterocephalus stercusmuscarum. The sequence goes on from JBBDHI010000017.1 coordinate 14,579,706, forward strand.
AGATATATTTAGCATTTTTTTTCTTATTGGGAGTGAAGTCAAAAGATACGATCTCAATAACAATCTCTGAAACAGTTAAAGGAGAACTTCGCTTTTTTTAAACCTGGGGTCTGTTGTCATCTTTCCTCTCATACATGTGAGTAAGGAAGAAACAAACGTTCAAGATCGCTCCAGTATGTAGCTGGGCAGGCAGCTAGCAGCCCAGCTAATGATAAGGATAGGGCA
>JBBDHI010000017.1:14730555-14742110 GCA_037177115.1 Craterocephalus stercusmuscarum
TAGCATCTCTTGTGCCACAAAGGTGTGTTGTTGGGGAAGTGATAAATAACAGAGCTCCTGGTTGGTTGACCCTACTACACTGACCGGGGTGGGGATGTTTGACATATCTGCCACAAATGATGGCACCAATCCATTTAAAACTTTAAAAATGAGCAATATTGAATCTGGAAACGGACAGGGAGCCAAGTGAAAGGATGCCAATACCGGAGTTATATGTATGTATAACTGTTTGTAAATGGCACAACTTATCTGAACTTTACAATGCAGGAGTGATAAAAGCATCAGTCCTCTCCAAGGCTTTGAGGGCAAGGTAAAGCTTCACCAAGGCAGTCATTCTAGAAAGTAATTCATGCTCAACATTAAAGGGATTCCATGTAACTTTTGACATGTAACCTACGTACGTAAATGGAGGCTAAGCAAGGCATAAGCTGGAAGCTGACGATCTGGATTTAGATGTCTTTCCCTCCTCTCCTCTAACCGTCTGAAGCTGACATTTCTTGTTGATCACCCTGCCCAGCAGACTGATGTTTACTTGTTTATGATTGGTTCAGCTCATGTGCGTTGGAAAGTGATAGTAAGGCGTAACGTAGACGGTGACTATGAGCCAGAATGTTACGACTCGGGAATGAGGTTGCCTTTGTTTCTTCATGATAATTTTTTTTTTTTTAATCAGTTGTTCAATTTCTTTGCATTATTTTATATAATTAGATTTATTCCAAATTTGGTTTGATAGTTAACTTTGAGAAAACTTTAGTCTTATTTATCTAATGACATATGGTTAGAAAAACTGGGAATATGAATGTGTGTATTGCTGGCTGTTGTTCAGGGGATGTCTGTGTGTAGCCCTTTGAAAGTCTGTGTGTGTGTGTGCGTGTGTGTGTGTGTGCGTGTGTGCGTGTGTGTGTGTGTTCAGTGTAGCTGTAAGGAACTCCTTTAGCCAATCTCTGTGTTTGTCATCTGGCAAGCATTCTCAATATAAGCACTCTAATTGCTCAGAAAATTACGGATAACGATGATTGCACTTGACACGGGCTGACATTACGGTGACACCACAACGCCTCATGCTCCCCCCCATCATCCTCACCCTCCTCCCCTCGCTGTCCTGCCCAACACCCTCCTCAGGATGTTGTGGTGGCCTCCATTGACCGGAGCCCTACCCCCGGTGACCGCCGCATGCCCTCTGCTTGTTGAAGCTGTCCAAAACAGAGATGTCCCAAAGTTCAATCTGCTTTGGAATCGCTTTCTGCCACCCCTCATCTGTCAGTAAACCATTTGTGAGGTATGATGTATTCAGCTGTACATAAAGTGAGTACCAAGTGTCTGTCTGAAGTGAACTTTGAGCTGCTTTGGGTGTCCTCTTGCTTTTTTGATGAGTGACCTTTAATTACACAGGCACAATTTATGACATAAACCATCTCAAAGTACTTTTACATCCAATCAAAACAACTTAAGAGAGGGAAACCCAACAGTTTTCTGTTAGTACAGCTGGGTGACAGAAACTAAAAACCAAAAACTTTAACGGAGATGTTTCCGATAGAAGCTGATTCTGTATGTAAAGCTGATGGACACACTCCAGTCCTGTTATGGATGAATGAAAAAAGCTAATGCTTTATCAAATGTTTCCTGTTCTTCCCCTGCACACCAACTATAGTGTAACTGCTTGTGCACACATGTGAACCTGAGTAAATGCCTGCATGTGCATGTGCATGAACATGTCCATATAGCCTGGCCCCTGCAGGCTGAGATGTGTCACCTCTTTGTCTTGTCAGTGTTAATGTGAGCATGGGCAGCCAGGCGTGGAGCTGTGACAGATCAGCAGACGAACCCCTGCTACACCCTTCCCCAGCCGCCTTTCTCCCTTCAGCGCCGCGATTAAATATCCTTTACAGTCCAGGCGTCACCTCTGGCACGTGGAATTTTTATTTAATTTCAAGTCAGAACCTGTCCGTCCCTGTTTGCTCGGGCTACAATGCGTCATGGCGCCAGAAGATGGCCACTGGGGGCTGCCGGGGTGGCACACAGGATCAGCGGTGATGGCAGGCGTCGTACTTATGGCTAAAAGCCATGGTGTCACAGCCCTGCTCTGCTGCATTAACCTGTAGCGTTAACTTTTACAGGAGTACGTATATGGTGGGTATAGACACAGAGTGGGCCCTTACAGTAGCAGGCAGGTTGGATGCACTAATTCTGTCACACTGTGTAGCAAGCACCTCCATTAAACTGACCTTTTCTTTACACAGATGTGTGCAGTGCACCACAAACAGTAAATATCTTGGCTTTGTGGTTGAGACTGTGAAGTGCTTCTGAAATGTGAAAATGTTTTAAAGACCTCAGATTTGGTAACGATAAAAGGGTTCATAGGTAATGATTAGAAGATGAAGTCATGAATGTTGGCCCTCACATCTGTGTTGGCTTAGACCAGCTGAAGCCATCACATGTCCAAAAAGGCTCAAACCTTTTCTGATGGAATATTTCATCAAGAAGGGTAAGCCAACTGATCACCTGAAAACCGCACTGCATGATACTGAGGTTTTATTCTGTTGTTTGCATTTTGTATCAGCAGGTGAAACTGTTCATGCTGCAAAGTATGAACAAGCTGGTATGATGGATTTATCAGCTCAGCCACAAAAACAGACATTGTGGGTGGATAGCAACTAACCCAAAACTGAGTGAGTGGAAGCATGGTGACTCAGAGGCGACGCTATCTCTGCTGATTGAGAGGTGCAGTCCACTCATTATCAGATCTAGAGACTCATTGACTCTGGCTCAGCCGTCTGTGTCACAGTCAGACTGTCATCACTACAGAATGGAAACTATTGCACAAACCCTTTTTATTATCGCCCTTCCAGTGGTTTTGTTTTGGTCTATTTGGTCATTTTATTTGAGTCAATAAAAATAAGGTCAATTGTTTGGATAATAGATAACGTTTCTATTTAATTTTGTAATAAATGAGTGCAGTTGTAAAAATTCCAAAGTGTAATATATAATGTGCATCATGATGTTACATTATATCGCAAGCTTCATCCCTCTGGCAGTACCTCTGTACCTGAAACTTTCTTCTTTAGCATGATGTATCAAAATCTTTCTAAAAGCAACAACAGATAAGCAAAACAAAACAAAAAAAAATTATTTCCCAAACTCTCCAGTGTGTTGGTGTACAGTGTTCAGAGTGTTATGCTCACAGTCTTGGAGGCCCTCTCTAACTCTGCTGTCCTACGCCCTTCTTACTTCTCTCAGTGAACGACTCAAATGTTCAGTTCCTGGACCAAGATGATGATGACGACCCAGACACAGAGCTGTACCTCACTCAGCCCTTTGCCTGCGGCACTGCCTTTGCTGTCAGTGTACTCGACTCCCTGATGAGCGCGGTGAGTTTTTAAAGAGACAGTAGACTCCCTGTGTTAAAAATCAAGCACAACTATGTTTGATCTCATCTCTTTCTTTGCAGTCAATTACTATGTAATTGTACATAATGTTAGAAAGCATAATTCCCCCGAAAAACAGCTTCTATCAGATGTATAAGAACAGAAAACACAATATGTAAATGAGAAATCTTTTGGGTCATGTGGAGATATGTCAGTGGATGTGCTGTTCTGGCATTTTAAGCAGGCAGAGGTTGGTGAATGAAATGACGGTACATTGATCACATATGCGTACCAACTCCACTGACATCAAAAGGGAAACTGTTGGCATCACTTCTCTTTTTAAGTATTATGAATCTGACTTTCAAGAGCCTCATTAGATCTTTAAACAAAGTAAGCGGTGAGGGTTAGCGTAATGGTGATGGCACAAGCTTGGCTATAGAAGGCCAAAGAAATGCTCTTTAATCTTTTAACAATGTCATCAATTCACTGGAATTGGAATATGTAAGGCAGTGGAGGGGATCTTTAATATAAATATTTATTCTTCCCCATCTCACGACCAAATGTGGTTTTGCCTTTTTTACACATTGGTGCTGTGATGGCTTAATTCCTGCAGTCCCCTCTGTGAATGAGAGGTCAGAGGGGCATGCAGAGCTGAGCTGAGCAGGGAGTAGAGCAGACGTCAGCTGTAGTCTGGCACTGGTCAGAGGTGAAGCCGGCTAATAGACACTGCTCATTCATCATGAGGCTCTGCAGGCCTGTCAGGGGCCCAGAGAGAGACACTGCCACTCTGGCCCAGCTGCCGAGTGACATCGGCTGTCTTCACACAAGGAAAAAGCAGGTTCACATCGACCTGAAGGACGAGAGAAGCTGACAGCCGCAGAGAGCAGTCAAATGTTGTCTTTGAGGGAAAAGCAGACCTTTAACCATTTGTACTCTTTGTTTAATGTATAAATTTCCATTTTGGTGTGTAAAGATTTGATTAAAAAAAAAGACAATGGCTGTGATTTAATAGGATCTAAAATAACAAGCACAAAATTCCGTTTAAAGGAGCTATACGTGATATTACATATGGACATTTTAGTTAGCAAAAGCAACTAGTTAGATACTGATCAGCCAGTAAGAGCATTCCCCTAGGAATCCTGAAGTTCAGGAAGTTAACCCCATTGGCCGAGAGAGTGTCACGCCAAAGCTAAAAACTAGCCGCTATCGCTAACTAAAATAGCCAAATGTAATATCAGGTATAGCTCCTTTAAATTAATCGTACCTGCTGTGTTTCCATGCTTTGCAAATTATCTAGTAAGCTTGATTGCACAGTTGATAATGGGCACAAACAGCATTATTTGAATCTATGAGGATTTATTGTGTGCAGTTAATTCGGCCTGTAGCAAACAGCCATGAACGGAAAATAAAAGGAGATCAAAACATTAGTGGAAGTGGTAAAGAAGAACCCCAGATGAGGTCAGAAAGAAAAACAAACAAAAACAACAAAAAAAATTCCCTTTTGATAAAACCTCAGTAAATAAGACAGGTGGGCAACCGACAGAGGAGATAATAATAAGTATTGAAGTAATATTGAGAACAGGTGCCGCGGAGCATTCAATACCGGGGTTTGACACGCTAGAGCCGATTATAAAACTTGGAGTGCACAAACAAAACACAAACAAAATGTTAATGTTTTGTGTGTTTCTGTTAATGACATAGTTGTTATTGAAATAAATATAAATGTGCCTCCTTTTAATGTTTGTCTGAAAAAAGTTATGATCTTAACATTCAAACAAATCATCTGTTTTTATGTAAAGAATTTGTTCGGACAGAAAGGCCCAGAATTCATATTCAATTAAACGCACAAAATGAAATGTGCGACTGTTTTGCTCATTTAACAGGCACATTTCTCAGTCAAACAAAGGAGGACTGATATTTTCAGTCATTAGTAAAACAACAGTATTACAGAACCAGATGGATCCAGTTTAGGCCTGGGTTCGGGTCCTGGCTGGTGTCTTTTTGTGGCATGCTTCTCTCTGTCTTTTTGCCCGCTCAACTGCTTAATAGAGATGCCAACAACAAAACAGAGTGCTCACGAAATCAAAAAATGAGGTCAGTGTTTATAAAAGTAGTCCCTTTGAGCCAAAACCTCAGTCCTCAGGCTGCCTTTGTGTCAAGCTTCCTATGTCAGCTATGTACAGATATGTTTTTATTCATCTGTTCCAGGCAGAGTACACCCATGTCAAGTTTTTTAAACAAATAATACGTCATATCAAAACATTTTATTTGAGAACTTTTACAGCCTTTTAAAAACCTCAGCATAAAAGTGACCAACACTTCTGAAAGATCAGACACAGTTTCTGTGGACAGTACAGGATTTACACATCTTTATAAATCTCCCATGTTCCCTTGTTCTTGGTACAACTCAGAAACCAAATAATAAAATTAAGTGGTATCATCCCTCAGCTAAATTATCATCTTTGATATCAATATCGGTCTCAGTCCTGCTGTTATTTTTGCTGCTTATGAGGCTCATGGCACCCACTGTCACACTATGAATTCCTTTCAGGCTAGAACATGCTCGCATTCACTGAAGTTGTGATTTGTTATTAAGAAAAAAGGAAGACCTTCCTCACTGACAAAAGGTAACATAGGGGTCACAATCAATCCAATCAGAATGAAGTGTGATTCTACAGAAGAGGACCAGGAATGCCATCAGACAATATTGCCTGTTTGAACTGAGTCTCAATGGAGGCATTGCAAAACAAACTGTGTGAGGAAAGTTATTCCTCTCTAAATCAGAACTAAATGAAAACAATATAGACTATTGGAAACAATGTAACTTTTTAATGTGAGAATTTCTATAATATCATGTCTTTGTGGAGAGACAGTGTTTTTTTTTTACCCACATCTTTTTTAATGGCGCGCTCTTACTGAAATCTGTCTTTTTCCGTAGACATACTTCAACGACAACATCCTCACGCTAATCCGAACACTAGTCACAGGTGGAGCCACCCCGGAGCTGGAGGCCCTGCTGGCTGAGGAGAATGCTCTCAGAGGGGGCTACAGCACGCCACAGACGTTGGCCAACAGAGACAGGTGTCGCGTCGCCCAGCTAGCACTCTACGATGGGCCTTTTGCTGACTTGGGGGTAAGTGGATGTTTAAGTGGAGATGACAGGTTTTGGCATTACCCAGCAGCACACATCTGGCCGCCTCTGCTTGTCACTGTACTTAATCCAAGGTGAATAAGAGGAATCGCATAAAGCAGGCCAAGGTGGGTGGAAAAATTGTTCTCTTTGAAGAGAACAATGAACCACACCAAATAAGCACCATGCTGATGTGGTTGAAACCTGATACAAAACATTCATTATACAACCACTTTTTCTTTACTTAGGATGGATTATTGCATGAATTAAAAGCATAACTGATTGTGGCCAACATTTAGCATTCCCTTCATAGCAAAGAACTGATGAAAAACCCTACAGAATATATCCATTTTTGTCATAGTTTCCAGCACATGAGGTAACCGTTGTACTGACTGTGCCTGTGCTCTTTGGCCCATCAGGACGGCGGCTGCTATGGAGACTTATTCTGTAAAGCTTTGAAGACATACAACATGCTGTGTTTTGGAATCTACAGATTGAGAGACGCTCATATGAGTGTGCCGAGCCAGTGCACAAAACGGTACAGTTTCAACTTTTGCTTACTTTCAAAACAAATGGATTGATGGAAGGAGATGAGCGATGAGCGTATGAAAGCTTCAGTGTTTCCAATGTTTGTTTTCTGGCTAGATATGTGATCACAAACCCCCCATACGAGTTTGAGCTGGTGCCCACCGACCTGATCTTCTGCCTCATGCAGTTCGACCACAACGCTGGTCAGTCGCGGACAAGTTTATCCCACTCCTCCCACTCTTCCCATTCCTCTAGCAAAAAGAGCTCCTCTGTGCACTCCGTCCCCCCCTCCAACCGGCAAAACCGCAGCAGTAAGACGAGGGAGGCCCGCGACAAACAGAAGTACGTCACCTTACATGTTGGGTTAAGTGTGCATGCTCAGTGTTTTACAACAGACCTGTATTTTATAGGTGTGTGTGTGTGTGTGTGTGTTGTGGGCAGACTGTGAAGACACATGCACTGATGAAGATTACTCTGTATTGTGTGGTTTGTGCTTGGCGTTGTTTTTTTTTAATTTTATTTTCATAGTCATCTGCATGTGGGATCCACTCTCATATCACAGCAACAATAACAGGACATTAGCTAAATTATTAAATTGAGACTTGAGACTCACTTTTCGTGAATATGAAAGTTTTTGGCATTGTACATGCTAAAACTCACCTGTTTAGATGATGTAATCACTGTGGTTTGAGACAATATTGATGTAAAGACTCAACCACAATACACTTTCACTATGTTGTGTGGTCTACCTGTTGTATCCGTCTTAATATGTAGTGGTTTTGTGTCTAACTTGCAGTATTTGTGGAGTAAATAACCATCGTTTGTTGGATATATGTGCACATGATCAGTGCCTGGATCATGGATGTAAAGTACTGTGATTTACCAACTATAGGTAGCATTAGTGAAAGAACAAATTTGGCTTGTGATATGCTGCTACTCATGAAATCAACCCTCATCAGCAGTATTAACATTTTATTATTCATGGTGCATTTGTACTGCTTTTTTTTTTTTTGCATGCCCATGTTTTTTGCGGGTTCCTATTTCCTGTTCAATAAATCATAGAGTTGTAAGAGTTTTTAAAATTTGGTGAAATATTTTGAATTTAATTTTATGTATTAATAAGCTTTGAATTGACTTAGGAGTTGGAAGACTGAAGTGATTTTGAAATCGTGACACATCCAAAAAGCATGCAGATTTGTTACGATTATTTGCAAGAACTACTGAATGGTAGATGATAAGCCCACAATACATCTTAAAATTAGGATGTATTATTTTGCCCAAACTGTAGAAACAACTTGTAAACTTTAGGTAGGCTGGTAGTCATTTGTCAGTTGTGTATTAACTGTAAATATCACTCACTTACAGTAGATTACTTACCTCTCTTTTTGAAGTGCAACAAGGATGAATAGAATGGGCCAAGGTATGCAAGTTAACGATTCTGCATGACTTAGCAACCTTTACCTGGGGTTCTGATCATAACTGCACTACCAGTCAAAAGTTTGGACACACTTACCCATTGGATTTAATGGAAACTGTGTCCAAACTTTCGACTGGTACTGTGTGTCCTCTGTGGATATTGTTATGACGAGGGGAGTTTGTTTTACATACGATGCTCCTCCGATTTTTAAGTAAACCATGCCTCAGTTTAAGCTTTGCTTTCATCTGGAAAGCAAAATGTCTGCTGCTGCTCCTGCCATGATCAGGCCCATCTCCACATTGCATGAGGTTGAGACAAACCCCTCTCCCCCACCCCACTTTCTTTGGGTTGTTTTTATTTTATTTTTCTTGTGCACTTACTTGATGATCTCAGTTTTCTTTTCCTGCTGAGAAATACTTTTCCACATTCTCTCTTTCCATTACTGATCATGCCTTTTTATGATTTATTTTGAACTTGAGATGGTTTGCATTGTGTGAGAGGTCTGTGTGTTTGCGCATCTTCCCTATTATTGAATGCTACTGGATGAGTGTAGCAGACTTTTAGATGTCACATTTAGGCTCTCATTCATTCAGTGCAGGAGATTATTATTTTACCAGCACCTGCAAACAGGGAATGGACATGTTTTCCAACTATATAAACCTACATCGTGGCTCACATGTAGGTCAGGCTCATTCATATCCCCCTGATGCAGCCAAATCACATACTTCTGCACAGAACTTTAGAAAAGTGTGTCCAGCCCTATGCCATTGGTCACACCAGGAAAGTGGGAGGTGTGACCAATTTAAAGTTTAAATTAAAGGGGGATATGAGTCTGTAAGTTCCCTCCTCGTAACCCTGTGCACCTGATTATGGTGGTTAGAGGCGACATTACTAAGTTCACCGTATCAACAGCAGAATCCGGAGAGAGATGGCAGACATCTTGCTTCACCTCAGGCGCAGTTCTGCACATCAAATGACTATGCTCTAACACACAGCCCTACAGCCTTAAGCTTGCTGACACACACTCACACACATAAATGACTCTCCACACATGCAAGAATGCATGCGCCACACACACACACATACACACACACACACAAGGTTTGCTCCACATAGCAAAGTTAAAATTTGATATTACAACTTCACCCAAAAGGAAGTGACATCTTGAATGGCATTGCAGATGCCTGTGAAGTGCTGGGAGAGAGTTTACAAACTTCTGACAGCTGCCATACATCTTTTCCTCTCCTCAGAAACACTGCTCTCATAGCCTACTTAAACATGAAGATATTCTCTCCAAAATGACACCTTCACATCTTTGAGTTTCCCTCCGTGCTCTTCTGCTGACAGCGATTATGTGAGAGCTTAATCTTAAATGGGATCATTTCACATATTGTCAATTGTTAGTTTAAGGATAGTTTCCCTCAATTTGCTAGAGACAAATTTTTCAAAAATAAGACAAGGGATAAATAGTTATGCAGGAGATATTTGTGAGGTTTAGTACTATCCATCTCTGTGATTTCTGCAACCACAAAAATGGACATTGGAGACAAGGCATAAAACAGATGTGTCAGTTTCACTGTTTAATTATTTACCACAAATAAATAATAGTACTGACTGTAAGCCTGCTTCAAACTCATACATTTAGCTGGTGCTTTCATTTCAGGTAGCTTGCAAATGACTAGCAATATTCAAACAATACAAACATATTAGGGTGTTGAGTGTAACAAGAATATTCTTGAAGAGATTTTGAAGATAGCCAGGGATGCTGCGTCTCTAACAGCTATTGGCTGCTTTTTCCACTATAGTAGAACTAGAAATAGGAACAGTCTGTAGTGAGACTGCCTAAGGAGTCTCAGTCATCACTTCTGAGGTGAATGCAGTAGTAAATAAGGAGAATAAGCCTGTATGATTGAATGTACATTCCTGGGGAGATTCTCAAATCAATCTGTAGGTGGGCAAGAATTACTTGAATTTGATTCCAACAGCCATGGGTAGCCAGTGGAGGTCAACAAGTATTGAAGTCTTATGTGCCCTTTTGGCTGATCAAACGGCACACGCCACCGTTTTCTGGAACAATCTGTAGGGGTTGCACTCTGCATGCTGGGAGACCTGCTGGAAGATTACTGCAGTAGTCAAGTTGAGATATGACCATGGCCTGAACCAGGGGTCGGGTTGCATACTGATTCAGAAATGGCATGATTTTTCTTTTGCCTTCAAGTACAGAGCAACATGACCCAGAGACAGAACACGGAGTTAGATAGACAACTGATTTATTGCTTAGAAACATTTCTTTGTTGAATCGTGGCGGGTCGAACTTGGGCTAGCACCGGCTTCATCTACCTCCTCTGCTGTTAGCCGTTTATACCTCTTGCCAATGATCTTCTCTTGATCATCTATAGATTCTATGCATTGCATTTTTGGAGAGGGGGAATCCAACTCGGCCTGGATCTAGTGCTCAAAATCTCCACACTCGCGCAAAATATCAAAATGAAGTGGGAAGTCATCTATTTTTCTACCCCAGGTTGTCGCTAAGGACTCGCTTTCGGTTATTTCCCTGTTCAGATAAGTGACCGGACTACTTGCACTGCGAAGTAATATAAGGTTAATCAGTTAAAAAATAAAAATATTTCCATATCTAGTTTCACTGGTCATTATATGAAAATAATGACCACAAAAACGTTGGGAAAGCCCATTTAAACCAACAGGGCATTATACTGCATTTGAAAGAGCTGTATAATTAATTGTGAAAATGATAAGTACAGTAAAGTACAGTTTTGCTGTTTTGTTTAATTTTTGTAATTAATAACCTTGTTAAAGAACAACTTGTTATGTATTACTGTAAGTACTGGAATATTGACCAAATGTACTGTACATGTGCATTCAGAAGTTTGGAGAAAGTCCAATGAGGTTTACCTGTAAACAAGGTTATGATGCATCTTAGGTACATTCTGACATTATTCAAAAAGCTAGATATCCCAGAGTTTTTCAAAATGTGCTAAAGGTCAGGAGTTATACCCGATTTTATGTCCGGCTAGTTTAGTTAGCGATAGCGGCTAGTTTTTTTTTAGCTTTGGCGTGACGCTCTTTCTTTGCCAATGGTGTTAACTTTCGTAAC
>JBBDHI010000017.1:14813139-14834032 GCA_037177115.1 Craterocephalus stercusmuscarum
AAATTTGCACTAAAGTTATATGTAATTAATGTGCTTGATAGAATAATATATCACAATAAATCATGACAACTTTACATCTTGGCGGTAAGCTCTACAACAGTGTATCCCGAGGAATGGATATATTTGGATAGTAACACATTTCTTATTTTTGTTAGTAACCACAACATACAATATCAGTCCAACATTTAAACACATCCACTCGTTCAAAATTACTTCCCTCGTGTTCCAGTATCAAGCTAGAGTACAAAAAAAAAGTTTAACATGAAGGTAGATTTATTTAGACAGTGTTCAGTGAGAGGCTTTACTGTAAGACCAAAGATACAGATCATTTCTGCCAGCAGCCATCACCCTCAGGAGAAGTCTTTATCTGTATTATTGTTTCTTTTAAAATAAAAAATATAAAAAATGAAGAAAAGCTATTGCAACATTGCAATTTCCAAAACAAGACAAATCCATCAGACATATGACAGGAAGTGCAGTCAAATCAAGTGCACATTCTTGCAAATTCATTCTAGTTAGGTCAGCACCAAAAAGGGCCTGGATGTATATGGAAGAAAATACTGGCAGATGATAACAGGTCGTTTTCAGAGTGAAGAAAAAAAACTTAATGATATCGAGCCATGAGAGTAAGAGAAACTGTTTCAAGGAAGTAGACTAGTCTGCCATAGTCTTCTATAAAGGAAAGACACCACTCTGTTAAACACAAAGGGTTCATGATAAAGTACAGGCCATGAACAGGACTCAACAGTACAGAGGTAGAAGAACAAAAACCAAACAGACCATTCTCAGTATCCCATGGGGAGATGGAACTGAGATAAACCTATCCCGGAGTGACTTGGAAGAAAAGTATAGAAGAATTTCAAGAAAGATTGAAATAGATCATGATCAGAAGCATAAAACAATCTTGAAACTCATTGCAGTGCAATGGCAAACACACAGCTTACACTGGCACAGGGTCACGAGTGTTTACTGATGTGACAGGAGACAGAAGCAGAGTGTTGGGAAACAGTTTCTGCTTACATTCAGTCAAACCAAGTAAAAGGTGAATTTTCAATACATAGGAACAGCGACTCAAAGTCTGGTCAAATCAACTGAGGAGTGTTCAGAGTTGTGGTGCAATAATAGAGTTGATCACCACAATAAGCAGATTAAATGGATGGATTAAGAAAAGATCGAGGATTTCATTTATATTGCTTATTCATTCATTCATTCATTTTCTGTACTGCTTAATCCAATGGGGTCGCAGGTATATTGCTTATTTTTTATCATAATTTGTCAATTTGCACCAAAAAAAAAAGGGAAGAGAATTGTGTTTCTGGAACTTCCTGTAGCCTATAGGATGTTACAATCAAATAATTTACTGTTAGAGAAGAAGAAACGCATTATGGGACTAAAATAAAATGTGGCCCACCATCCCAACATTGATTTCAACATGACACTGACAAAGCTAATTATTCTGTTACTGAAGCCATGCCTCTGTCGTGACCTTCGCCCTGTGAGTGGACTGAGGAAGAGGCAGCCGCTTTCAACAGAGGATTGGGCCTGTCTGGCCTCAGAATGTGACAGGAGACGGACAGAGGAGAGAGAGAGGAAAAGCGATGGCCACATAGAAGAAATAGAGACACAAGAGGGTGAGGCAGACGGGGAAGGGGAGGGACAAAGAGGGAGGGAAACATGAGAGAGAGAGGGAATGAAAGTAAGAGACAATGACTGACAGACAGTAGATTCATCACAGGTAAAGAGTGAAGGCTCTAGCCACAGAGGGACCTGGTGAGAAAGCTAACAGATAGCAATCTGAGTTTTCACTCTGCGCCGCGGCTAACAGCTAGCAGCTACCCTGTCACCGCTGCCTAAACAAGCCCAGTGTTTTCATCTTCATATACACAACGCAGCACTCTGTCTTTTCTTCTGATGGAGATAAGATGTATAAATTATGAGCAGCTGACAAAGTCTACTCTAGCGCCCCCGGCGTCTCATCAATCACTAGCCTGTGTGTCAGCAGGTAACTGACGTGGCCCCCGGAGGCACAGCCCCCTCTTTAGGTGTGTGAGTGTTTCTGTGTGCAAAAATGCACATTTGCTTCTATGTAATAGAGCTTTTGTACAGGCCTGAGTGTCATGTCTGTGTGTACAGGATGTGAGTGATTGTGTGAACAGCTGATTCAGTCTTAACATTGTGTTGTAAAAAAAAAAAAAAAAAAAAGAAAGAAAGAAATATTCAACCAAAATAAACGGGCCTGACAAAAACAACTCCTGAGTAGATGCACAGTTCGGGTTTACTGTGGTACCTTGGGGTTATCTGATGTGGAGATACACTCCAAAGAGAATCCTAAATGCCAGGCAGATGGAGAAACACGAATCAGCAATAAACCACAAAAATGGAGTAAAACTTGGCGATGGTCTGCTGGGTGGAGCACCAAATGCCTCCGAAGGCCACTGGTAGACAACCCAGAGGGATTATTGGGATGAGAAATTTTCCATGAACCTCTGTTTCCCCTGACTCCAAGCAGGCAGTCTCTGTAGCCATGACGGAGTTGCATATAAACACACTTACACTTCCTTATTCTGGTTCTGAAATCGCATTTCGGTCACAGGGATTAAATGGCAGCACTTGAGTGTTTAACACATCAGTGCTAAAGTAAGCAACATAATTACACTGTGTGTCAGCAAAACAACATAATTACAAGCTACAAGATGTCAGTGTCGTATTTCACATCATTCTTATTTCCAGGAAACAGCTTTTTTCCCCTCCCATGTTGATCAGAGTTAAAAACTGATTCAGTTCATGAAATTTTAAGCCATTGAGCCTAAAGAAAGCCCATTACTCCAGATTACTGACTGTTAATTACTAAAAATATCAGCAAATTTACCGGGAAAGTCCATGACAATATACGATTTGATTCTCCTGCATTTTGTAATTTTTTTTTTATCCTAAAATCTACAAGATGATTCCTGAAAGAACCTGTTAATACTGAATTTTATTTCAAGGACACTTTCTGTGTAGAAAAAAATTCTACACTCGATGAAACATTCATTCCTTTTGGACTGAACCGGCGTATATCTTTGAAACGGCATCACTGCAAAATTACACTCTGCTTGCGAAGACGGCCCAGAGCAGGTAGCGTGTGCTCGCGCTCGCAATATCGATCGGCTGTCTTGAAGAGAAGTTCAAGAGAAGAGAGAGGGAAGCAGAAGATTCTGACTCCCTGTGGGGACAGGAGAAGCGGCTCATCTCAGCACCAAAGATAGGGAGGGCTGTCATGTTTCGTGTGATGAGCTGAAAGACCAGACGCGGCCTGGAGCAGCGGCATACTCCATCCCCCCGTAAACAAACTTCCAAAAACAAACGGTTCCACCCCGCAGAGAAGGAGATGGGACAGCGAGACAAGAGGGAAGGGCAGACAGGTGTCAGAAAAGACTGACATCTATGACAGAGGGCACTATGAGACAAGCTGCAAGAGAGGAGAGGATGAGCTGAGACATCACGGAAGGAGCATCAAACTTGTCTTCTCCTCTCTGTCCTGCTGGTTTGGTTTGTAATGTAGGTTAAAACTTCATATTCTGATCGGACTGACATCTCATGAATTATGTACCATGCGCTATTAGAATTAGTCATTACTGTATCAATGATGCTATTGTTTTCGGATGGGGTCAGGTCCTGAGACACTTTGAAAACCCATCTACAGAGAAAGGAAGATGTCTGGAATACAGCTGACAAAAGCACTCTGTCGTCCTGAAATCTGATGAGTGTGACAGGATGTGAGTCCATTTGATCCACTGCGTCTCCATATTCCCTTACAGGGGAGGAAAGATAGGGTGGACACGCTGCTCCTCATCATGCTTTTAGCACAGGTGAGATGAAAGTAAGAGCTGCCGCGACTCGGCCCACCTCTCCGGTTACCCCCCCCGAACACGTCTGGTGACGGACCCCGCCAGCTGGCAGGCAAAAAAGCTGAGAAGTGATGCCCACTGCACCACCCATCTGCCCGCAGCATGGAGGCAGCCTATCAGGAGATTCCGGGTGGGGGTGGGTGGGTGGGGTCATTGGTATTATCATTTCATATCAAATGTCCAGGCTGTGGGTTAGAGTTGTAGGTCTTGACAAGATAAAGAGAAATCTTACATAACGGGACAAAATGGGTTGATGCTACAAGGTCAGCGCTGTCAGTGTGACTGTGGATATTGCTGGCATTTTCCGCAGGCTGTTTTTCACTCTGAGGTAAAAGAGAGCAGCGAAGAAGTAATGAAGAAGAATAGAGATCTATCGTTTGTCAGAATGGCTGTCTTTGCCACCAGCCTCAGTATGGTGCTTCCTGTATTCGCTTAATCAGCCCCGATGAAATGACAAACCTTTGCTCCACACTGTCTGGAAGAGTTATCCTTGAAATAAAATATGTGTTACTAATCATGCCTTGCACTGCATCTCACAGGGTATCTTATTACAGACCTCTACAGTTCATTGGCTCTGATTCACTTTCTTAAGTATGGTACAGTACAAGTCAGACCTATTCTGGGAAGAGGCATTATGAATGTGTCAGCTCGCTGCTGAGCACAAGCTGCAAATAGAAGGCAAAATGAAGCTGTCGAGGTTATAATCCCTTTGATAAACACTGAGAGATACAAATAATTTGACACTTGAAGCTACTATTTTTTATTTGCCACATAAAGCTTTCAGATAGTATACTGTAATCACGGGTTTCAGAAAAAGGAAGTTTGCACCTTTGCTAAGCTACAACACAATCAAAAGAAGCTGATACTTTGTTTCCTGATCTGTGAGACTGGTGCTTGATGAGATTAAGGAGTTTTAGCCTAATTTACCGCCCCATTGGTGCCCCAATGCCAGTCCTCCCCAGCTTGCTCCAGCACTCCAAGTTCTGTCCAAGTGTCACTTGACCTATACTCTCCCCCCCCAGCGACCTCCAGGTGGACAACACTTTCACATATTTCCACTGCTGAATGAGCGTGTCTCCTCTCATCCTTTGTCTCAACTTAATTTCCTCAGTCCAACTCTCCCACCACCCTGTTGATCACATCGCTGCATGGTTCTGCTCCCATGGAAAAAAAAAAAAACAGCCACTCCGTAGACCAAAGGGGATGAGTGGCTATTCAGGGAGTGACTGTTGGGGAAAATGAGGTTGCTGTGTTGGTGCAATGCAGATTGGGAGATCTGTGAAGATGTTTTATAAGAGGTGCAGAGTGTAAAGCCGTGCGGAAAAGCAGGACACTGATTCACACACAAATAAAACCGTTAAGGAAGTTACTTTTGACAGCTTCAAAGCGTCTTACAGTTTCATTGAATTTCCTTTCGAGGTCCACAATTAGAATCAAAATCAACTTTTACCTTAAAATTTGACGAGTTTCACTTCATCCAGCAACACAATATATTACTGTCTAACTGTCTACAATTTGGGGTATTATCCGGTTTTATACGACCTCATATACTGACTGATACAGACTGTATTATTCTTGTTGAAAATATATAAAATACTTTATAATGATCATTCTCTGTACTGTCATTTCAAGCTTTGTTTTTGGTTCAGGTTTGGATGGATTCAGTAATAGTTAAGCTTTCATAAATTCCCTTTAGGAGGATTGCCCTGCTTTGCATTTACCCACTTTATAAAGGCCCTTTCACTTCATTCTAATATCTTCTTGCTACAAAAACAATAAATTGCTTAACGGTTAGCAAAATTACAACTGTTAACAAAATGTACAACTGCTGGGGAATACTGTATCATATGTAATTGCTGCAAATGCACAGTAAACTCAATGATCTGCTTAAGACTCGCAAAACCGGCCACCTAACAGTCACAGTGTGTTCCAATGTGATGGATTACATAAGAGAAGCATGGACCTCAGACAACATGTGATGTAAGCAGGTCTGGGCAAGCATCATCTGTGAGAGAATCACTCTTTATTTCTTATATTCATAGACTTTATGACATTATAAACTTTGTTTAAATGTTCTTTTCAAAGTAAACATCTCCTCATTATGAATCATATCTAATTAAGTCAGTTTGTAACACATGTTTTAAAAGTTAAACCCGTGTTGCTGGTATTACTTAGATTGTCTGCTCCATCTCTCTCAGTAGGATGTGAGGTTTGACAAGCTAAGCTTTTTATGCACCAGATTTGACTGCTTAATCCTGCGATAAACCCTCCTTTTTGACACTCAGGTGGAAAGGTCTCACATCAAGGCCTAGTTTCCTTCAGCCTATAGTGCTCATCCCAACTTAGCCTCCAACCTAAACATGCTCAAGCCCTCATCATTGGCCTCTTCTGCCCCACCTCAGCTGCCTGTCTAACCACCAACATGCACAAGCTACAAAGCTGGAGGTGTCAAGACTACCTGTCTCAACAGCACCCCCCTTGCCTGACCTGCAGATAGCCCTGAGGGACATTAATTATAGAGTAGTCTGACTTGTTGAGAGGAAAGAGACAGACAAGGAGAGACACAGAGAGTGAAAGATAGAGAGAGAGCAGAAAAAGATAAATGCAGAGATGTTGTTATAGAAGCTGTCACCTCCTAATCATGCCATCCTACGGCACAGAGAAGAAGCTGAAGGTTTTCTCTATCGGGTTTCTCATCCACCGCTAGAGGTGGTGGGCGCAGGATGATAGCGCGATGCAAAGTTGGGACTTCATGTCACATCTTAAACTAACGGCTATAATGAAAATCTGAGTTTGAATCCACAATAACTTCATTTCATATTTCTGAATACCCAGCAGCTCGTAGCTTCTGATGAAAGTAAAACATGGCTGTTTCCATAAAGTTAAAAACACAACCGGCGTTTTTGTGCAAAGACTTCGTAAAAAGACCAAAGCCACCACAGCCATTTCTGAATTAATGATGCTCTCGCTTCCAAGTAAAAACATGGATCTATGACAATATGACATCTCACTATGGGTATAAAGATTTTGTGTAGACAGGAGTATCTGAAAAGGCACTCAACTACCACCATGTGATCAGAGCAATCTGTCCAAACAAATGGAAGCTCCTCTTGCACATTACCGTGTTAGATTAGACGACTCTCGGTCATTTGATTCCCCACTGTCTCGACAGCTCCTGTTTCTAATGGACCGAGTGGGATTTCGCAAAACGCAAAATAGGAGGAGGTCAACGTGTTTGAAGGTTACCCCTGTCGGGAAATCAAAATAAATAACATTCAGGTGTGCTACTCTCTGTCAGCTGAGTGTCTTAATGATGCCAAGTTAACACATACTAAATAACCGTGTCTCCCTATGCACTGACAGCCTCAGAAATAATTGACCAGCGTGCTCCAAACTGAGACGCAGTAGGTAGAGAATTCAATCCTGAAGCTGACAGAACCCATTGAGCATGTCACTAGATTTTTGCATTATACACAAAGCAATGTCAGGTCAGGGATGCGGCCTCCTGCTAGTTATTTTGCAATTGCATCTCTGAGGGTAAATTACCTGGCTGTCCGTAATATGGTCTAGTTAACTAATTTCCTGACAGCAGCCGTCTCATGAAAAAGTCTTAGATTTACCGGCTGTCAAAGATATGACGGACTGTTTTTTTCCTCCCTTCTTTTCACCAAATGCTTGGCACCCTCTCAACTATTGAGCTCATATTCAATTTCCTTTCTCAGTGTGCTGAGGACATCTCTAATGCAAGACAAAGACGTACGGCTGGAAACGGACAAAAAGAAACATAACCTTATTATGTTTGAAGGCTACCACAAGTGTGACATTTCATCCTGCTGCCATGCAGAAAAAAAAAAAGACATTATTGCTGGGAGGCTTGCAGAGCGATGGAAGATAGTTTTGAAGCTCTCCATGGGTAAACAGGGGGAACCATTGTCCTGCTGACCTGTGTTCGTTAACAAGTACACACATACAGAGGATAGTGTCCTGTCATTTTGTTGTTATACATGTGTAAATCATTCACTTTCTGTCAGAAAAGAAGCTTTGGCAACAAAAACTCACCTCCCCAACGGGGTCACGGGGAAACTGAATCCCACACAGACAAAGCATAGTTTTACCTGCGAGAGCACGGTCTGCCACTGATAGCGACAAACACGTCAATAGCCCAGTGATGGTGCGAAGACTGCCTTTAAGCTACGCTGTGTAGGGTGAACAATACACACTCATTCAAAATACCCGCCCCGCCCCTCCCTCCCTCACACAACACCCATCCACCATGGAGCTCTACATTGTCTGTTCTAAAGTTCACAATGAAGCGCCTCGGTCTGCCCACCCTTTCTTTTCTCTCTGCCTTTTTTCTGTACGTGTTGCCATTCAGCCGGACGACGTGGCCTATCATCGTCTCGACAATGACAGTAGGTGGAAACGCTAGCTTTCATTACACAAAGTATAAATAGTGTAATCTATCAGCCCTGCCAATCAGAATGATTGATTATGCGCTGTCAGGGAGGAGAGTGACACATTAGAAAAGTTTGGTTAACAATGCCTGTAGCTGGTGCGGGGCCGCTGCCACCCAGCCTAGTGATTAATGTGTTGTCAGTCTGTAATCCCACACCCACGCTTAATGAGGCAAGAATTTATCATCTCGGCGGAGTGGCAGATGTCAGGGGGAAAGGAATCCAAGTGGCTGGAAACAATATAGTTTTTCTAGCCTGTGCTTGACATGTCTGACAAGCTTTAAAAACCACAAAGGCAGACTGTGTAAGCACAAACTTTCAGCTCTGGCTCTGTCCTCTGTTGAATGAAAGTCGCCGCCGCTGAAAGAAGACGCCATCATCGGCCATAACTGGCGCAATGGTTTAAACCTCAACAGATCTAACACGCAGGGGAAAAAAACGTCCAGTGCACCAAGTTTGCATATTAGAAAGTGAGAAAAAAATAAAAAGAATTTACAGTTTCTAACAAACAAACTAAAACTTTTTCAGTCCCTGAATGGAATAAATACCTTTTATCCTTCATAAGTTCAAGTCCTTAAGTTCATTAACTTTCAAGACAGCTTATAAGCATCTGCATGCAGTAAACAACAACACGTTTGCTTGAATTATCTAATTAAAATCTGCATGCAATTTACAGCAAAGCTCCTTTCAAAGTCAGCTATAAAGTACTGAAACAGTGATTAATGTCTACAGTCAACATCAACTAAAAGAGACAGGCAAAGAAATAACTTATCTCTTGGAGAGATTTAAAGTTATCACAGTTTCGTGGAAACACCCTGTGGGGCAGAGGGTGAGAAAGATCTTTTTCGGAGTTGGGAAGACACAAAGCCAGCTGTCTCTCATTAGGCTAGCAGCATCTTCTTGTCACCAAGAGACCAACGGGGAGGATTAGCTCTGATTGGATTGATAAGCCGGCACACTGGGACACTGCACTACTGTGTGTAATGGCTAAAAGCACTGTTTGATAAGTGTAACTGTAAAGACGCCGTACAGGCAATTATATTTTTCTTCCAAAACATGTGCAGGGTTTGAAGAGACGACTGTAAAGGATCAAAGTTCAGTTTTTAAAACAAAATCTCTACAGATTTAGGTTCTTTCCAGAGAGTTTGATGGGACATTTCGCTTGAAAAACAAGGGCTCGCCAATACCAAGCACTCAGTATCAAGAGAAAAAAAATAAAATCTGTTACATGATCGATCCCATGAATTGTCAAAGTTTATGAGAACTGCAGATCAAACTGGGAGATGGAGACGTCTCATTATTGCTGGCCAGCCTTGGCCTGCTTTCTGACAGGCCTCAAACTCCACGGCTAAACACAAGAGACGGCGAGACAACAAATACTTCACCACAGAGGCGTTCCGTCTCTGTGCTGGATGCCAGAGGAAGGAGAGGAAAATCAGTTAATGCATCTGGGCCACTTCGGTGTCTCATAAAAGCCCTTACGAAAACACATGTTTGTTTTTATGCGCCGCATTTAGCCAAAAATGAATAAAGCATCTATCATTTTCACTTTGGAGTGACACGGCACGCAGGTCACGCACCCCATGTCTCCAGGCTTTGAAATACCCAATAAATCAATATTGGCACTCTTGCTTACAATTAATTGCGCTTTAAACGTTAACAGTGTGTTTATGATATGGAGGGCCTGGATGATTTATGTGGGCAGCTTGAGTCACTCCCTCTAATTGCTGTTGTTTTCCCAGCTTATAACCCCTGCGTGAACTCTCAGCAGAAGCTGCCAGAATGCTCGAAACTGAGCTCACTGCCCGGGTCCGAACTCGGGACTTACTTGTACTCTACCAACTACAAACAGTTACAGAGAAATACTCACGGGGAGGCTTACATAGCGCACTCGGATACTCACAATCAAACACGTATACTACAATACAAGAGAGCAAACGTATCTGGAAGTATCTGGTATGAATACTCAAGTTACGTCCATCACACAAGCTTGAACACGTCTAAACTATTAGAAACATCTGTTTTAACATTTTGGATGTGTCATTAAAAGACGAGGAGCATAAGTATCTCAAGTGATAGAATTAACAGAAAAAGACTTTTGTACGATATAGAAGAGAACATAAATTTAAACAACCAGATCTGCCAGTGAGTTTATTTATCTAAACACAGGACAGGCAGTTAAGGTGGTTATTTTAATCACAAGTCTGCAGTGCTGTCATTATTCATGCTGTACAGACAGAGAGATGTTTCATATGAAATAGGTGATAAATCAGGACTCTGTAATAGCTGATACAAATATAGAATCTAGCAGAGAATGAGGAGTGGTAATAAACTTCCTTCCACAGCAATCTGTTGGGGTATATTCTCTTCCCGTGTTGACAACCATATTCTTTGAGTTTTCTCTGGGGAAACATTTGTTCAGCAAAATGATTCAGAAAACCCACTGAAGGCACATTCACAATGAGCTATGCTGCACACTGTTTGTTATGTTTGAGAGCTTCGGGGAACTCATAACTCTCAAGCAAAAAGATGAACGTGGCAACATACTTTGCAGGGTGCATTTGAGGAAGCAAAAAAAAAAGAAAAAAATCCAGTCGACCTATAGCGAAATGCCTCGCCTTGCTTCATAACTGCACTGTGAAAAAAAAAAAAAAAAAAAAAAAGCCACAATCATGCAGCACATAATGCACAATCATGGCTCTGAAACCATCTAGACCATCTTGGATTTGGACTGCTCCCTCCAGTTAAAACTTGAAATGAACCGCTGTCTGCTGCAGAGTAAAACAGGTTAGTGTCTGGGAAAGAAAAAACAGAACTGAAAAGATCCACTTGAGGACTTTCCTGGCTCTGTCACTGTCAATTCCCTTGAAGAACCGTTACCCTGTGTGTAGATACTTATGGGATCCAGAAGCTGGCTCAAGCCACCCTGCAATGCAGTCTGCTTTACATTATAAGCAGAAACTAAATAAATGTGTTCATGCTTGAAAATCAAGTCAAATACTTCATCCAGACAAAATCCAAGTGACATCCGAGGAACATTTATACCCTCTGACGTAGCTACCAAGCTGGGCTTAGTAAAAGCGGAGCAACAAGTAACTTCATTCACTGCTAAACACCCATTAAACACCTGGCAAGAATTAAATGATACTCTTCTGTTTAGTTTTGCTTTGCGCTTTTTAGTTTTCATTTTTATTTCTTTGCAGCGCATGGAATCCGAAAACAAAATGTGCTGTCGCCGTGTTTTGATAGACATGGCCAGTTTAACACAAGGGTTCAGCGGCATAATGCAGGCTCCCTGGCAGACCGGGGGGAGGCGGAGTAACTAAGCCAAAAAGTACCACATGAATTTTCCAAAAGCAGCCCAAATGCTCTACGTGGTTTAACGCCATTTCATTCCATGACCTCTAAGTCCTCAAAGAGAATTATCACATTATAGCATTCCAACACGCCCAATTTCCCAAAATACAGCTTCAGGCTTTTTCACTCTGACTCTGCTTAGTGTTGTGGTTTTGGGGAAAACACTTCAAATGGTCACCGCTGTGTTTTTTTGTTTACTTCAGGTATTTATACGGGTTTTTTTATGCCTCTGTGTTGTATTTCTGCTATTGTTTTTGTCCAACTGCTTGTCATTTACACTGAGAAATGCAGCATAATTGGGGGGGAGGGGGAAAGCCCACTTCTTACCACTTGAAGTAGATGCTGACACATCCAGACAAGTCCAAGGAATCTCATTGTCACCAGATTTGAATGTAATACTCAAATGACAAATCCAAGCTGTGAAAGTGTTTGAATGTGTCCATTTCCATTTTTTCCTTTTTCGTTAATTCTGCTCTTCTCATAAACAAGCTTTTGTAAAACTCTCCCCTTGGAGGGACTGGCCCTCCGCTGTCTGGTTGTAATTTAGGCAACACGGAAAACACTGGGAATGTATGAAAAGTTATGATGTTCAGATTGTGCTAAAGACCATAACTGCTTTATCAGAGCCATGTGGCAGCGCTCAGTGCCATGCCACAATGGCATGATTAAAAAGGAGTTTAAACTGTGGTCACACTTAACCCTGATATGACTCAAAAGAGGTCTCTAAAGTTCGGTGCTGTCTCTGTTCCAACACATACATCATGCAGCGAGACTGATCTGATAGAGGAGGGTCTCTCTCGTCAGTGTCAGCGGTGGAAATGGATGTCTGTAACTGCTGGCGCTGTGGCTGTAACTACAATTTCGGTTTATCTGTGCTGTGTACGGTAGGATTTAAAAGTCACTGAACTCACCGCGAAAATCCAAAAGTGATATTTTCAAATAATTTAATAAATAAACCTTAAATTATTTTTCTCATCTTGTTTGCCCTAATTGAGACTCAAATTAGAGTGCAACAGACAGCAAGACAGCTAATTACCATCCTTTGTAATGAAGCTAATGACAGACACTGTACTGTGAGCAGCACCCTGCTGTACTAGACATAAAAGCAAACACAAATATCTAATTATGCTCCATCTCTTGCCACTTTCCTCTTCTTGTTGCAGACGTTTTGCTAATTGGAGGCCTGCACCAACGGTCAGTTTGCAATCACCCTGATGATCGAGACAATTAGAGCAGGGAGGTACTCATGGCACCTCAAATCAGCAATAGTTGGCGCGTCACTTCTCATCAGGCTCAAAACAAACGTCATGGAACTGCTGCGGTGTCATCCACGAGTCCAGGCATGGAATATGTCCATGGAAACATGTTGTACATTGCTTAGATTCAGTCACACCCTGCTAATAAGGAGGGAGTAGGACAAGCGGGAATATGTTCAGGCACAGAATATACTGTGCACCGTTAGGTAGACACTTTTTTTTTATCAAAGCTGTAACCTTTTACTTTGCATAGGGAATAAATAATCATATACAGCAGGTTCAAAGACACAAAGACATAAAAACACACACATCATGTCAGCTAGAATCTGTGATTATCTCTCCTTTCATCTGCAGCTGTGGCGACAAAGGCAAACATTTCTTGTTCCCTGACAAGCTATGTAAATACAATCTTAAAAGTGACTTTACCCTGCCAAAAGGCATTGTAGGGGTCCTTTTTTTTCTTTTTATATATTTTCTCCATCTACCAAACACGGCAGACTGAGGTTAAATTCTTTCAATGTTTTGCTACTTGCATCAAGGATCGGGAACAAAGCATAGCATAAAGTGACACTTAAAGACAACACTATCTTAGCCGATTGTCTGAAACAATGAGTGTTTTGTTCTCCTCGTGCACTTTTAAACCTAACATTGACTCACATGCTTCTGATTTGTCACTGGATGCTTTCAGTTGCGATACTCTGGATCCATTTTTACCTCGACGGCTTACTGTGAGAGCCCCGGAGACCTTGAAACGACAAAGCTTAGCTGACCCAAACAGTAAATATTTCATGACCTTACAATTACATGAAATCAAATCTGGGTGAAAGACCTTCATTTATATTGCATTATAAAGTGGGTAGAATGAGGATATAAAAAGGCGTGTGGTGTGAGATGATTATATTGTATCGATGATCCCTCCAAACCCTAATTAGTCCATGCAG
This sequence comes from Craterocephalus stercusmuscarum, assembly GCA_037177115.1. NCBI lineage: Eukaryota > Metazoa > Chordata > Actinopteri > Atheriniformes > Atherinidae > Craterocephalus > Craterocephalus stercusmuscarum. The sequence goes on from JBBDHI010000017.1 coordinate 14,827,038, forward strand.
CCCAAAACAAGACAGGGACCAATAAAAGCAGACGTTTGAGATAATTAAGCGATTGTGTGCTGCATGTACATGAGCTGTCACTCCAATCACCAGCCATGTCACACTTGGCAACAGAAGTGCGACAGGACAGCCGCCCTGTCGTCTTTGATCTGGGCTCATGCATACGGAATCAGGTCAGGCCATGGTCACAGGCATTTACACATACACACACATACGCAAATACAACACACATGTACACTTAAAGCTGTAGAAAAGAGAGACTCTTTTCAAAGGGCCACAGTACCAGGACCTCCATAAAGGGAAACTGACAGTCAAGCCGGCACAGGAAGAAAGGAAGGATAAAGGAATTGAATAGAAAAGGGATCAATGTGGCAAATCCACTCAATACTTCAGAGGCACTACTACTTAAAGCAGTTAAAAAACCAGCTTGACTTACAGCTTCCGACTTGGGCTTGACCACTTTCATGAATGCCCCTCTCGCTTGTGCCTCCATCAGCTCTTTTTTGGTTACTTTCCTGGTGTCCAAAAACTTCAGCTGGGGCAGCTTGTATAGAACAAAGTACCTGTGTGAAGAAGAAGAAAAAAAAAATCAGCTGCTTTCCTTGTAGGTCAGTTCTTGACTAGACAAAGAGAGAGAAGAAAACAAGAAACTTCAAATCTAAGAAAGTTTGCAAACTGTGATGCACTAATCAAACAGACAAATTCTAGTATGTAAATGCGGGGAAACTTGAAACGGAAGCCTTGTTTACTAAGATTTAGTGGTGATGCAGATTTAATGGTGATATTTTCTTGTATCTAATAACCTTCAAAGCTGATAAGAAAAGGTATGCCATATAAATAGCTCACAAGACGATACACCCTGTCTGCAGGAGCTGTCATTCTGGTAGCATCACTGATATCTCTTTAAGCTTTCAGACACACTCTGTCTTTCATTGGGAGGGAGAGAAACGTCAAAAGATAATGGCTGGAATACATAGATGACAACAGATCCTTTCACTGGCAGGCAGGGTTAGAGGAACCAGTATGTCAGGGCTGAGCCGGTAGCCAAAAAGGACACGCATGCAGCACCTAAGTGGAGGGTGAGAAAGGACGGGGATATGGGCACAGACAAGACCTGTGCGCAAAGAGCTGTGACAAATTGATGATGGCGATGCCGATGAGGGGAGATGGCAAAGCCTGTGTCAAGTTTTCAACACCTGAGGATAATAAGGAGGGGGAGCAGGGATCAGATTTAGACTGACACGGAACAGAAAGTATCTCCATGCAAATTAAAGAAGAAAAAAAAAACCTCTAATGTAAATGGGCACAAACATGAAATAGGAAGGATGCTTCTTGACAGAAAGAGATGAGTAAAAATCTACATATATCAGGTGGCCTTCCTGTAGAAAGATTATGATAGGCTAAAATGACCTCATCCTAACCCTTAAATAAGAACCCCGTTTTCTGATGAACACAGTAGCACTCAAACTGGAGAGGCCCCCGTTCCCATCCTGGGTCTCTATCCATGTAAAAGGACTTTGTTCAGGACATTTCCCTGATGAAATGTGAAGATGCCCTTGGGAGACAAGCAGCGAGGTTATTCTCCATAGGTAACCTACCATCACAGGGTCACAACAGATGACAAGGCTCTGTCAGCTACTGGGGATATTAATGATTCAACCCCAACCACAGAGGGAGGATAAGAAAGCAAAGGAGACACAGGGAGTAAAGGTGGCAGGGGTGCGGTGACGGGATGGGATGACTGAGAGAAAAGCTGCACATCCTCATGCCATGTATTAATTTAGCCTGATTTTAATCTGTGGAATAATTTGAGGTATTTTTAAATTTAGATAAATGACAAATAATTGTTTCAATTAATTACTTTCACAATTCTTATTCTTATAGAGATGTTAAAAACTTAAGAACGTCATGCAGCAAGTATCTCATTTAAGTTATTTTCAATGCAAACTGACGCATTGTTTATGAACATCAATCGAAATTCCCTTCAGAAGGTCCTTATATCCAGATGACTGATGGAGAGAAAAAAGGCAGTTTCAACTAAAATAATGTGAGTCTCCTGTAAGGTTTACCAGCACTTAGCAGAGAAGTTATACCCTGATCAGAGAATTTTTGACAAATTATTTAAGAGTTATTTGAAAGAATGCAAACAATACTTTTTTTTCTGACAAGTATAAAGTTGGGTATTCTTTCTGGACAAGAGCCTACAGTACCTGCAAATCTCCGGTTACAAACAAATTTCTTTATAAGAGCATTAGCAACATAAAGGAGTCATTAAAAACACAAAAAAGTGTTGCCAGGCAGATATCCCACTGCAAATTATTGCAATGGAGCATTACATTTCATATCATAAGAGAAAAATGTCTTCATTCAAAGAAATAAAAAGACTCTGTGGGTAATTATTTTGCAGCTGCTCTTATGGCATTTAGGGAACAAAAAGAGAGAGAGAGAGCACAAAGCACAGCTGGTGACTGAGGCACCTCGGACTTCTCTTTGATCTGCCACAACAGCAGCTCGTACAAACTGATAACTCAACACAGGGTGAGAGGTTAGAATGTCACATAGGAATATATTCATCTCTATACTTAACAGATGCACGAAAAAAAACAAAAATAAAACAAAGATCCAGATACATCTGTGGACATATTTGTAAAAACCTTCTCAAAATGACACCTTATGCTACACAAGCAATAAGCTCTGTAAACAATAAACGCACATCTCTACGCGCTTGATCGACTATGTTATTGTAGTACTGCAAATGGCCACCGAGTGCATGCAAAGTCGTCTAAGAGCAGGACAACATTTAACCTCCCTGCGCCCTACACAATGCTGCGTGAATGAGTGCTATATTTCTATGTCACTGCACTAATTGGGGCACCCGAAGCAGCACACCAGGGTATTTCACTTGAGAGACCAAGAGCTCCTGAGGCACTGGGCTGGGTATTTATTGCCCAAGGCCAGTGCTGTCACGACCTGCACACAGCCTAACCTTGTCAGACACGAAATCTGCATCACGCTCAAATTGATGTTTTACTATGTGACACATTATGAATATTACATTACAGGACCGTAGACGTTGTCAGTCAAAACAGAACAGCTTTCCTCACCAGTAAGATAAGCATGCAAGAAGAGGGGGAGAGAAAGGGGGGGGAATCTGAAGGCGAAGGGGGACAAAAAGAGAGTAGAAAGACTATTCAAGAAAGGCATGGGTGGTAAATGATTAATAGGAAACGCAGAGTCAGAAACAAGCACTTAGGGCTAAAACAGACAAAAGAGAGTATGCTTTTTGCCTTTTATCGCATTTCATGTAAAGGACCCTGACAAATGGTGGTCATATTGCATGGCTTGAGGCCTAGCTTGATGTTTAATGCATCATCTGCTCTGGTAAGGCAGGGCAGTAAACACTCATTTGTGGTGCTGACTAGTCACACATGAAATTCATTTTGCAAACTGGAGTGTAGAGGGGCGAGTTGACAAAGCTTTTAGAGTGATGCGGTTAAATCCACAGACTGGTTATGAAATGCATCGGCTAGTGGTTAAAAGAAGGAACATTTCCAAATACATTACTTATGAAAATCTATCACTAAATAGTTCAGTATGAAAAAAAGGCATCCATGGTATTTTTAATGTATCCACCCCAGTTTTAATATACATTTCTTATACATGCGTGGCATCAGGACAATTAGTCCATGTAATAACTGACCTGTATCTCTGGTAGTCATCCTCATCCTTATCCGGGCTTACCAGCTGGTTGGGGCAGGCCTCGTTTCCCAGCAGGCTTAGGTACTTGAGTGATGGGGTCACATCAGCCAAGTGTTCCAGCAGGGCCTCGATATCAGTCAGGTGTCAAAGGGCGGATGTCAAGGACCTAGCGCTGTTAATTACATTAGCATTTACTACCCGCACTGCCCCTCCCAGGCCTGTCTGCACTAAAGCACGTCACTGTCAAATTTACCGAGGTGCTCAAAGAGGCTAGTCAGTGGCTTTGTGAGAGTGGGCAGACAGAAGGGCAATTTAAGGTGCAGGCTTTGGCATATAGCACTGACACAATTTGGCTCCTGCTCTCACTCTTTCTCTCCATCTCTTTCATTTCCTAGGTGGCCGGGTGCAGAACAGTGACAAAATGATGGATGCCCTGTGGTTCAAACAGTCCGTGCTTCTCAGAGCTGTGCTGTGGAAAACTTTTGCGAAAACGTGGAAAAAACAAACAGCCCCTAAGCAGGCACATTCATCACTAATACATTCACTTGGAAAATTGAGCCCCAAAGTGTCAAAATACAACTGCACTAATGCTGCGCTCGAGCTTTAAAATGGCACTGTGCCACGACAGGATGTACATAATTGGCCTATTAGCATGTGCCGACCACTTCACAACCAAACTCAGCACACAGTCCCAGATGCACACTTCAAGGAGTCCCAGTTTTAATGTTGACTCTGTGTGTGTTTGCGTGTGTGTGTGTGTGAGAGAGAGAGAGAAAGAGTAAGCATCGTTACCCAGCAGGATCTGCATAACCAAAGGAAAACAGGACACATTGCCGAACCTGCTCTAAGGCTTAGAGAGGAAGTTCAGACTTCTGTGACTGATCATAAACAGCCGCACAACATGTCTTAAATGAGTGTCTTATTTGTGGTGAGTGTGCAGACCTCGTCCTTTCGCATGGCTACAATGGCTGGCAAGCAGTATGCAGGGTTGTTATCATCAGTCAGCCAAAATGTGAGCACACGCTGGTGTATTTAGGAACAAATTAAATGCTAAATCATTTAAGTCAAAAAAAACATAAAGTAGCTGGTTCTAATATAAAAATTCTGATTGGACAATTTACCCATATAAATATCTTGAAACATTAAACTGATGTGACTGATGTGTTCATATTGCTCTGTCTTGGTGTGGGGCTTTAATCTGAACCTTTTTATTCTCTGGAAATAAAAGATATCTGTTATTCTGACTGTTGGGTTTGATTCCACTAGAGGTCCCTGTGGTTCAGAAACTAGTCATGTGTGGAGTTGTGACAGCCAAGTTCCTGTACTCTCATTTGCAACACAAAACACTTTCTACAAAGCCATCGCATTACAAACTGTACAGAGAAAATAACGAAAGCCAAAATTAACAGCCGATTCCAAAACTGACACATTGAATTCATGTCATATTTATACCACATTTCTAATTAAAAGATGGACTGAGGGGTTTTTCTCTTAAAGGATATTTGGTTTTTATTAAGTGTGAGGGTGTGTAGGTTTGGTAGCATGGGCAACTGGAGGTCATTTCCAAGCAGATTGTTGTCGACGACCAGCTCTTCCAGCTCAGTGAACATTCTGAGGCCTGCCAGCGACCTGCAATGATAAGGAAACAGGGAAACTGTTATGGCTCTGGATCTGGTCAGCTGTTATTGTGCAGAAATAAATATTTCAGCCTCTCTCTTTCATACACCAGAAAGAGTATAGGTCTGGGCCTGTCAGGGAAGTGAATGACAAGAATTAGTGGTGCTGAGCTCCCCTGGCATGGCGAAGCATCCTTCAGCGGCTGGCAGGATGAGGGATGGGGGTCACTTGTGAGTAGCCAGGATTCAAAACAAAAGGCTTCAGAAATGCGGCGAGCAGGATGAATTTGTCAATGTCTTGTGCCTTGAGGCGCCCAGTTTCGCCTGACCCTAACCCTCCATTCCCAAGACAAATCACTCTGTCACAGTTCACCTTCACTCCCCAGACACAAATTTAACTTGTCATCCATCATTTTCTCAGAGGAACCGGAATACGCTCACAATCACAGATGGAATGGAAGGAAAACTTTTTCGCTACTGTTTCGTGATAGGGGTTAGTGTTGGGATTAACATCAAAGAACCTTCTTTTTTTCTCCCCGTCTTTCTTTCCTTTTTCGGAAACATTTTGTCTTTCCATTCCATTTTATGACACATGGCAAAGAGGTGAGGGGTCACCTCAGCTCCTTTCCTCCCTGTCTCTCTCACACATACACACATTAACACAGGCATAAAAATGACAGAGGGTGGTGTTAGAAAGTTATGTTAGGACCCGGCAAAGTTCAAACCATGAAAGCTGCACAATGGCAATGTGTGTGTCGTCTAATCCCTCACACTGTCAGCATCTCATGTTTAAGTATCCTGGGAGACTGATTACATTAGATGTGCATTTCTTCAAGTTCAAACAACAAAATTAGTACCTGATTTTACTTATGATGTTTTTTTTTTTAAATGAACATTTTCAAAACTCTACTTTCTAAAACGGAGGCATGAAATTTATTTAATGAGATTATATTCCAGAGAGCAATGCTGCATTTTTACAGGATTAACTTGGGTTCAGCTGTGTCTAGATAGCAGTGTACTGGCTTTACAGTACTCAGTAACTTGGATGAAAAGCTGCGCATAAATGGCAAGGTATTCAAAGACTTAAACATAAAAATAATACAAAGAGTAGGGAAATACACTAAGATAATCTTGCACTGCTTATTCTTCCTTTGAATAGATCCCTGAAAAACTGTACGTCTTATTAATTACACTACTTTTGTCAGCCTTTCTTTTTTTATTTAGGAATTTTTCTTTCGGTTGCAATCCCCTGATCAAAAAACTCATGGATGCACATCGTGGAAAACCCGCCAGCAACTTTGTTCAACAAAGCAAAAGGTTGCAGCTATCTTCTTGGGAGGAAAACTGCATTTCAGCAAATTCATTGTTGATTTGCACGGAAGTCAGACACAGCACACATCAACATTTAGAAAACACACATACTCGATACCCACAACAACAGACGATGGCACCTAGTCGGTGTGCTGAAGAGCTGAAAACCTCTTATCAGCTATGGCTAATGCACAGGTACGATGTACTAATAATATTCTCACAGTGTTTCACATTTATATAAGTATTTCCAAAGGCCTCTTAAGCTAGACTGTAATTAAGTCTAAAGAGTTCAAGAAAAAAAAACAAATTTTCAGGTACAGCAATCCATTCTTTTCCTACTTTAAATGCTCAATTTACTGATGTAGATTA
>JBBDHI010000017.1:14834132-14846985 GCA_037177115.1 Craterocephalus stercusmuscarum
AGAAAAAAAAACAAATTTTCAGGTACAGCAATCCATTCTTTTCCTACTTTAAATGCTCAATTTACTGATGTAGATTATGTTAAAAAATTAAAAATTAAAAAAAAGCACAATGTGCTTTACTTTGCTGGACCATGTCCAAATTACATCTTTACTTGGAGCAGCACAAAAGCATTCATGCAGGAACACGTTTTTTGGCCTAAAACAACAAACAGTAAATGGAATTTATGCATTTCTTCTTCTCAGTTATTGTGCTGAACTGACAGAACAACATGCAATTAATCTGCAAGCATAATCTTTGTTAATGTGGAATTCAAACTTCGGCTGTCTTGGATAAACATTATTTCATTTATTGTGAACAAAAGCTGCAAACTATTACCACCTGTGCATGTGTGTGTGGGTGTGCGGATGTGTGCGTATGATGGGCTGCAGTCCTGTGGGTTATGTTATTAGCTGCTCGGTTAAAGGGAGCCGCATGGCGCAGGAGGGAGCCTTATTAATTGTTGTTTTCATGTCACCACCACTGCGTGCACTGGCTGATTTAATCAGTTAAATTCACAGCCAGGGGAGAGCCACTAAGTCCCATCCAGCATTAGCTACAGTGCAGGGATTGAACTTCTAATACTCTCCAGCTTTCCTTGCTCCCTCTGCAGACTTCCATAGCTGGTTTCATTACTTTTTATAAGCTTTCTTGTTTTAATGTGCAGCTTGGACAACTAACAAAGTTTAAGCTCTGCAGCAAAAAACACTTTCCCTATTAAAATAAAGGAGCAGTAGTGTTGCTTTTAACAAAACTAATGAGAATAACAAACTTAAGTCAATATGCCACAGAGACTTGACAAATGGCAAAGCACACCAACATAAATTATACTGTAAATATACATAAAACAAAGAGTTTGTTAATTCTATTGCAGCTCCACTGCTTTAGAGACTGCTGCTGTGAAAATGAAAAGATTCTGGAATGTACATTAGGTCTCATAGAAGTCTTTTTCATCATGTTTTAAACATTGCCATTTCCACAGATGACACCCTTTGTCATATCTGTTCATGTATAACATTTAGAAAAAGCAAGTATGGTTCTTTTTATAATGAGCGAGATGGAGAAGAACTTATGAATACTGTATAAAACGCAATTTTTTTTTCGCACATCAAAGTGCAGCAATTCAGTACAAATTTAGTAAAATAAGATTTTTATGTGTGATCAAATGGCATTTTCTGAAACCTCCACCAAGCAAGAGAGAGAGACATAGAGGCGGTAGCTTTAACGAGGTGAGGCGATGAATCCTGTCCTTGTTAAGATAATTATGATCAGCCTCATTGTCAGAGCTAATACTTCACACGGGCTGTCTTTACGCTTTGACGACCACTTAGCCTGTGTAAGCCCACCATTATACATCATACAACACTGTGTGCATCAGTCTACGTGCTTTCAAGCTTGCATAAGTAGTGTATATATGTGTTGAAACCACTATTATCTGCATATATCCAGTCTAGTGAGCACAGAGAGAAGATATATTCGTTTTTAGATGGAGCAGAAATTCACAGGAAGCTGGCGAGGATGTAAGAAACAAGACAAGGACATTGGAAAGGAGATGCTGACCCAGAGAGCGGCCCTGCCAGATCAATACACTAATACTGATGCAGACATAGTGATTGATAAACCACTGCTGACAACAGAGGGAAGAAAACTCTCGACCATTATTGGCTGAAATGTCAGTCACTATTGCCGATGGTGTGCGCTAGTGTCATGTCGGATATCCTCAGGCAGAAGATGAAAAATGAAGAACAGCGGTCTTGGCTCTTTTACCTCAGTTACACAAGCTCCCCTCTTGTCTCTGATGCATATGCAGCTGTTGCCTAAATTAATTGTTGTTGATTATCTTCTACAATCTCTGGAGATGAACAAATGTTGAGCTTGTGTGAGCAATACATTATGAAGCTGTCATGTGACAGCCCCTGCCAGCACTACAATACTTAAAAGTCCCTGAGTGTAATGTTAAAAAAAAAAAAACTCAAACATATCGAAAAGCTGAAGAGTCCTCACAGCTGCAGTCCACAATTTAGCAGCTGATCCCCTTTTCAAAGTTACATTAGTACAAAAAGGCAATGCGGTGTTACTCTAGGAGGGGCCAGAGCTACAAAGTGACATCCTGTTCATAGGGCAGCAGATACATTTTTAATGAACTGACCAATACTAGGCCTTGATGGCCTTCATATGTGCATAACGGACTATTCAAAGCACACTATAGATGGCCTGCCAGGACATGGTACTGTAATAAATGGTAACAAAGAACTGGACCTGAAAACCCCAGTGTGTGGACTGGCTTCAATAAACTTAATAAAAAGGCGAATGGATGAGGGGATGGCTACAGAAACAAATGAGGCTGCACGCCTTCAAGCTTTAAAGACATTCTGATGGTTCTTGCCCCTCCATGTACACCATGGTGTTTATGTCGTTCTTACTGTGCAGCTTAATAAGTTATCCATCATCCATTTTCTACCGACACGTCTACAAAAACACAGAAATTGCCATGAAACTTACTGTATCCTATGTCCTCATAAAACCATAGAGTTTTGGTAAGTATAAAAAGCCATTCGGTTTTCTTTGGAAACTATTTATAGACTGTTAAATTTCATCTCTTTAACCTACAATAAGCGCACACAAATGGAACTAAACATCCAAAAATAAAGCATCAGAGCATAATCAGAATTAGCAGATAGTAAATGACATTATCTCAGAGGCAAATTGATGCCCTGGAACCCTCCTAAACATCCGACCCGCCACCTCCACACAGCACCGATCGGGTCTGTTCCAGCACTCTTCCCTCCAGCTACAGTTTAAGGCTTTTGCATGTCTGCGTTCACGCATCTCTGATGGCGATGGTGAATTAGAGTGTCATTATCTGTCTCCATCTCCCCTCGCAGCTCTCCCCTTCTCACCCCCAATGCCCCCCCCCCGTTTGCTCACATGTACAGTCGGTTTCTCGGTGTGGCACTCCTCTGTCTGCATTGCCAGGCCTCAGGTGGCAGTCATTTAAAGATCACACATCCAGGACACACATTGCCTTTTATGAATGCATGTCAATTTACACATGGAAAGGGGATTACATGTCTCCTCCCAGGCAGCTGCAAATTACTATTAATGGCAATGCAAATCATTAAAGTACATTCAACGCCGCTAGCGAATCTCTTTTTATGTGGATGCATTCTAATCTGTTTTGAATATTCCTCTATGCACACTCCTGATTTGTGTTAAAGCATTGCTAACTACAAAGCTGTCAAGTGGTGGTGGCATGTCAAATTTGACTTTACAGAGGGTTACATCACTTGCCAAATAATTTTTTTTGGTGTTTATCAACAAATTCAAGCAAAAAGAAATCTGTGAAATATAATTAGATCAATTCTTTGTGATGAGGAAGTTAAACATCGCCGCTTAATACTGCACTCCATGTGGGATAAAGTGAGAAGTGCAGATTCAGTTATGAGAAAAAAAAAGTCTTCGACACTGAGTGTCAGACACAAATGTAAAGCTAGTTTCTGTGTGAATGATAATACCTTCATGAATCCCACAGCGTGTGAGTTATAGACTACCCCATGTGGATGTTCCTGCTGAGTGTGTGAGGTTAATATTCTCTCTCTCAATGTCATTAGTGCTGGCAGAGGAGGCTGAGAGCACTGTGAATCAGACAGGGACTGATCCTATCAATTCACACACACCACCCCTCACACACACACACACCCGCAGAGAGTGGGCCTAACAAAATCAAAGCCACTGTACCGAGGTCAGCGTTACCTGCCCCCATGCTTCCCATTGCACCTCAAATCCCTGTCTGATTAATGACCCTGGACCAACCCTCGCCAAAGGATAAGGACTTGACAGACATTCCTGTCAGCTCCAACCTCATAAGCCTTGCTTGACCCCAGTTTGTCCTGGGATGAAGTCTAAGCTCTAACAATGACCTAACAGAGAGGCGGAAGACAGTTGCTTATTTCCCGGCAAAGAAAAGTAAAACAAATGATGACGTCTCTTTTAAAGTTTAAACAAGCGAGCTTTTGTTACACAGCGAGAAGGAATGACAGCTGCGTCCCCCACATACGACACTGAATCCGTACGTTGCGATATACATCACTCCCGCTGAATGCATCATCATAGCCTCCACAATACTTCCCTCCTCATAGCGCCTGCACTGAGCTCACGGTACGGCCATGTGTCTTCTGAATGTTTGTACTGAAAGATTAGTTGTCTATCCACATGACAAACATCCTCCTCTCTCAGTGAACGGGAGCTGAAAATCAATTCGCTGATGGCATCTCAGTCAGTGAGCGCATCAATGCGGCACAAACAAGCACGTGCATGCCGCACAGGCCAGCACGTCTTTAAACGCGCACATAAAAGTGTAAAATCACCTTGAAGGGATCAATAAGCTGAAACATATTGCAATGAATATGCTTCCCAATGACTTTTTTTTCCACGAATGAAGGCGTGCATAAATCCAAAGCATTTTGTTTAAACTCATGTACTGTCAAAGGAACTAATGTACTGTCTTTAGAACAGAATAAGAAAATGCATTAAATAACAAACGCTGCAATCTGTGAGGAACAATCCCTCCGTGGCCCGTCTGCCTGTACACTCTGTCATTACAGTGTTCAGGCTCAGTGCTTGTCAACATTTCCCTGAGAGGGGGAGCCAGCCCACATTACGTTAGAGTGAGTTCAACTGTCAACTGCCAGCCATTTGTATGCCTCAGCATCCACCTAATAGCAAATAATCACTACCCCGCGCTCTCTTCATGGCAAATGATCGATGTTGTCTTGATGTCTGATGGATGACCCTGCCACAGTGATGTCCAGGCATGCATTAAAAACCACCTCTATGAAAAGCCTGTCAGTCTGATGAAGCGGCACACACAGAACTCTCCGGCGTACATGCACACGCTGACACTGAGGAATGCGTGCGCGCAGATGAAGGGAGAAAAAAAAACGAACAAAGCGAGGAACGGGAAAAAGCACAATTCAAATCAACAGTAAAAACCGAAGTTAATTTCATTATATTAGTGGGGAATTTTTATCATGTGACAGAACCTGCGGTGTGATTTGTAGACGACATCACTCTAGGTAGACTACTCGAGGACCACCTGGGATGATTTTCCTCCTCTAACCCTCTCTCGAACACACAAACAGCTCCCCATTACCCCTCAGTGTTCAGATTAAAATGCACAGCACCACAATCTTTGATCTCCCACTTGCTGACACAAATCCTTTCAAGCCTCAACATTTTCCTGCAAAGGTAATTAGTGCTAATTAAAAAGTTTCGAAAGCCGTCTACAGCTGATGTTGATGCTGCTGCTGCTGCTGGTGCTCAGGCTCGCCCTCCATCAGATTACCCCATCTACCCCCTCCCTGAGCCCTGCGGAGGAATGTGTCAGCTGTGTTCCTGCCTCTTTTCTGTACAGAATCCCATAACTAGACAACCCCAGTCTGCCTGGAACATTTGTAGAAGCAGGATGAAATCTGGAAGCCCAGTAAGGGGTCTAAGTGGTGGTTCTTCCATGCTGACAAACCTCTGCTCTTGAGGGGAAAGCGTAATGACACGTGTAACAAATACAAATCCCACAAATAGAACAGGTGTAGTCTTTAATTGGGATATCCTAGCTTTAGGGGGCTTGTAAACATGGAGTAATTACCTTGATAAGGAATTCAATTAGTCGAAAATATGATTGCAGAGAATTATATCATTCGGCAAAGCCTGCTATATGCGTAATGGCAAACATAAAAACCCCTCAAATGCATGCAGCTTAATGAATAAACACATTTGTGATCAAATACCTTCCTATTAAGCAGAATAACAATAATTTGTGATAAAGATACAACTTGAGCAGCCTAACGGCGCTATCGCTCATTCCAGCGGCCTGCCTTATTGCTTTCATCAAGCCATTATGGTGATATAATTAGCTGCCTTTCTAGCATATTATTAAGTGGCTTGCTGAGTGTCAGGTACAGCAGTGTCTCATAAATGAGACACACACACAAAGAAAAAGCAATGCCATTCCAGTGTTTTAAAAAGATAATTACATAATCTTAACACAGAAAGCAAGCATTAAAGTGATCATTAGACAAGTATCCCTGTCAATTCAAGTATCATGCTTTATCTTGTTTTTCATGTATGACTGAGCTTGCTGAATTTCCATGTACAACCTGATAATGATACTACTGGGGTAAAATCAACATTAAAGTTTTGATATGACTGTAGTTAGAGATGTCACCAACACCGAGTACAGCTTGCAATATGGTTTACTTGAACCTGGAGGTTTTCCAGGGCCTGAAAGCATGTTGTGTTTCTCACAAACCTATAAATAGGCATCATGATTGACATGGAGGTGTGCCAAAAAGAAAAAAGGAAAAAAAAAAAAAGACAAAGCAAAGCTATTGATTTGACCTTTGGGATAGTTTTTGCTTTCTTCGTTGTTGTTTTTATCCTGTCTTACACAACGAAAAGAGATAATAGGACATGTCACTGCACAAGGCAGTTTGAAATTGAATGCCTTCATTTTAATTTAAATGTTACATTCTTGGTGACATCTCCGTCGATGCATAATTGGCACTGAATCCCAGTTTGGATGTACATATTTATCATTCAGTGTGAGACACTCAAAGACATCGACAGATATGGTACTTTGACGGGATGACAGTCAAATGTGGGAAAAAAATGGAGCTGCAAATCAACTGTCACGCTGTCAGTAAAGGTTTTTGTCACAAACTTGCACATAAACATGAAGGATCAGAAACAGCAAACAAGCTGCAGGCCAGATTCAGTGTCCTTGCTCTAGAATTATACACTACATTTTCGATTCAAGCATCTTACAATTAACCAGGAGGTGAACATATAACCTTGATTTCTTCATTAGCCTATAATAAAAAGCCACTGTATACAGAATTTTAGTAAGTAAAGACAACATTCAGCAGGTGGATCTGGGGGTTGCAGGTGACTTTTATGGAGTGACATTCATTCCAGTTGAGGAATCTGGCTTGTTCGCAGTCTATCTGACTGATGGTGCTTGGAAGCCCAGCAAAGAATCAATCCTATCTTGACTGTGACTTGTTCTTAAATGAATGAAATGCATGAAAAATACTTGATTTTTCCCCCAGGGAAGCATTAGGACACAACCTGCTTGCTATTCATTCCTAAATGACAAAATGCATTGCAAATTACCAAAAGCAATTTTATATCTATAAAATATTACTACATGAGTATAATAGTATTTTAATGACCTGAACAGCACGTGTCAACACATAAGCTGACTTTGCTCAAACAAATAGTACTCGAGTGTCCGTAGACTTTGGTCTTAGCTATGGAAAATTCAAGATACAGTATGGAGATTTTAATGAATGCCCCAATCTTTGCAAAAATTTTGTAAGAAGGATTTGTTTTTTTTGCAATTTTTTTTCCATAAGAACTGTTGATGAATGAGGGCCTTTGTTTTTTTATGCACTGGGTAATTGTAATGGGATGCAATTTACCCTAAACCATGACGCTTCTCCAACGCAAAACTGCTAGAACCTGATTAAAGCGAGAGTTTGGGGGTTGATTTAAAAAGAAATATCAAAGAAAGAAGATTTTCAACATATGAATATATATACATGTTGAATATATTCAGGGAGTAATGATGTTGAATAGACATACTGTAGCGTTGAATCTCCATCACCTGCACAGCTGCTCTGCATTGTGTGCTCCTTACCATGGTTCAAACTTTCTAACAATGACTTTTAGCAGCATTGTACTAAAAATAAAAAAAAATAAAAAAACACAAAACATTATCAAAACCTCTGTAACTCAATTCTAATATCTATCACGATATTCTACTCCCCTTCCATTTTTAATGCAGTTTTAATGCTGCTTGTTCATAAGGAAGGACTCCTAAACAAAATCAAAATATTATGCCATCCTGGCTATGAGTATAAAAAAATTATGCTCTGACATGATGGTGTACAAAGAATGTGCTTATCTACCCAGTATAAACCACAGGCAGTGGTGTAAGAATATAATAAAGAAAAAAAAAATCCTTACACTTTCTCTCCAGTCTCTCCTCTTCTTGCCTCTTTCCGATTTTTACTGCTGGCCCATTACCTTTACAGAGTGAGGCTCATTAAAGAAGGCAAGTTGAGTCAAATCTTTCTGTAATTCAGCAGAGGTGAATTGCTGTCAACATCATTAACCGTCATTTCTCCAACTCACTTCGGTACTTATGAAGTGTTCTTTCTTGTGTAATGATCCAAATCTCTTCTCTAAATCGGCCCTCTTCAAAGGCCCTGGAGGACATGCCACCCATGCTGCCGCCTGACATGCTAGAGGGCCAGATTAAACGTGGCTCCATCATTATGCTCCTCTTTGTGGTTAAACAGATCCAGCATTTCATCCTGCACTTCAACAAGCAGGTACTGTTCCTTTGAATGAACGGAGCGGAAGAAATCAGCAGACCGAAAGAGTTCAGGAGGGCCGGGATGCTGGTTTTCAAATATGTCTTCCTAACCTTCGAAATGTAGGCCACATCTTTTACAAGCACGTTTAATGTATCACAGGACCAAACTTGCGCCAATAACTTTAATCTCTCCCTTTCTATTTTTTTAACGCTGTTTACAGATAGCTCATTGATCTCAAAATGCCATTGGCCAGGCTGGCTCCACGGCTAATTACAGTGAGAACTGCCCTGCTTGTCATGCTAGATGTCCTCTGAGTCCTGTCTAAAGAGAAGCCTCCTTTGTGCCAAAGCCATTGTTTGTCCCCCAGTGCTCAATATCATGCTATGCCATGTCTTCCAGGCCTTGTGTTGGGGAAAGCCTCCTTTGTGGAAGCACCATTGTGTGGCCCTGTGCTGAACCCCCTGCTAGGTAGGAACACAGACAAAGTGCAGCAGGGGAATGCTTCTCAGAGCCCTAAGACCTACAGTAAATCTTCAAACAATTTAGACAAACAAAAAAAGGCTGCTGTGCTGTGGTGAGAGTAGACAAGGAAAAGCAGATGAATAAGCAACATCAATTACTGAGGCTTTGACCTGCAAGCCCCCACACCATGGCACACATTTCACACCAAATCGCCCCAGATTGAAGCTGACACTGCTGGAGTGGAAACACTGACCCCTCACAAAGCTAGCGCTTCAAACTTAAGAGCAGAGAATGGCAGGGGGCATTGACAACCTACACAGACCAAGGCCAACGTGGAAGAGAGACAAGGAGGAGGGGTATGAATTTAAAACAAAAACACACACACACACACTCACATAATAAGTCCTAGTTTGTTTCAAAGTGAGACAAAATGGCTCAATTTGGGCACTTAGGCCATCGAATTGGCCCAGCTGAGGTACAAGAGGAACATGCGAGGGGACAACCGCATCAGGACTCTAATAAGGAGCCCATGAGAAGAACAAAGATTATGTCCAACAGGCTTACCAGTGAACCTGAGTAAGACTGGACCTTCTTTAAAGCTTGTTTTAGCCTCCCAGCTTTACCCCCCAAAAGTGCCGCTTCCCCTGAAGTCTTTTTACTTCTGCACATAAAGCCTGCCTCTACTTTGTTGGTTGCGACAAAGGGAAAATAAACACATGGGTCACGTTTGTTCAACACACAGAACACCACCTCAACAAAAAGTTCCTTTACAAACGGGTGCAATGAAATAAAAGGGCCACTTAAAGTTTTACCTTACACTTTCCACTCGAGCACCTTGAAAAGATCCCATATTTGTACTTTCATTAAAAATAGGAGGGAAAATGGTGTCTTCAAAAGTGAGAAGAGATCATGCAATCTTAACACAGTTTGTCAATATAGTGTTAATTAATGTGATAACAAGTCACTCTAAAAAACAAGGCAGTAAACTGACAAGACGACATGGAGCCTAGAAGCAGCATACCAGCCACTGACAAATTTGGGCATATCAGCTTGTGGTAGAGACAGTCCTAAAAATCTCCCAATTAGAGGCAAAGGAGAAAATATGTCCAGGGTTCACAGAGCAAGCATGAAACTTGATAATATGTCATGGCATACAGAAACAGAGCATGACTCTCAACAGCCACATGTGAAAATAAAGTGAAAATAAAAAGAAAGGAGTGGAAAGAAACGCATGCTAAAAATAAATGTTTGCAGGGTCCACTTTGTGGTGACTTTAAAATGAGTTCATTAAGTGGTAGACACACTGTAGAAATAAAAAGCACGAGGGAAACAGATGCAACAATTACAAGAAAGTCAACAATGACTACAATGCAGCATTTACAATCCGAGTGAACGAGGGAACATTAGGACAATACTTGTAATAGTCTAATTACTATGCTATACATGTGTGCATACATAACAAATACCATGTTCTGTATGTGTATAAAAGTCACATTTTGGCCAGAATGAATTTTTCTATTCTGTTCATAATGATGTAATACACAATTAAAAAGTCTTCTCTTAATTTTCAACCAGACACTAATAACTGCAACTTGTGAGCTTAAAATCATATTCAAAGGTTAAAATGTACATTACTTTCTCCCTCCTGATAATTTCCTGTTTAATAATATGAACGTTATGGGAGTCATTAGCAAATTTAATGAAAAGCCTAAAACCAATTTTGCCTCCATGAAACCATGACACATTGACAGACAGACTAGACGGTCTGTCAGACAGGGTGAAGCATTACTCACAGAGAATACCAAATTCCAACATCGTCGCAAATTAACCGTTTAAAAGCTCCGCTTGCTCCACTTATGTTCAGGGCTTACGTACGAGCACCTGTTCTAAATAATGGAGGTCCCCCTCATCAGCACCTTACCCTGCAATCCCAGACATTCAAACTGAATGATAATGGATCCGGTGCCAGTCAGTCAAGTCAGCTGTCTTTGCAAATGGAAATCCACAGAAAGGTGGAGTTGGGAATCATTTTATCTAGTTGACACACATTACAACAGAGAATTTCAAAAGAGTTAGATGGAAGCTCTCGGGTCAATTATGGTGTCACGGCTGTCATTTTCCAATGAAATATATACCTTTGAAGAACACTTTACTCGAGGGATGAGGTAAAAAAGATGGGAAGATGTACTGTTTAACCCAGAGACCATATAAGAATATCAGATGATGGAGTAAAACGGGGCATCATAATGGACCATTTCCCTAAGCACACTTTGTCAGGAGGGACACACTACGCCCACTTTCTGAGGGCTGGTATCGAGGAATATTGTTTTTGGTGACTTCATCTGATTAATGGCACCAGCTGGAACAAGACGTTTGTCTTAAAAAAAAGTCATTAAAATGTGGGGAAAAGGTCATCTAGTTCAGTCAGATACTTGACTTTTTACAGTTTTCTGAAAACAAGCAACCGCCACATCAAAAGTGAATGCATAGTAACACCATGCACCTCTGTTTTATAACCTACAAATGTAAATTTCTTCGCTCCCTGCTCGAGATATAAAATACTATCCTTGAGTCAGTGAATGACAGACGGAATTATGGGTAATTGCAGTGTCAGAAAAGAAGACAGCTGTATGATGAGATTCTGTGTCATTTAGACAATCAGAAACTTAAGAGGCAGTGTGACACATTTCTCCCCCTTCATATGACACAGCTCCTGACATGGCTGGTGATAATTTCCAGAGGGGAGAAAAAGAGGCTGAAAAGAGTGAGCGGAGAGAGCACAAATGAAAATGGAAGTCACAGAAAGGGAGGTGTGATTTTACCACTTCCGTATGCAGCGTGGGCCAAGTGATAGCCTGTGTGCTGCATTCATTGCTGGAATCAAGCCGAAATACCCCCTTACACGTCAACCTGCCAGGCAGATAAGAGGTGTCTGAGGCTCTGTATGAGATTAATACTTCCCAGCTAGAAATGACACAGGATGTGAAGGGGGGACTTTTTGATCTCTGTGTGGTGAAGCTACTTTAAAAACAGAGCCACCACCGCAGATGCACACTTCTTGCTAAGGTCAGGTATGTATGGTCAAGCATTAGGCCCCCTGAAAAAGTGCTGCGCGGAGATGTTAAAACCCCAAATGGAGAATAATAATGCTCAAGTACAGTTGTCAGTTTTTCCATTTTCACTCAGACCATAACGAATAGGAGATAAATAAAAAGGATGTACTGCCTGTCAACATAATGAATTCAATAAAAGCAACATTGTCTGCTTTGTCACATTTCAGAAGCAGTGATGTGTAATTACTGTTATTTGGTGAAATAGCCTTCATTATCATCAGCGAAGGCTCTTCCAGTCTCACCAATGAGAGGACGCTGAAGATCCCTCTAATGGAAATATGCTTGAATAAAAAAGCACATTACAGAATAAATATAGTACAAAGTTCATCAGTCTGATATTATACATAATTTTGATGGTTTCATCCACACAGATGGTCTTGGAAGAATGTAGTAAAATGTAGTATGATGTTAAAGCAGAAGTAGATAAAACAAAGAAATACCACTCTCTCTGATTTCCACCCTATTTGTAATTTCTTTAAGGCTACAAGCAATTGCAGTCACATGTCAAAACTGCAAACAGTATAATTAAGGCAGACAACAGTAATCGTGATGCCACTGTCCTTTTTGAATTTCAAGCATTTAAGCTTTTTTTTC
Source organism: Craterocephalus stercusmuscarum (assembly GCA_037177115.1). Classification (NCBI taxonomy): domain Eukaryota; kingdom Metazoa; phylum Chordata; class Actinopteri; order Atheriniformes; family Atherinidae; genus Craterocephalus; species Craterocephalus stercusmuscarum. The sequence goes on from JBBDHI010000017.1 coordinate 14,846,717, forward strand.
ACCTTTGAAGCAGCAATACCCAACACAACACCACCAGTGTTTATTCAGCTGACAAGCATGATGCAAATGAGAAATAAGAAGCTACATTTACTTAGCAATGTTTAGATTCAGAAGTTTAGATTATGATGAATAAATAACATAATCTTAGAACCAGACTTAAAGCTAGAGTCTACGATTTCCCTCTAGATTCCGTCAAAATACACTTTTTATCAGAAGGGTTTACATCAAATTAATTTCCAGACAGCCCATAATTAATTATGATGAATGAA
>JBBDHI010000017.1:14869645-14882874 GCA_037177115.1 Craterocephalus stercusmuscarum
TAACGATAAAATAACTTACAAGCTTTACTTTTTACTTGCAGAATAACTTACAATGACAGGAGATATATATATATATATAGATATTATATATGCAACCTGACCTAAAGAAAAATCTGTAACAGTTCATGATGACAATTAAAAACAGGCCAACAAGAAGTGGCATAATTGCCGCAGCAGCACTATGGTCCCTGGCTGTCACAGTACAGAATCACAGAATCACTCAGCCCAGTGACTTTGTAAACTTTAAGCCAATTGCATTCAGAAGCCACCCTTCAACAGAGAGGAAACACAATTAACAAGCTGATACCAGCGTGTGTCTGGCTGACTTAATGAATATCAAATTTCACATAAACACATATAAATCATGATTATCCTCCAAATTCTAATTGATCCAACAATTAAATATGACAAATGCTACCTATGGCAAGTCTTGATTTTATTTTTTTTTCCAAAAATGTATCTCTCTCTTTTTCTGGTGCATGGTGGCTAATTTCACATAGCACGTGGTGCTAATTAACAGGGACAGACTATTTTAAATTAGGGTAATTTCTTTTGTTTACTGCGGGGGAGCCTTCTGTTTCTAATAATTTCCAAGTCTCTCAAGATTGTGTGTCTAATGTCATGTTGTGGAGTGTCATGGAAAGTTATGGAACAATAAATTCCCTTAATGTAACTCTAAACTCTAGGAATATTTTTCCAGCATTTCGCCCATTCATCTTGCCTCTGTGAGACATGAACTCAGACTGCATTTAATACTAATACTGCATATAGGGGTGTTTGTTGCAGTAATGAAGTTCAGAGAGCATTCATTTTGTATAATCATTTTTTAATCCACCAAACAGAAGTGATCTATTATCTAAGTGAATATTCTAATGCTACAGACAGTTCATCGCATGTTTAAAAATGCATAGATTTATGCTTGGTTGTTTGAGTGCGCGTTCATCTGGATGCAACGTTTGTGTTTATTGATGTGTTTATTTTAAGCTATGTTGTGTTTACACCTTGTGCCGAGTGTAATGCAATGCAGACACCTGCCACTGTCTGTGGCCCTGACAGCGCTGGTCCCAACAAAGTGAAGCAAGGCCCCAGCATATGGTTATCAGTGATCCAGATGGTTCATGCTTGTCTCCAGACTGACAACTTTGCTCCTCCATTATCAAACACTGGCAATTAACCATAATCAAGTAAGTGTTAATTAGACATAATGAAACAATTTCTGTTTGGTCAGAGCCTGCTATTTGCCAATTACTTGTAATTATATGCTCTAAGCACTTCAGTGTAATCTGAGTCGGTGGTGGAACAGGCAGCCAGTCAAACAGCAGGGCTGCGTCTGTTTGCTAGACTGAAGAGCCTTTTGTTTTGTCTAAAAATTTGGCAGATTTAAAACTGCAGCCCTCTGATTGGCCAACCTGTCACAGCTGCCTGAGGGGGAAACAAAAGGAGTGTCGTACTTCTTCATGACAGCACCAGGGAAGTTTGTCATCCCCAGGAGAGGATGGCCGTTAATCAGAGTGACCCTTGACCCCAGCCCACAGCGCCTCTGCTAGTTGTACTCACCTGGAAGCTACGCATGCTTCTGGGGAAATTAAAGCAGTAAATTTGTTTAGCAGAGATCAGAGAAGAGGCAGAACTTGGAAAAATTGTAATAACTGCACAGCTAAGGATAGAGGAGTCTACGATCATGACAACCGGAGAATGAGTTCAAGCTTAGACCAAGATGATCCATTGCCACGTCACCAAATCTACACAGGAGAATAAAAAGACCTGCGCTGAGAGATTTCATCTAAAACAAGCGATGTGATGGGAATATAAAATGATCAATGCGTCATGCATGACACAGTTAAAAATGCCCACAAACAATATTTTAATATACAACAAAAAGGACAATAGTGGGCATAATAAATCTGACACAGACTAGATGCAGTATTAATAGTCCTTTGGTTAACACCACACATTTTCAAGCTTGAATTTCAGAAAACTTAAATTTGTATACCGTAATACTGAAATATTGTAAAATTATAATACCGTAAATCTCATAAATTATTACCGATACTGCTGGCCAAATAATCAAATAAAAAACAAAATCTTTTTAAGAAGACAAGCGATGACAGTTTCGTTTCTATTTGACCGAAGGAATGATGAGTTTTCTTTTCATCGCCAAGAAAAATAATTGCCTTCTTCAACATTGCTTCTAAACAGAAAAAGGCCACATTAAACCTTAAGAAAAAAAAATAATACTTGTTAAAAATTTAAAGTAATTTATGTAAATTAGAAATCATGACCTGTTTTATTCTAATCAGTGAAAGAACATGTGAGCAAGATGTTGACTTAGTTTTTAACAAACATGCAGAAAAGGTATATCTATATGATAAAAAAAGCTATAGCCAATGGGAAATTTTTATGAGAGCAGTAATGAAGTTCACCTTGCCTAAAGTTTCCCTAAAAGCTTCTTTTTAAGTAGATCATCCTCGTGACTGAAATGTGTTTAGAAAGCTGTACAAAACAGAGTGGCATTTAACACGACATTAAAACAGCCACAGCACTGTAAATGTGTCTATACTCAACAGACATATTGTATGTTTTTGAAAGAGTCTGTCATCTTTAATGGTTGGATGTCGAAACCCAAATTCCACACAAGTCTGCTGTAAATCTGAATGTCACCAAAGTCGTCCTAATTAAAGAGGGCTGAAGCTGTAAAAGAGCACGTTTCTGTGTGGAGTTAGTCATTCCTCTAAAGAGGAATCAACAACACTGTAAATAAGTCATTTACAGTGGGCCAGTAATCACAGAGGCCATAACCCAGAACCAGCCCTCACCCATAATTGCTGCGGTCCAGTGTAATCAACAGCACATCATCTGCTACGAGCTGGAAAACTACTCACACTTACCCCACCCTGTATCACAAGACTGTCTCCCATGACTAAAGACACAGCCACCTACTGTATGACTACATATATTATATATTAATGTGGTCATTTCAGGCCTAATGGTTTATACCTTTAACACCCAGCTTCATCTAGCATAATGTTGTTAGTGTCTTTACTGCCATTGATGGTTGAAGTTAAATTAAGTTTGGCCTGAAATAAATTCACCTTTTAACATTGTCACAATTCACTAAGTTATGGTACATAAATTGTTTTCATATAGTTTTTTCCTGGCCTTGTGTACCCCTCAATGTACCTCATGGTGTAAGAGACATTTACCAGGTCAAACAATACAGTGTATATAATTTAATTTAAAACATTACAGCATGATTCTCTAACATGCATGAACTTCATATAGAGCACATTGAGAACATTTACTGTAACTTGTTCTTCCCATTTTTTGGAACATTTCAACTTAAAGTGTCTTCGTTACTAGAGGGAACGACCTAATGCAATGCTATTCATGGATAGGACATCGGACTGAAGGTTTATTTCTTATTATTTTTGGAAACATTTAAATTAGTTAACATTGTGTATCAGTTTGCTGTCTTATTAAGTAGTGTCATCATCAAATAATTTCACTTCTACCAGTTTAAACTTGTTTTTTTTTTTTAAACAAACTTATGTGTTGTTTAAATATACCATCCTGGAACTTGAGTTGTTTTTTTTCTAAATCTAATTGTCCAACAAAAACTTTTAATCTTGAGCCATTGAAGCTATAAAATTGGAACAAAAACTATCTGAGAGTTCCATTGCCTTGAATTTATTTGTAGATTACTGAAACACATCCATATACAGCATCCAGTCTGATTAGGTTAAGTTGCGTATATCAATTTCGCCTGAACGTGAAAACTTGGGAACAGCCTAATAAATAGTGTTTGCTGCAATCTTTGAAAAATGTACACAACCTGAATTTTTTGCTCCAGACCAAAACCTTTCTCTGCTCCTCCTTTGTAATGACATAGAGTCATGAGAAGGAATGGATGGAGGGCTGCTGAGGTGCTGAGGCCTGGGCTGCTTGTCAGTGGCATGACTGATCACCGAGGCCAACTCTAAAAGGATTGCTAGTGGAAATAAAGACACCAGCATGTCAGCTGTAAGCTTCTCAGAAGGACCCATCAGACAAGTGGATGCGTATTGACAGGCCAGAGACAGAAGGAGAGAGATGTGGAGAGATGAAGGGGAAGACAGAGCGGGAGGAAGTGTCCTGAAGTCGCTCACCTTGGCACGGGCTGCAATGTCAGCCGACCCAGCGGCCATCACTCTCAGGCCCTGTCCTGGGTATTATTTAAAGCCAAACAAATATCAGGGACTGAATGTCACCACAAGGACACCCAGACCTCATCTCCACCAATCAGTGTCCAGGGTTTCAAATCACCCTTTCTCCTTCCCTCGCCAGCAAATCCATCTTCCTCATTCCTATACCCAGCTTCACACCCCCATTCGACCCCTGACGACCACATTGAGGGGCGTCACTGTGCAGCAGATTTACGATCCCCTCATCTCAGGCCAAGCACGATTTATTGACATTAGTTGTCAGCTCTCTTTTTGAGGAATTGCACGTAGAATTAATTTTAAGTACGTCTTAATGTTAAATATCCTGGAAACACTAAATTTCATGGTAGGTGATGCTCAGAGCCGCATAAGCATATATCAAGTTCTCGTGCTATACCAAAAGACCTTTTTTCATACTGTAATTTAATAAGAACCAGCTCATAACCGCTTCATCTGAGTTGTTAATTACTCATCCTTTATGCTGAGGAATGATCTTGGGACACCATTTAATGCATCGAAAGTTTGAGTAATTTAATTTAATTGTTTTTATTACTTAATCATGTCCAAGGCCACATAACTTCATGAAGAGCAACCTGAATAAGGCATCTCACAGTCCCATGAAGAAAAGCAAAATATTTTGTCCTTCATACTTCATAAGAAAAGTCTTTGTTATTATAAGGATCAACGCTGATATATGGATTTATACTATACTTACCCCTTATAAATTGAACGGCAAAACTCTCCATTTTACCACAGAATTCCTGACAATCATCGCAGATCACTAAAAGTGTTCCTGGCACTCTTTTCTTGGTAAGATGAAATACTGATATTTTATAAGGCAAATGTAAAGCCGTCGAGCATTACAGCGCCAACAAGAACGGTTGAGTCAAGTTTCTTGTTGTTTTTGACAACTAGCTGAAAGGAGGCACAGCCCCAACAAGACAACGCAGTAAAATAAATCACAATCATGGCAATAAACGTGTAAAACTTGATCGATACGTGCTTGCCTTTTTCCCTTTTTCAATAACAGCTGCTGTAAAGGCCTGCTGAGCACAAGCGGCTATAAAAGTATGTAAAATAAATTAGGAGAGCATAATGAGAGGCTCCAGCAATTCCCCCATAAATATAACATAACGACCACAACTAAAATGTCAGGGAACCCAATAAATCAATTTCTCAGGGACAGGACGGCCTTTATGTGTAGAACACATAATATATTTATAATCTTTTTTTTTTTATCAATGGATCACTTTTTTTGGGAGGGAGGGCAGATGAGGGGAGGTTGCAGCTCAGCACAGGTCCCCTCTCACACGAGGAAGGTTTAATATGTGTTCTATGTGATTCATCACTGTGACATGGACACCTGAGGCCTGGGTCCGCTCCATTTCTACAGCCTAAATGGTTTCTTGGGGACTTTTCCTGCACACAAGCTCACACAACCACCACACATGAGCTGAGTAAAGGAGCTGAGAGAGATAGAGGGAGAGGGAACCAGATGGGTAACGGATTGACAAAGAAGGCACCTTTTAAAAACAGAGCTATTCTGTCCTTGCTATGTAATAGATTGTGAGTCCGGAGTCACCCCGTGTCACCAGAAGAAGAGCCAAATCACTTGTGATGTAGAGAGGGAGAGTGAAAATCCAAGTGAGAATTAGATGATGAGATTACAGACCCATTTCAGATAACCAACCCACTGAGAGGGGAGTATTCACAGAAGGGTAGAGGTTACAGACCCATTACACTGGGTTAGAGTTACTTAAGGCTGTTATCTACCACTCCGACTCCTCACTTTCCAAACTTCATCAGTCCACAATACGCTGAAGTACATGTGGCATTTCGGTCTGTTGATATCACGGCAAAATACCTGTGACTGTACCAAAACAATTCAATCTCATTCCATCGCAGCCGTGGTCTATTCAATTACCGACGCATCCAGACAGATGTTTACAGGCAGCATCGTAACTTGTTGTTTGACCTCATACAAGCTTTGGGCTGTAATAAAACAAAGACAGCATGACAGCAAAACGCTCAGGAATGCAATTATTCTAACAGCATGCCGAGCAAAGAAAGTCCAGTTATAACCTAGTAAGAAGTGTGTGATTGATGGTGGGAAGCACACAAACACACAAGTGGCACTGGTTCCAGGAATTAAAGCTCAACAGTCACTCCAACAAATGCAGTATTTTTTAAAGGCCTAGCTAAAAGTCATACTTAACACTCTGATAAAGTTCAGAGTTGCGTAAGGCTCACTCCAATAAGTGATGTCCCTCCCCCATTTATCTATTTTTAAACTGCAGCTCAAAATAAAATGCTACAGATTACTGCACATAGAGATTTTGTTCAAATAAAGTGCAACAGGGAAAAAAGTGTATTGCTCCTAAACAGAAGGGATTCAATTTTCAGACTATTTACAGACTAAACCAAAACTGACTGAACATTAAAATCTGTTACCCATCTATGTTGAAAGATTGCATGTTGTTTACCATATATTATTTTTTACAAATTATTGTTCATAAAACAATATTTTGGTATCTAGGTAACCAATATTTTAGCTAATAAATATGTTGTACTTTCAAAATAAGATTCTCTTTAAAGTTGTACTAGTTATAGAAGCACTACTGAGCCAAAGAACAGATTTTTGCAAATAGGTGCCCCCTGTCTGTTCTTTGAGCTCTCTCCTCCCAGTAAAAGTAAGATTGACATAACTGAAATTTTGGAAATAAAACATACTCCATTGTAAACTCACATATGTGCAAATGTGTACTTAAATCTGTATTTACTTTACACTGAGGAAATTATTTATTCTTATTTAGGCTTATCTCAATTAACAATTTAGGTATCTCTTATAATATCCACCATATATCAAGGTTTTACATTTACATTTGTCTAAAAATAGTATTTACAGACAACCAAGCTAAATGTCGAGGCCAAAGGAAACAAGGAAAATTAGATAAAAGACTTAAGAAAATAAGTAAACCTATTTAAATCTACCACAGACATGACAATAATTTCACCCAAAATACAAATAAAAACAAAAAAAAATCCTCTTCAATTACATTGAATATCTTTGTAAAGATCAGCTACGAAGAGGGTCTGTGAAAATAATCTTAGTCGTTGACAAGAGCCTGAACAATTCTGACAAAATTCTGCCCAAACAACAAGAGCTTCTTTTAGTTGGAGCTCACGCTGAGATAGAAATGTCAATATCTATGGACAGAAATGTTTGTTTAGAACATATTTGATAAGCGTTTATCATGTTTGGGAAAAATGGTGAAACAAGGGAACATCTCGGTTGGAGACTAAGATCTGTGGACTCTATAAAACTGTGCAAACTTTATACAGTGCAACCTCCCCCCACATTTTCAATTCTTCTCTTAAACTCTGTCCATCAACTGTAGCCTCTAGAGGTGGCTTGTTTAAGAAACAATTAAGGGGGTATACAGAGCTATTTGCAGGCTGCAGGCCTTGCTGGGCAGGCCAGTCGACTGGAGTACCTTTCACAACTGATTTATAACACTGTCGCCATGGCAAGGCAACATAATTAATAGGAGCATGGACTTCTAATTCCAATGACTTCCACACCAAGTGGTTTTCATTTGATTTATGATGGCCAGCAACTTTGCATTTTATCAGTTCATTTGGTCATTATTTATGCTGATGACCAATTTCAATGGGTCGCTATAATCTAACTTGCCACTAATCAAAGAGAATTAGGGTTCACTGCATTATTTAGAAGCTGTTCATTTATCTTTGAACAAGGCAAGAGAAATAGTTGTGGGAACATGCAGTGCAGTTCACCACGGCAATTTTGAAGACACATTCAGCGATCATTGCCCTGTGAATGAAATGTGCTCTTGACAAAACATATAGTCCAGAACTGTGTGTTGGGCGTTTCCTGGAACCAAATTAAAGTAAGTGAATCACTGGAATGCATATTCATAATGAGTTTATGGCACTTGGCAAGACCGGTGCTCAGATCAAGAAAAGATGTTTGGTCTTAAATTAGAGCATAACGCATGTGTACAGCATTTAGACTGCATCCAACATTTTTTAGGTCTCAGGCTATTCATTAAGTTCATTAAATGACTGGGTTTGCAAAAAATTTTACCAGGGTTAGAAAAAAGTAACCTTTTCAAGAGACGCTGCAAATAGACCAACATGAAATAAAATTTGGTACCCTCTAATGACAAATCCAACTCATGCCTTTGTTTGACACGAGGTAAATTATTTGCATATCTATTGACTTGTTTATCTACTTCAGAATATATTGGGGTGGGATTTACAAAGTAAACCTCTTCTACATGCACCTCAGTTGAAATGCAGAGGTGACACATTTCCAATTTATGAATGATGAATCTAAATCAGGGGCAATTTGGGGAATCTGAGGGTATGATGTTGACCAGCCTCAGCCTGGAGGCATAGCTGGACATATCAAAGCAAGACATCTCTGATAAGTGTCAATATTTGTGCTCATCATACCAACACAGAGCTGTGGCTAAAATGATGCGTTGCATTCTTAATGACCATCTTCTTGCTGGCAAACTTCATATATATGAAATCACTTCATTTATAAGTCAATTTTCCTTCATTTCAAAGCCAGTGAATGTAATTTAGTGGGCAGGTTTAATAATATATGCAGCTTAATCTTTTCTGGACCATGTACAGTAGTCTCATTATGTTTTTGCCTTACTATTCATTTAAAAAGAAAAAAAAAACATGCTAGCTAGCAGGGTTAATACAAATTATTTTTCAAAATATTGATTAAATACAATGTATTGTAAACAAAAAACAAACAAAGAAACTTTTTTTTTAATCTGTTGTATGGCATGACTTGAGAATTGCAGTTACCACAGTTCATAAAAGAGCATTTCTCCATACTAAATGAAATAAACACAGACTCTACAGCCCCTTTGAAACAAACACACAACCAAGAGCAATTTACTGTACGGAAAATGAAAAATGCACTCTTCAAGTATTTGACAACAGGTCCAATTCAAATGATCAGACTCCATTTGTTAGCCCGTTCCCTTCCCCTGATTCCCTGAGTGATAAATTGCATTTAGTGAACCACGCGAGGCTAAGCATTCATGACATGTTTTTATTGATTTGCATGAGCTATATGCATGTAATCCTGTTTGTAGGTAAATCATGGCATGGGCAAATTCCAGTCACTGTGGGTTTACTACGGAGAGAGAAAATTGGGGCTCCGCATGGGAGGTGGAATAGAGTCGGGAAGGGTGGGAAAGAGATGTGGCTGCCCATCGGAATCTTGGTACCTCTATTAAGATTTATAGGTGTTGGGATTCTACGGACCTGAGGCATTATTCATGGTAAAGTTTCTCTGTCTGGGCCCGTTTATAAGATGAGACAGGGCTGACAAAGATGGAGGCCCGCTACAACAGAGCAAAGCTCCTTGAACATGGGGCTCAGTCACCTGACATACCCATGGCATCAGCTATAACCACTCAGCATAGAGATTCAGCTAAAGTTATACGCAGTATTGTAGAACACAAAGCAAAACTACCAGTTTTTCTCATTGTACCATTACCACATTCTCAGGGTTCGTTTGAAATGAGAAAAGTGGCCTTGCAATTAAGCTGCATTTCAACAGAATTAACTTTTACACCAAATGCAACCAAGTTGATAAAAATGCCACGGTATAACGTTTTTCTACAACGATCATCTCTTGTGAGAATTTTTCTCAGCATGCTCTGATTAACACCTCACACTAAGGGTCGGAACTACTAAAACTCCTATTTGTGTGTTTATCCCTTCCCTAAAATTTTGTAGGTGGGGCTTAGCCATGGTTTGCGGCCGATTTCCTAGGAATGATTGCGCAAATGGCGGCAGGTGTTGGCGACACCCAATTTCTATGAGGCTTTTGCGTCTTTCATGGTTTACAGTGCGGGGAGTTTGGGTAGATGAAACCCCAAAATGAAGTCAAACCTGATGAAGAAGAAGTAGAAGAGAAATATAAAAAGGTGAAAAAAATAGTGCAGCTCTCAGAAACATTTGGTGGAGGGGGGCCTCAGGCTTGCATGATCTCCTTGAGCTTGCAAAGGGGCGCACTACATGTCCAAGTTAAAAATGTGACATTAGCAAAAAGGGGAAAATAGAAAGACAAAGCTAATGTCAGCCTTATTTACCATTACGCTTCAGTGACTGTTAATGTTCTATTTTGTTTGTATAGTATAAACTCATGTTGAGAAAATTTTATTTTACATTTTACATTTAGCGTGCAAAGCTGATTCATCAACTGTACATCTACTCCTCTCAGTATTTTTGTTCTGGCAGAAATGCCCACACTGTATATTCATCTAAGGCATACATTCTTAATTGTGGGACACTACTTTGCCAGTTTAACAGCACAATCCTCTGTGTGCCCCCTCATATGTAAATCAGCTGCAATACGGTTTTACGTGTCCTGTCAATAACAATGTTTTAACATGCACAATCCTTTAATAGATCTGGCCCTTAGGATCTTAACCACAACTCTGTGTAGCTACGATTTACCCCGAGCCAAACCAGACGGAGCACATTGAATCTTTGTTTAAGAAGCCATGACGATATTCAGTTTATTCAGCAATTTCCTGAGAGCCCCACCATACTTTATTTGGTCTTATTAGATGAAAACACAAGGATCACCTTCAACTTTATTAATGATGGTACTCTGGATGAAAGATGCTGGTGAAAATCTGCAGCATCTGTTTGCTGCATTCACTTCTCTGTGGGCTCCACCTATTCCTCATGCCTAATGATGCTGATCCACTCGGCAAGTTTTACGGACAAATGTGTATTTGGCTACATTCATCATCCTGAATGAGTGTTCCTGATGAGCCATCCCCTGGCCTGTTTCACTCTTTCTACCATACGTTAACAAATGACAACTCCTGCCACATGTTTTCCATTTGGGAGATACAGTGGGAGGCAGGGGAAAAAGGGCCAAGGGATTGTGAGGGCTAAAAGATGGGCAGCTTCAAGGGAAATGAGTCAATGATGACTGCTCTTACAGGAATCACCACCCGTGTGCCATCAACTAACCACAGCAGCCCAAAAATCCATCGGTTATGTAATTCTGTCAAGGAACAGTTGCAGACCTGATCCGTGTCACTGCATGGCTCAAACCCAGCTGCTTTTGGAGTGACATTAGAGGCCAAAACACTTCCACTGTAGGTGGACTATAACCTCAGAAGCCAGAGAATTAAATAAAAAAGTTGATGGCCGTTCAAAGTCCTGGGGAGTTGCACAGCAAATAAATCATTTTCTGTTTTATGTGCAGCTGGTTTTGAGATAGGAAAGGGGGATGGTTGGAAGAGACATGAGTGAGGAGGCATCAGGACATGTGGTCGGAAGTTTTAAAAAACTTTAGATTCTGAGTTTATTTTAACTGTAGGGATGTTTAGGAGTAGTACATGCTTTATGAATAAGGTTAGAAGTGATCACAGAAATAGCTGGAAGAGGGAAAACAATTCATGAGTTTTAATGTTCTGACAAAAATGGATTAAGGTGACTTGCATTAAATAAATAAAAAAACAGCTATGGTATGCAAATCCATTACTTAATATATACAATTACAAATTATTAACTGTGGCCATTATGATTCAGGCTTATTTTATTCTATGATACAGTTCACCATTTTGTGTTTAAATTCCCAGCATCCATGCAAATAATTTAAATTTATTTCTGTCACACTAAAACAGAAGTGGCGCAGCCTATTGGAGAGGCCTTGGCTTTAAAAACACAGATGTTTGTGCATGGACTTTTTGGGGTGAGAAAAAGCCAAAGGTTCCTGCCGCAGAGGAGATTAATGATTCCAAAACCAAGGCATATTCAGCATGAGCTGATGTAAACGTATCTGTCATACAACCAGCTGGGGCCCTTCAGCTGGACGCGTTGGGATAAATCATATCTACGAAACCCAAAAACAGACACAGCTTGATGCCACATCCAAGGCTAAAACACTGACAAATTTTCAGAACATCCAAACAAGTCAGACATTGTTAGTGGCTTCCACCCGTTACTCCAGAATCCTCGCTCATTTGTCCCATTTCAAGACTTAGTCAACAGATGCTCAGTTTGTCTACCGCTGTTTCAGTATGTTACTTTGCAGTGAGAACATATATTTCATTGAACAATGGTCCGCGTCATTTCTCTCCTCCAAGAAAGTACCTTTGATGATCTTTCTATTCCTCTTGTAGCATATTTTTCTGCTATATGTTGCTGGTTTGTGAATTAGTTTAATAAACAAGCACATACAGTACTGCATGTGTTCTGCACTAGTTTAGAGCATGTTTAAAACCACAAGAACTACATTTCCAGTCCCTTTCCTTATCTTTTCTACATGTAATAAAGATGGTTAACACTGATTGGTGCAATTGCCTGCTTGCCTTAACTCTAATAAGAAGTCTCATTATATTTACAGTTGTATTTCTGTGACTACTGCCGTTTCTGATGCAAAAGAAAGACCAAATTCACTAATTTGACCTCTTTAGAACCCTTCAGCTTAAAAGAGAAAGAAAAAAAGACTCCAGTTTACTGATTAAGTCCAGAAGAGGGATAACCCCTGCAGCTAATATGCACATGTACGCCAGCCCCTTTATGACAGTCATTCCTATACTTAAATATTAAAATTGACTTCATGACAGCAACGTCATTAATGGTGAAACAAACACAATCTCAAAGTAATACATGAAGGTGGAAATGTTTATGATGGCATGTTCTGCATTATGAGCTGTGAATGATCAATCAAAGAGAGAGCATATTACTCCAATTTTCTCTGGCCCTTGTAACAACAAAGTTCATAGATACCAAATCAGTTCCAAGGGAACCCGGGGGCTACAAGTGCAAGACTGCTGTATGAGACATTCATAATTCATGTGCATTTGATGTAGTGATATGTAAAAAACTTCAGAGGAATTTTAATGGGCTGGAGGCTGAGATGGGAGAAAGAAATCTTTAAAATGGTTGTTTGGCTATTTTATTAGTGAATCACTTCTGCCCCAAAGAAAATAAAAATGTTTATATACACAC
>JBBDHI010000017.1:14924161-14946071 GCA_037177115.1 Craterocephalus stercusmuscarum
TGTTAGAAAATGCTAGTCCGATTGTCCATCCATCCATCATAAGGAAGAATCGTATTATGCTGATGATGATGTAAAGACTGATTAAATAGGTTGTTACTTCACAAAGCAGTGGTTGGAGCCTTGCACTAGTTCTAGCCTTTGCGTTTTTAGCTTCTGTGTTCTAAAATAAAATAACCAAGTCGCCTCAGTTCTGATGCAGTTTGCAATCAGCCAACACTAATTAGGCAGCAATAAACTCTTATTAATCGGCTGGACAGCAAACAGCGAGCTAGATATAAATGGTAGCTGTCAGAGCCTTATTCAGGAACCAAATGAGTATTCCCAGTTCATTGGTTGTGTGAGGCATCACCATCTACAGTATGTGCTCACTATGAACAAATCATGAACAAACGTGTACATACACACGCACCTCATGTCTGTAATATACTTTCTCTAAATGTAACGTCATTGTGAATTGGATGTCCTGAGCCTTTCAGAGGACACAAAAAGGGAAATCATCATCTCAGCTTGAAACAGGTCCCACTATTAATCAGCTAACAAAAATAAATACCTTATAATCTTCTTGTACTGCCTGACTGTGTGCTAGACATCTTCTCTAAAACCCCTCTCAGTCCAGTTTGCAGATAAAGGCTCTAATAAATGAGAGGCCTATTTACAAAGTCAGCTCCACTTTAGCCAATCTGTGCATGGAGACCTCAGTTAGGGCTGGAAAATGAAAATGTGTATCGACAGAGAGAAGTGGGACAAGCTCCTCTAAGGCAGCCAAGACAATCTATTAAAGCCCTGTTTTTCCAACATCTTGATTTCCACCAGTTTATCAGGTCTGTGAATAGCCTCACAAGAGAGGCATTTATGATGGAATGTGATTGGATTACACTGAGCGCTAACCAGGCGTGATTGGTTTAGCTGAAAAATATTAAATTCCTGTCTAAATGGACTGGGGGTCGATATTATGTCTTGTGCTCTGGAAGAAAGGGGGGGGGAGTGGGGTGAAGTCAGAGGATTTGATATTTCATCACTCATTTCATGCTTTCGTGCAGCATGGAGACTGACACTAATGCATTGGAAGGACGTGGTGCTGACAGCACACCAACATATTCATGTCCAATCACCCCTGGCTCAAGAATCCTCCGGACTGAAAATAATCCATTCTGAAAAGTTGAAATGGAAGTGGGTGTGTTCAGCTGTTCTTCTCATAAGCGGTTTTGGGAAAAAAAAAAAAAATGAAGTCATGGCCAAAAGGATCGGAAATGACAATGAAACCGAAGGAGGACGGGAAAAAACTGCACGGCCGTGGGATTTTTTAACTGTTGAAGACTTCATATTCAGAAAAAATCCCTGAATGTGGAAAACAAAACAACACCTAAAGTGGAACGGAGGAAGATGAAGCAAGGGGGAAGAAGGAAGGAGAAAAATCCATGAATAAATTCAAACTTTGTGTCCTGTGAAGAGCAAATACGAAAAAAAAGGCTTAGAAGTAATGAAAGATTGTTTATGTATTCTGGCATGAAATGGGGCAGTGTTGTGAGGGCGACAGGCACAAGGAGACGGATGGACGGGAGTGACAGGCCGGTATTCATCCTGCACGCCCCAGCGGCCGGACTGCTACTGGCGCTCGACAGAGCAATAAATCACCAGCTCTCCACTCTGTACCTACAGCTTATTACATCCAAGATGACAAATAAATAATAATCCCTGTCATGCCAGGCCTTTGCTCAAGGATTGAGCCAGAAACCTTTTGCTCATCACTCCTGATCTTAAGTGAAAACACTAGAACAAGGGAATTGAAGGCCATGCTTTACTGAGCTTATGAAAGTTGGAGTGAAAGAGAGAGGGGAAATAAGAAGAGGGAGACAAAAATGAAGGGAGAGAGCAAGCATAGCCGGGAGAGTGATGCGATCGCTACGGCGCCTTTCTGGGTGTGAAGGGAAATGATCCAGCAAAGAAAGGGAGAGAGTGTAAGTAGGAAGAGGGGGGCATAGAGAACTGCCCTTGTGCTCTGCAGGATGAGTGTTGCTCAGTCAGTTCAATGGGCCCCTGAAGAATAGAACAAATCAAAAGCCTTCATCACTAAACAGGGCCAGTGAAGTGGCTGCAAACAGCATTTGCCATTTAAGGTCGTTGCAAGCCAGCATTACACTTCTGGGGTGTAAAGTTAATAGAATTTAATTAAAAAGTACATGTTGACAATGATGAAACCAACAGTTTAAGGAAAAGACAGGTAGAAGTGGGTGAGCATAAGCCCCTCTTAGAAAAATCTCATATAAATGCCTTCAAAAAAGAGAGAGGAAAAAAAGTATGACGGAATTTTACAATTGGTATAGAGTAATAATTTGCGTTGTAATACCTAATCTGAAGGATGTGTTTAAACCCCAATCCATAACTATCAAAAAATGAGAGCAAACAAAAGCAGTGAGAGGACTGTGGAAAACGTGTGGCCAGGACTTGTGATGCGGTTGTGTTGGATGAGTCCCATTCACACGATCAGGAGAGTCGCATCATCCTCCACTTGTCCTCTTTGCTTTAACTGACCAAATCATGGGTGTTTGTTATGAAAGAAGACAAACAGCACAGATTTGTTCAGTAACATGATGCAGTTTTAGATGTATTGCTGCACTTAAATATGAAGCACATCATGACGTAACACGTCTACCTAATACGCAAGTGTCTTCTTAGTCATGCAATCTCACATTGCATGTCATCTCACCAGTCAAATCAGACTGGAAAATTTGTTGCATTTGGTCCTAAAAGATGCCAAAAGCAAGGAATAGTCAGAATGAAGTAGTCTGGGTGTTCAGTCTAGCCCCCCCCCCCCCCACCTCCATCTTTTAAAGAGCAGGCCTCATCTTTTAAACAAGGCATAATTTACTTAGTGCTGCCCCACCATAAAAATTAAAAGCCTCAACAACAACAAATGAAAAAGCAGCAGGGCGTAGTAAATCAGATACGTGACTGTCACTATCTCACCCAGCCTGTGTATTTCATGGACCTTGATGTTCACTTCTGTGCAAGTGTGTGTGTTGCTCCACAAAGGAAATACAGGGCTCTGATTAAAGAGGGCACTGTCATAAAGGTTACTGAATTGCAAATGGTCCTCTCCATCTTCCCTGTAATGGAGACTGGTTGTAAGAAGGAGTAAAGAGAGCGAGTGTGTATGTGTGTGTGAGAGGCCGAGAGAGGGGAAAGGGAGAAGTGCAGCCATGATTGGAATACAAACAGCGCGTCTCCGCCAGTCCCCCAGTCCCAGACTTAGTCCCAGTCCCTTCACAACCTCCACAAGAGACATTAATCACTGGATCACCAAGGCATGCTTAATTGTGAGTTGTATATCATGGTGCATACAGTGGCTAAGAGGGGGGAAGGAAACTCATTATTTCGGTTTGCTGGATGCAGAGCCGGGCGCACCTCATCTGGACTCCGCCACCTCTCCCTCTCTGTCATAGTACACCTGGGACCAAGCTCAATGTGACAAGGAAAAATGGAGTATGTAGTCACCTCCTAATTAATATAGCTCTATCACCACTGTTCGACAACCAAATCTATTCACAAGTGATCATAAGCCCACTCAAACAATCACGCATGCACATGAGGGGTGGCCAGGACTGAACGTGACAGACATATGAGGAAGCATCCCTTCAGTCACACATGTGACATCACATCATTACCAATGATGTTGCGGCTGTTGTTGTTTTGTAACAAGATGCCTGCTTTAAAAAGTGGCAGCTTTTGCATGGCCGATAGGCCGCACTTCAGTCAAGGTCACAAAGGCTTCTGAAAAGAGTTTTTCAGCTGAAAGAAAAATGAAGCCAGCTCCCAATCGGCCACTTTTATTTAGATTTCTGCAAACGCTTCTGTAGGCAATATGCTAATGAGAGGGACTTGATAAATGACTCATAATATTTCCCAGACATTTTGCTTTTCCTCAGAAGTTTGCCAATTTGATGCAGCTAGAAGATAATAAGGCACACTCCGTCATTATATCAATTTTTGTTACCCAGATATTTCAGCCCATGTTAGTAATGACGAAGAAAAAGCAAAAGAACCAAGGGCAGAGCCTGGCACCATTGATCAAACACTGTCATTTAGTTCAAGATGCACACATAGAGGGACACACACATGCACACAAAAAGCACGCCCTTTTCATAAAAACCCACCCTGTCTTGTGCACACATCACATGTGCGCACATGAACGAATACACAGAAACACATTTATAAATGCACATGTTACACTGAAAGAAACACGTAGCCAAAGAAACTAAACTTAATGGGGTGTGATTATGGAAAATTGCATTCACCATGTACACTGGGCTGAATAAAGACATTTCAATGTTTGCGGGAAGATAAAATTTGTTTATATGCTTCCTTAGCAAACAAAATACACATTATCTCATTTTAATGACTTTCAATGGCATTAAGACTGTCGAGATTTAATTAATAGTTTATAAATAGGCTATTATTCAAGACTGTAAAATAATTGGACTCATACATAACATGTTCCTCTTTGTTTGCGGTTTATAGTTTCGGGCTATGCTTTGGACTTTAAGGAATGCATGCTCCATTTTAATTGATAGTTTGCAGTTGGGTCTGACACTTCATTTAAATCTCTTCGGTATGGTTTGATTTCATGTGATTTGTTTGTTGGCCTTTAGTTCAGCAGTCTGTCTCATACAACAAGAAAGTAGAAACAAACACTACCACTTTCTAAAGCCTCTTTGCTGATTGATCTTCTCATCATTAGTGTTTAGAGATGATCAAGAAAATCCTCAGACTGATGCATTTGGCCATAGTCATATGATGGGGACTTCCTGACAATAAGAACTTTGTCTGAGCGCTTCTCACATTTAGCCGTTTGCTCCAGGTTGTAAAACTTCATGACCTGGGAGGCAAGAGAACTCTGCAGGGACAATTAAAAAGGTCAAGCTACTGCTTCGCGGTTAGACAAGAGGTGAGGGGAAGATTCTGTGTAGACTTTTAAAAAAGAAAGAACAAAATGCCTGAGAAGTAGTCACTGAGGGGTCAAAGTGTGCACAGAGTTCACAGGGCCAGCAAAGGGCACAGAGGGGAGGAGTGGAACAACAAAGGAGAAACAACAAAGAATGCTAAACCTGACATGCAGGGCTTCCTTCACCTTGGTTTTTCCTCCAATTAGGGATGCCGGGGTGGAAGGAGAAGGGAATAAGATTAAAACAAATGAGGTGGAAGTTGTTACCCCCTATCATACATGCTCTTTGATCTACATGGAGAGACATCCTGTTCCTGAGATCATGGTGTCCATTGCTAACTATCTGTGGACAAAATAAAGTCCAAGCCGAGGCAACGCAGCTTCAGCTGAAAGCAAGAGCATGTTTTCTCCAGAAATCCAACAAGTGCGTAACACCCTTTCAACACATGTCAAATAAAACTGACTAAAGCCAACCTCCAACATGTGGTCAGAAAATCAAGACAATGAATATTGACTAGCAGCACTTGAAGAAAAGCGTTTCAAGATAAAGAGAAGGAACTACAATCCTGGGAAGCAACAGTGCACATTTCCAGTGACCAATTCCGATGTTGTTTGTGTTTTTTTTCCCCTAAACAAAACAGCCAAACGTGAGACAAAAGCTGGCCAGGTGAAGAACTGCAGAGGCACTTTCTGCAAAGTGATTTCTATATAAGTATGCTACAATTCAGAGAGCACATTTTGTTGGGGCTTGTTTTTTTTTAGATAGCAGCCAATGAACATGAAAAGCAAGCTCAATAAAAACCGGGGAATCATTGGAATATTTGGATGAAAACTAAAAGAAATGAAGAGCCAACTCTTTCACAACACATAGCATGAGCATAACACCAACCAACAAGGCATAAAAAGCTCTGCAGAAGACAGTTTAAATACTCCAAGAAACAGTATTTCAAAGATCGAAAAGAATGTTATACTAACACTAACACTGAGACATAAAGACAAAGATATTTAAAGTTATTGGTTTATTACAGTGTCAAGTCTTTTAGGTAACTTTCATAGATTTAGATCCTTGCCAATATTAATGGAAGTGATGGATCATCATCTCTCTTTATTAAAAAAAGAACATAACAAGCCAAGTATATCCCCAGGAACAGTAAACAGCAAAATGGGATATGCTTTCACCACATTATTAAAAGAAATGCATCAACAGAGCAGGAGTACAATGGGCAATTGACAAAGCTCCAAGAAGCCATAAATCCTTTGTTAACAAACAAATGCTGTCACACGGTGCCATGGTTGCAAGCAAGGCCGAAATTCCTCACCAGTCAGCCAAGCTTATTTTATTAACATGAGTATATATTAGGAAAGTTAAAGTGAACGTAAACATTGTTTTATGAGATCTCTGAGCTGTTACTTGCAGGAGAGATTGCCCTCTCTGATTAGAACTAAAGCAATACCGGCTTAGCTGAACTAATATTTGTATGGCCACAATAAATCACTCAAGCTTTGTTTTACCGCATGCTAGTCACTCAATGGTAATAGACACAGCAATGCCTTTCTGTCTGCCAAGTCTAATGCCTTCTTTGACAAAGAGTACCACAAGAAACCAGTAATGAGCACAGACACCAGAGCAAATTAACCAGACATGTTGAAGGGAATAACCACAAAATATACAGTAAGGACCAAGTAATGACTTTTCAAATAAAGCCATTCATCAAGAGGGTTCCATCTACAGCATTCTGCTACTTTAGGATTCCTCCTGCTTTTTACAGGTTTTTCGTATGGTAAATCCATCAAAGTGACAAAAAAATAAGACTTAAAATTTCACCGTGATGAAAGCAGCTCTCTGCACGCCGGCTCTGCTGCTGCAGAGCTGATGTTGTATTACAAGACACTCACAAACTTTGGCAGGTAGTAAATCAGTCAACAGTAAATGCCATCTTTTATCAGATCATAAAATCTGCTTGTAGGCATTTAATTTTCCCCCCTCTTGTTTTAACAGGGAAACATGCAGCCTAGAGAAACCATGTTTTGTTTTTATAGAGGTTACAGGAAAAGAAGAGCGTGTGCGTAAACAGGGCTGAGCCGAGCACTTCTCGCGCATTCGCTTTTGCCTGCAAGCGATAATAATTTTGGGGAACTGCCGCTCTTGTGACAGCAGGTATGAGTGTTGTACATATTTTATGTGACAGGTGAATAAGGTAAGATTGAAAACAATTCTTTGTTTTCATGCAGTCACTATGCTAATGCTTCAAGGCAATATCTCTTCTTCCATCAAGATGAACTCTACAGACTCCAAATTAAGCTTGGAGAATTGTCACAAAGTTAAATCAAACCTCGTTTTAAACCAGAGAATTTAAACATATGTTTGACATGCTTTAATGTGTGCGACTCAAAGGCCAAATTGACATTTAAGTACCTGATCTTAGCTGCCACCATACCTAATACTTGCCTTAAGGTACAGTATCTACTCAGCCTTTATTGAAAGGTCACCGTGTTGGGTTAAAGTTGGTCAAGGAGTAGATCCTAACACCCTGTTCTTTACTAAACCCTTTGGTGTGAACAGCAACTCTTATAAACACTTTTCACTGTGCTCCTTTTTATACCAGGTGAGGTCAGAAGTTCAGACCCCAGGTTTTAACAGTTAAGGCTGAGCTGTGAACTTGTGACCTCCTGGGGTGAGTAGGAAGGGGGAGAGAACTAGAGGGAAGAAAAGATGAGGGAGGCAGTGGGGGTGGGGGGGGTCATCTCTCTTCAATGCAGAATGGCTGGATTTACAGCTGCATGCTGCCTGCATTGCAAGCGCAGCAGAAAACACCTGATAGCATCTCCTTGGGGGAGGGACCACCCGACCCCTTTGTTGTCTCACTAACAGTCACCTCCGTACCATAAATCATGTTAATTACTTGACTGATGGAATAAATCTTTAAAAAAGAGTCAGTCTGTGAGGCTTCGAGCAGAAGGTTCCCGCACTGCAGTTGTGCTTGCACTGCGTTATCTGTCATCCCATAGTCACTGTGTAATCCGTCCATTTGTTGTTGCTTAAGCAGGACTTCTGAAGATGTGGACAGGCTGAGGGAGGGCTGGGTGTTTGTGACACACATATCTCCAAGTAATCCATCTTCCTCCGGGTGGTCTCTCAGGGTGTTTTTCATAAAACAAAGCCAATGGGAAACTCATGCTCAGCAGCATGGTGTGTTGAAAAGCAAATGGCCTTTAACTTGCAGATCCAGAAAGGCAAAAAACATAGTGAACCATTAAAAACTTGGATGATTTTAAAGTTAGATCTATCCACCAACATTCAGACAACACAGCACAGTCCTGGCATGAACAAGAGGATTCAGTTACCTTTATTTGAAAGCAATCTCCTGAAATCATCCTTAAATGACACAGTCATTTCCTACTTCCACATGCTTCCAGACTGCACCAGTTTGACTCTGTGCCACAGAGCTGCATGCCAAAGACATGAAAGGTCACTCACACACAATAACAATCCCTCTAAGAGTGCACTCATAAGCTTTTGGGTAATTACAGTTCTTTCACTTGAGTGTTTTGTGTTTCGCTTTGCTTGTTCTGTCTCAAAAGCTAACAACCACTCATTATTCACAGTTTGAGTTGGGTTTTTTTTTCCTTTTCTTTTCCTTCAGAAGGGCAAATTACACACAAGAGTGACAGCTCTCAGAGAAAGAGACGACCAACAGCCTTGCTAGGTTCGGATATAAGAGTTGGCTTAAATCAAGGGGCAGGGACTCTGACTACAGCCCTGCAGACTGTTGACTTTGTAGCAAGGACAGCAAAGAGCTGGCTACGAAGATATACATGGAAATACTGAACCCACTTTAATGAAGCACCTTCCATAAAACCATAAAGTCTGAATACAATTCTGAGGTACTTGTCCAGTATCTTAAAGGCACTGCAGTCTATTCACTGCAGTCTCTGCTTCCAGCATACAGAAGATAGTCTTTATTCACTGATAGGGAGTTGATTCAGGACATTTGGGCTCTGAGGACAGCAAAGACAACTAGACCTAACTTATAAATGTGAAATGCACACTTACAACCAGACACACAAATATACCTGCTTTGCTGGTTTGGGGAATGTTCCTCTTTTGGAAGTATTTATGATGGCAAACAGAGGGTAATGAAACCCAGGGAGATATTTACTGTCAGTGTCAGAGCTTATTATCCCAGGGAGGAAAATGGGGTCAACTGGAAATACTTGCTGAAAACTGGGTGTTGTCTCTCGCCTGAAAGGAAAAAACAGTCTTCCCTCTGTGTTACCAGAGCTCTAAGATCTCAAACAGTGAGGTCAGTGTTGAAGGATCAAAGATCAATAAGGTAGGAATAAATGGGCAATTCACTGCAAACTTCCGATGTTCTGATTCTTTTACCGCAACATTTTGCACATGGTGCAGTGTTTAATTACTTAGCTATGGTCCATAACTTTCAAAGTGCAGCTGATGTGGCACTGCCTTCTATTTAAAGTCGACACAAGACCACCATGTGAACATCAGGGTGATTTAAACTCTCCACAGAAAAAAGGGGACTTTGTCTGATGCGCCTGTCACTTTTCTGGCATCACATTAAACAACAGAACAAAGTACAGCTAACTCATAGCTTAGGCGCTGCTTTAATTTGACTTAAAACGAATGACTATCATTGCAACCGCTCACATGACAAAAAGGAAGGAATGTGTGTTTTGCGTTGTTTTGTATGCTTTTGTTGCTTTTAGATAAACATTTCCTCCTTACAGAGTATCAACGATCCTTTCTTCAGACTTTCTTGCGATTTTCACATAAATGGATTACTGTGATAATGCAAGCCAATACCACAGAATCGATCATCGCATTTACATTGACTGCTTAAGAAAGGCTTGTCAATACAATCAAACCAAAATGAATGATTCGTCCAAACAAGCTCCTCTGCAGATAATTATTACACTCGGAGGATCATAAAAGAACAAAACTGGTCCTGAGCTGCTCAGTTAGAAGAATATAGAGGTCCAATATTAAACACCGGATGAATGTTGATGCATTCCCATTTACACATGACTCCACTGAACCACAGTCCATAAGCACTTACAATTATTCTTCTTCTGAGCCATTACAGGGAGAGTAGGTGGTATTATCCTCACCTAATGGCAGATAATACACAATTTTCAGTGAGTTCAGTGTACTGAGCTTTTGCACGAGCCTCAGTAAAGTCCCTCATTTAATCGTTCATCTGGGAGTAGGTGGGAAAAAACAGAGGCAACATTTCTGTTGGCACAGAAGCCGAGCTACAGCAGAACTGCACATGTTCATCGAGGATCAGGAAAACATATGTTTTAAGATTAAAACTGAGCAAATATGGGACTTTTTTTGTTTCGTCTTGTCTAGGATTATGT
The DNA here is from genome assembly GCA_037177115.1 of Craterocephalus stercusmuscarum. Classification (NCBI taxonomy): domain Eukaryota; kingdom Metazoa; phylum Chordata; class Actinopteri; order Atheriniformes; family Atherinidae; genus Craterocephalus; species Craterocephalus stercusmuscarum. The sequence goes on from JBBDHI010000017.1 coordinate 14,934,486, forward strand.
ATTTTACACAAGCAACTTCCCCTAAAGTAAAGGACAACAAAAGCTGGAAAAGGAGAAATAGTTAAGAATAAGTTTGATACTCCATACATTGTGATCGTAAACTGCAAAGACTACAGCTGACCTAAGTTAGGCGAGTCGCCTTATGAATATCAAACAGCTCCTGTAAAACTTGTATCCCTAATTCTGCACCATCATTTCCTCTGGGATACTGACTTAAATAGATCACACTGTTTGAGATCCATTATCCATCACAGCATCCCCATTCATCTCAAATGCATAATTTCTATGGGTGATGTGTTGCAGTTCCCAATGCATCAACATTATTTATAGTTTGACATTATAAAAGTAAGTGCATAATTTATGGACCTAAATTAATGCACTACCTTCCATGTGCTGTCTGTTTTTCAGTGATTCAAAGCCAGATTGCCGCATGCCAAAACTATGGAGCAATCCCATTTACAGCCGAGAGCCCACAGCAGCCTTGATTTATGGCAGTAAATTAAAAAGAATGAAAAATTTATGACAGCAATTTGTGGGCAGTCATAAAACTATTATAGAACTTTGAAGTGGCGTTTTGTCCTTTTGCGTGTAAGTGATGCATGATGACCCAGTGTTACAGAAATATCGTAACTCCTCTCATTGGAAAAAGATCACTGCTTGATCACCAGTTGGGCAGGCAGTGAATATCAACGTTGGGAAGGTAAAAGACAGAATGTTATCAAACTGGACTGAATTCCCCGTTCTTTTTAGGATCAATTCAGCCTTACAAGCTTACTAACTTCTCTTCTGCATGAAATCCAAGCACCAGCTGGCATTTGACTGGATGCCAGGCCATGATTGAATGAAAGCCCATCCTTGACTGACAAATGATATATTAAGCTTTCAGTCTGCAGGGGGGTGAGCCAGGCATGTCAGTTACCTGCTACAGCCCAAACTCCACTTGTCAATCTGCCATTGGCAGGGCTAAACAAGATCTGAAATGTTAAAAGCCTTGCACACTGTAGTTTTTCACTTCCCTGTGCGTCCCGGGCACTTAGACATATCAGCTATGTGATGGTTATGAATCAGTGTCCGCCACGAATGTCAGAGCATCACATTTATAAGTGAAATGCCATTTGTTCGACCAGTGGGAACGCTCTTCAGGTTTCAAGCAAGACATGAAAGTACATCCAAATGACAGACAATTGACTCTTGAATATTTATAGAAAAGTGACCTTCACGAAGAAGAATACATCATTAGGAATTTTGTCATTACACTTTTCATACTGGCAGATTACACCCATTTAATGTTGATGTTATTTGTGTATTCCATGTGTGGGCCATTAATAAAGATCTGAGTGTACATGTGACAGAGGTCTGTGGGCAGTGTTGGGCAGCTCTGAGTGGCCCTCTCCTTGACTCTGACTGTGTTGATTATGGATGATTAATGGGGTATAAGGAGAGAGAAAGAAAGGTCATCTCCTGGGTTCTACAGGGAGCAGCTACACTGGGAGTAATTAAGACACTTGTGTAAGCATGATTAATACGCACACACAGACGCTGCTGTGCACAGTAAACAAGGCAAATGGATGGTTGAGCTACGCACTTTAAATTCCATTAGTGTGAGTGGTGCAAGACATGATAGCAACTGCCTTTAATTCTGATTATTAATTCACAGCTTACCTTTTTGATGCAATCAGCAAAAGACAAGATCCAGCAAAGCGGGCAGACATGAAAAGAAAAGGACAAACATTATTAAGACACTTACTGGCACGCTATATGCAATTTAAGGTTATCTGAGGTTTGTCGGCATTACATGACCAAAGAGTAACGTTTGAAAATGAAGATGCACTGACCTAAGTTGACTCATTGCCACAGAAAATCAATCAACATCAATATGTTCTCACCACAGTCTCCTCCAAGAAAGAAAGACAGAACACATCAGCACTTCCTGTGGCCAGCTTTTACTTCAATTACACCAGCAGCCAAGTATCATGTAGCCTCTACACATAGGCCGTGCATCAGGTGTTAACATGAAGGACAGGGATAGTAACAGCAAATAAAACTTTAAAAATAGGTTTTAATTATGACAAATATTTATCTTCAAAGTTTTCCCCTCTGCCATGTGTTCAATTTCTACAGAAAGATTAATGTGAGTTAGAGCAGGTGTCACTGAATGCCGTTTGATGCCACCACGCAACGTATTCTGCTTATTTGGCTGTCTCGGGTCTCATCTGAGGGACCCCAACTTGCGGTACATTGAATTACTGCAGGGTTTTGAGGACTGCCACACAGATAATAAAACAACTGTGCGTGATCTTAGTTTACCGAACACAAAATAAAAGCATATTCTTTTACAAACCAAGATGCCATGACAACTACGCTGCTCGTAGTGATGCTTAAAAAATGATCTACACGGCACTGGTAACAGGTTGCATATGATGGCTGATGAAGATAATGGTCACCATGACTTACTCTTAAAGTGCTATTGAAATAATAGCTGACAAAGGTCTTCAGCTTTAGCTGTAGTTTAACAATCAGTGACAGTAGAATAGTACAGCTATAATCACTCTGACTAAACTCATTATGAAGTCACGGGGGCTTGGGGGCTGCAGTTGTTGAAGTTGGAGCGGTGAGGGGGGAACAGGGACACTGAGGAGAAGCAGAGCCATGTGGAGGGGAGTGTTGATATATGCCCAATGAGACAGTGAGCAGCTGGGAGACACTCCATTATTTTATTTTACTTACACTGCCTTTGTCTACCACTTCCTGTTACTCATCTGCTCTAACATCCCCAAATTCATATTTGAGGTTAATGCATTCTTGTAAAATTAGGTCAACATCCACATAATGCCCTCTTTTTTTAAAAAAAGGCACAGCACAGACCTATTTACACAATGTGGTTAACACACAGCTGTCTCCTCCCGATACTTGTCAAGACAGACGGCCCTGTGTCAGTGCCTTCTCAAGTTAATTGTAAGTGAGTTCTAACATCAGGCCAACAGTATGCTGCATGGCTTCACATGTCAACCAACAGAAGACTACCAGGGCTGACAGTCACCAAGCAGCTCCACACACTAACCCAGCCTCTACCAGAAGCCCTTAGATGAGATAGCTTCGCAGAAGACAAAGGGATGGGCTCCATATGGCCACGAATCACAGCTTTCAAAAAGCTAAAGAATGGAACCGTGAAAAGAATCTGTATGACAGCGCCAAGAAGCAAGTGGCATGTTACTGGGATCCCGGCCAACACAGGAGGAATGGGTGTGAAAGCTGTTCTTAATTTAAAAAAACAAAAGAGATTATTCTGCTTTGATTTCACTTTTATATTCCAGGGTAATAAAATGTCAAACACATTTCATTTTTGTAGATTTTATTTTAGTTTTTCTTTTATTATCTTTCTTTTTTGGTTTAAGGTTTTCAGGTTTCCACTGTTATTGTGAGGTCTGAATTCATGCAGGAAAAGTTTTAACCACACATTCATCATGCAGTGGATATATAGACGATGTGGGAAACTCTCATTCCAGTGTAAGATAGAAAGCAGGACTTTTCACTTTCGAGCACCAAGTGCACACAAATTTGGCAGCGTACTTCCTGTTGGGACCCCATGTCTCCTTTGTCCCATCCAAGTTTGTTAAACCGCTGTCATTCCAATTGTTCTGCCATAGAAAAATTATAATCCACCTGTCAACAATGACAGGGTGTTGGAAAACTGGGATAATGGATACTTTAGGGCCCTGAAATCCCAAACAGGGCACTTACTGCCAACTATAACCATCACAGACTCACAATTCTTTTTCAGTTTATTTGAAAATTGCACTGAATCACCACTGCCTCCCTGACCATCAAACCACAATCAATTTCCACAGCCAAACCCAGATATGAATGAAAGAGGAAAATGAAATATTGACTTGTTTAGTATAAGGGTTTTATCTTCTTCCATTGTTGACAACGGCATGAAATTCTATTGAGGACACTTAACTGTTTCAGCATAGTGCTGATAGCGGTGTATGACTTTATGATAGCAGCTTTACAGTTGGGGTCACGTTGACACCGAATTTATAATTTGATTCATGAGTCCATTCCAAGCTATTTCCATAGGTAATCAACCCTAAAAGGGAAACAGTAACATCCACAATTAGAGATTAATGCCGTCTTTGGCCAACTCACTCATCAAGGTAATTAAGGAAAGATAAATTTCCACAGTTTAATATAACAATGAAAGTCATGTAGAAGACCTCCAAAGGGTCCTGCTTATGTAAAAGTGAATTTTTTAGCACAAAACATAAAAGGAAAGAGAAAAAAATGAGTGATTTAAAACAAAAATCTTGTTAAGATGGTAAAGATTCTGCAGCATTGATTCCTCTCATAACCTCTACACAAGTTCAGCAATATTGTGCAGGGTTGGTTTTGTTCACACTCAAAGCCCATAACACCAACAGCCTACTGACAAAAGCTGAAAGGGATCACTTTGATCTCAGTGCCTCACTAAATCAACACCAGACAAGGTTCATGCAAAGGCCAGTAAAGTCATCTGATCATCACATTCCAAATCCAAGTATTGCATGACAGCCGTGCACTGGTACAGGTTAAATGTCACCAAAAGTTCAGGCATAACGACGGAAGATGGACAAATTTAATATGGCCCAAATGGAAAAAGAGGTGAGGAGCAGTCAAAAGAGGCAGAAATATGGCTTTACCCCCTGGGTTTAGTCAATTTAAAGCTGCCGGACTTGACATTTGGGATTACCCAACTAAACTTTGTTCAGGTCTTTTGCAAAGTTTAAAAATATGTTGATAAAAGTAAAATACAGTACAGAGTAGTTGCATTAGAGAAAGTGTAAAAACATTTCTGTGCAGTATATAAATAAAAAGTTAGCCTAAGAAGGGGCCAAGGTTTACATGACTTCACACTATTTTAACATGTTGTATACACATTTTCACAGCTTTGATGCTGAGCAGAGACAAGGATAGCAACAGTTACACAGTCCATGTTCTGATCACACAAACACAGCGGCACCCTGTACTATACAGTCATTTATGCAGGGGTCACTACTCTTCACAGGAGACCAAACCTATCATAACACAGCTGTGAGCACAGACGTCCTTTGTATTCTGAGAAAAAAGGGGGGGGGTAAAAAGATGATCCAATTAAAGTTGTATATCATTCTGCTCTCCACTGTCAGTGCATATTCCTCTGGCTCTATTAGAAGCCAGCTCCTCCCAGGCAGGGCAGTGTAGCTCTGTAATTACACCGCTTCCTCTGACAACCTGCATGATTGTTTTCCTAACACTGTATTACTTCGTTAGTACTTTCCAGAGTGCGTTATTTTTAAACTGTCAGTCTGGCTCTGCTCATCCCCCCGATCTGCACTCGTCTGTTTATCATAACAATCATTAATAACTGTCACTTGCCAACATCCATAGAACAAACTCATTGCCTCATTACCATGTTGGAGCGTTTGTTCCGGCGCAACGCCTGTGTATCGCTCACAACAGGGCCAAGCCAATTACTTTGCTGAAATGGAATCGCATTAATCAAAACTTAACAAGGTGGCAAAATTAAAGATATCACATTGCAAAAGACAGCATAACTAATATGTCACTGTCATGGTTGCTGTGGAGGTATGCAGCAGGCAGGGGACTAAATATACTGCTTCCGAGGTTCCATTTGAATTCAGACATTTCATTTGATCTAAGAAGTATTTTATGCGGAATTAACTTCACAGAAATCAGTTGTGAAGTTCTAATGATGTGTTTATCTCTGCAGCATCAGTCTGACAGATAGGACAGCAAAACACTGCGTGAGAGTGAAAAGAAAAAAATTAAAAGAAGAGGGATGATTCAAAATGTTCGACAGACCCGAATAAAACCAGGACAGAAACGGAAATCATGAGTGAAGTGGGAGAACAGGGATGAGAGTGTGAGAGGACAAAAGTGGGAGGGACACGGAAGAAGAGAGGACAGCAAGGGAGGTGCTTAAAGACTCCGAAATGGTGAAGAAGAAGAAAAGAGGGCAAAGATAAAGAAGCATAAAAGGAGAGAAGGACAGAGGGATGGACAGGGGGAGCAGTGAAGTAGAAACAAGGATAGTGAGAGTGAAAAGAGAGAGGGAGGAGGGAGCTCCGAGCGTGTCTGAGAGCACCAGCAGGCGGCAGTTCATCATGTCTCCCTTCACAGAGACGTTTTCTTTTACACTTTAAATGATGATACTCATCAATCACAGGCTGACAGCTGCATCAAGCCAGCTGCAAACATGCAAAGGCCAGCAGTGTGAAACCTGCTGACGCCACCCATCGCTGCATACAGGAGGAATCAGTCAGCCACTCGGCCTCCACCCAGGATTTATCTGCTCTCACAACACACCAGCTTGCTTTTCTCTCCGGCAAACCAAGAGTAAATACAATCCATTTCAACAGAACTACCTTGCATGGCTTTGAGAAATTACATCTGTGCTCATTTTCCCCAAGCGCACAATTTGTAGCAGTTTTTTTAATATTATAAATATAACGTCTGTATTACTAGATAATTAGTATAATGAAAAAAATGGGCCTCATAACCATGAGTTCGAGTATCATGTTCAAATACATGAGAGTATTCCGTATTGATAAAGTTTGCAGAACTGCTAGTAAGACTGGAGTCAAGCCACTGTCTGACTTGATAAGGCACGATTCTAGACCACAGCCTACTGCCTAAGCTAGGGGTAGGCAAGTTTGGTCCTGAAGAGCCACAGTCCTGCAGCTTTAAGATGTTTCAGTGCACCTGATTCAAATGAATGATTCACTGAGCAGAACTTGCCAATATGTTGGATCCATTTAATTTATATCAGGTTTGTAGGAAATATCCAAAACTTGTAACACTGAGGCTCTCCAGAATCAAACCTGCCTATCCAAACTACAGTAACATTGTTTACCACCAACGTTAAAGCACACAGCTCTGAGGAACATTTTTCCTGTGCTTGATAATTGGCCAACAAAATGTCACTACACCGGCATTTATTTTTACCCCTTCTGGATCTGAAAGTATTTTGTTGAACGAGGCCTTCAGATTTCTACAGCAAAGCTATTCAGTCTCTTTTACTATCTCTACTTACGTAGCTTGAACTTCATGTTCAATTTTTAATATAGACCACTTAAGAACTCATATATTCTACAGTTACTGATGACCCAGTTGCCACTGAATGCACCTTCAGAACAACTCTGCTAACAGCTGTTACATTGGTGGAATTTTGGCCATAGATGCAAACAGTTCTCAATGTTAGCCACAAAGACAACTTAAAACAGAGGAATGGTGTGACAATGAAGACCAGAGTATATAGAGCTGACAATGTAATGGAGGAATTATGATGTGCGTTCCCATTGGCGTTATTAACCGGCCAGCGGCCCTTAAGTTCTGTGGTTCATGCTTTAACAACTTGGGCCAGTTCAGTACATGATTCCCAATAAGACTGTGGATAAAACAGAGATTAGGAGCCAGGCAGCTTTATATGTTAACACTGCCAACAAGGGACATGCAAGCAATTGAGAACACAATTGCCAGTTAAATATTTTTGGTCCAGATTTCTGATTGATGCAAGCTACCGGGTAATTTACGATATGCTCTTTGATACTGTAATAATGTGCACCAAAGGTTAAATGGAACAAATCTCAGTAGAGTCATGGATGACTCACACCTTTAAAATGATCTGCTTGAACAGACGTGCAAATTCACTGAATGAAAAAAAGGAGTATGTCTCTTTAGAGTTGTGATCAAAGCATGCCACAGACATTTCATTAAAACCTCAGGAAATCGTGTCCACTTGTAAACATTTTTATTTTTTTCAAAAAAAGCATGTTTCCTTAAAATATGAGTTGTATAATCCAACTTATTTTCTTATGACTGATGAGAATTAGAAGGATAGTGACTGTATCTTCAACCATATCTGCATTGTGAATCTATCTTTTACCAAGACAAAAGGCAATCCTTGCCAGAGGTTATCCACACACACCTCCACTACTGGTCTTCGATTACTCCCATCAGCCATCCTTCACTTTCTCCTCCTCTTCCTCCCTTTTATTTAGCGTTTTCAGTGACTGCTTATTTCTAGCACTCAGACAGAGGGGGCTGAGGTGAACATCGGCAAGCAGATGGATGCAAATTCAAAGTTTCCTGATCTTTAGCAGAAGTTATGGAGGGTTATCTTTGGCTGTATATCTGGGCACTGGCAGCTCTCCCCTGGTGATGAAGGATTAAGCAGCACAGCTGTCTCTTCCCAGAATGATGCAGTGCAGTGCTCCCCGACACGACAGCATCACTTAATCTTAATGTCCGCTCCTCCAGCGCAGACGCACAGGACAAAGCCAATCAGCATCACATGCCACAGGGATGGACCCCGCTGCCTGGCCCGGGAGTCTCTCACCCTCACAGGCCGATTAATCAACTTCAGACAGCCCAGTTCAATCCCAACCACAGCTCCCCCTGCACTGACCTGCTCACTCTCTCTCACTCACAAATATACACACTCCCTCCAACTGTTGTGATGTATAGTGCAGGGAGGGCTACCGTGAAGGAACACTTATCAGATTGCAGTCCACATTATGCATGTCTTTGTGTTACACTGAGAGAAAAAGGTAGTGAGCAAAGAACGAGGGAGTGCAGAGCAGAATACGGGGGTGGGTTATTGAATGCTTACACCTCATTTCTGTCACAGGCCTCCTATTTGTTGTGAGATCTATTAGCTCTGGTAAGGGCTTAAAGAATAATGACTAATGCTCATTTGGACAAATGAGTCTCTGGGAGGTCCTGTGCAAGGATTTAAACCTGATATCATACTCAAACCTTTACAATGAGAAAAGATTCTGTTGAAATGCGGTCATAGTTTTTCATTTCTGCCAAACCAAACTGAACGCAAAGTAATTCTGGACAAATGCATTCAGACAATGATCTCTGTCATCAAAACTCCAACTGAGGGAATATCTTTTGAAGGGATCTAAATAGAGACCAACAAACTAGTAGAACAAGATATGTACGATATCTATTTCTTTTTTCATAACTCCTTTGCTTTGAGTTGCTGTTGGAATGTTCTCATAAAATTACTGGGATACCCTGGAAAAAAGGAGGCGAAGATCAGCAAAGTAACTAATAAACAAGTGTTTTGAAAGTGGCCATCTAGGCAAATATCAAAACATTTATAAACAAAAACTATAGATGGGACACCCACGGAGTGAAAACCTAATACTTAAGTATACTTAAGTATTTCACCTCTACAACTCCAAGGAACATACTGTAGCTACCCTGCCTGAACAACAGTTGCTTGGGATTTGATGCAGATGTGTACCTTAACTAACACCATAGCAAGACAAACTTTTGTGTATTTTTTTTATACTTCTATGTAGACCCAGATCAGAAAAACTGCATCAGTGAACACGCAACATCCAGCTCTCCCAAAAAAAGCCAAAGAAGGGACACCCTAAGAGAATCTGCTCAGTTATATCTGATGCAATTCATCAATGCACCAACCAATTACAACACCACCATGAAGACAGACAGTGAGATGATATTCATGGCAGAATGATGTTTGGAAAACACTCCCATGTGAGTGTTTATGACATGCTGTAGAGCCCCGGTTATGTGCAGATATTAAATATTAGCTCCATAAGTTACTCTCAATTGCAGTCAGTCTCATTACCCGCAGGCATTTTCCTGGTTCATGAAAGGATGAAAAGCATTTCTACTTCAATCCGAATGGTGGGATGTATACAGCATTAATACATGCAGGACTCTCAGGTGGCCCATCTGAAAGGCTGATATGATTTAGGAGAGCTAATTTAGAGCAATAAGCACTGAACACTGTGAAAGTATCTCTATGCCTACTAGCATACAGCATGACCTTGCATAAGAAGTAAACCAATATAATAGGGTTCTTTATCTGAAGAATACTGCAATCTTTCCCTCACAATGTAGCAGAGAATCTAATATGTGTGTGTATATATAGTGCTTTAATAAAACGCATAAAAAGGGAGATGTTTTCATTATTGTATCCGTTTCACCACTGAACTGCAATTCTAAATGGAAAAAATTACAAAAAAGACTGTTTTTTTTATTATTATTGCTGTACAGTTCATGGTTAAAGACAAAAGAAGTTCATCATATTTGTTATGTTATGTTGCAACTTTTGGTCAGACATGCCATGGAGTCTGGGCTTGACTTTTCTATCTGTCATTTCCAATATCTTCACAGTACAGCTTCTTAATCGAATAAGTCTTTGCAGGACATATGATATTCACAAAGCAGCAGTGGTCATTTACACACAGTTATGTTGTTTCTACCAGGGTAATTACTGCTGGCAACAACACAACAAACCGCTTGGGCAGTTTATGACGGTGTCTAAGAGTGATTTAACAATGTTATCATCCTGGATAAGGGGATCATTCTGGCCGAAGTGAGCTGAGTTCCTGGCATATTCCAAACACAGCTTTTCCATGAAAACCTCACTGATTGGGACGGAGCCAGACAGGGCAAAATGTGGCAAAATAAATCTTTTCAACAACTGGAAACTATTGTTTTCACTCAGGCACAGACCATTTCTTTGTGCTTTGTTGCAATTTCATGAAAATGTATTTAGATATGGCAGAAAAGAGAGAAAAGATATAGCAACAACATGATCGAGGTCAATGTGGTTTTCTTCATTATGTACAATAGTAGTTCCACATTTCTTCTCAAACTACTATTGTACATTTTCCTCACCCACATTTGCTGTTTTCTCTGATGTTTATGATGCATTTAAAACTTGATAACAATTACCACTTAGCTTCAACTGAGTTGGCTTTAACCAAAACCACATAAGTTAGAAAATGTGCTGCATTTAAGATTACTTTTAGTTAAGTCCATAACACAAGCAGATGAAGATGATTAGGAATCACTGATGGATAATTTAGCAAAACAATTCTTTAAGCACATATATAGATACCGACAAACAGATAAAGAGTAATCCCAGGCTTGCTTGCTTGCTTGGGATAACAGTGAGACACGTCTCAGCTCAGCTTTGACTATTTCAAAATATCACCTCACTTGAATTTGAATGCTCACAGAGAAAATGAATCACAAACGCCAACTGTGATATAGTGCGGATAATATAAGCTCCTTCCTAAATATTACTGCACCATTACACCGTTATGGATTTCGACCTGTAGTGTGAAACCATCAATGGTCTTCTAATGATATGATGATAGAGCTAGGGCATAGTTCCATTAATTCATCATTCTATATTCTCTTCCGCAGCTTCCAGAGACCCTGCTAATGCAGACATCATCTCCTGTCCCACACACATAATAAAGGCCTGTCAGACCCACAGCGTTATTAATTAGCACTTCTCTGAGGTGAAATTCAATCAATTGCAGGCCCCCGGATAGCTTTTTAGCAGGTTATGCAAATCAAATGTGACCACTGTCACCACCACGTTGGCCACTATGAGGCAAACTGCTCTGCGCTGCGCAGTCACTCCTCTACTCTTCCTCCTCCTCTTTCCCTTGCTCTCTGTCACAGTGCAAACACATTCATTACTTTAACATCTGAGCTCTCCTACCTCTGATAGCACGAGGGAGGGTGAGAAAGTGAAAGGCTGGGTGA
>JBBDHI010000017.1:14967215-14980780 GCA_037177115.1 Craterocephalus stercusmuscarum
TATGATCAGACACTGTAACAGTTGTTTCTACTGGTATCTATAGAACAGCATGCGTAGTAGGAACCCACGAACACTTGCATGAGTCTGAAATACATTTTTTCCCAAAACACTGCCCCATATCCGTTATATTGATTATTACTTAGGACACATTTGGGCAACAACAATTTGATCATTTTGGCTTGGCCTTCACTTTTTACTCATTAATGTAGTATCATACAAATGTTGAAGTGAAGTTAATAGTTTACAAAAGTCTCAGTGATAATAAACAGAATTGAGGATGAATGCTACTTTTTAGACAAGAAGGGAAAGCAAACAGTCAAAGCCACTGGTCCCATGACAAGAAACAAGATTTTCTTCAAATGTAATTTCCTTGTTATTGGCAACCCCGCCCAAGCTACAGTGAGTCCACAAAGCCTCCACTTCATGAGGGTCACCTCACAGCCAGCAACATTAAGGCTATACTATATGGTGTTAATGGTTGAAGCAGTTTCTTAATGAGTACACATCCACAACAAACTCAGCTAAAAGACATTTTATTGGCAGTGTGGCATCAGTTTGCGTCCTTTGTAAAAGAACAAACAAAAACAAAACAAACTTGGTAATAAATGTTAAGAGTACTTGAAGCCTCTGTGTAATGAATGCACGCGTGAACTCTACAGACAAACAAGACCTCTTGTATGACACTTTGAAGTCTGTCACAAAAAGCTTGACATAGCACTGTTCTTCTCATTAATATCCCAATAGAAAAAATGAATCAGCTGACTGGGCTCGACATCTTTTTGTTCTCTCATGAAGAGAAACACAGCGGAGCTTGGAATGAGACTCCACACATTATGAAAGCTATTATCTTCAGCTGCCAGTCTCAGTGACGGAGGGAGAAAGCTGGTAAGCCAAAACTAATAGGCAGAATGAGAGGTGCAAAAAAAGTAGGGGACTGGGTCAGATCATCTCTCGCTCTCTATCCTCCAATTACTGACAGACAGTTGAGAATATGAAATCAGACTGAGGAATGAGAAATATTCATATCTTCTCTGAATGGTATTAAACCCTGACAGGGTAAAAGAAAATGAATGGTGGTTTCAATTTCTACCATGTATCAAATCTGACAAGATATTGAACTGATCTCAAATCACAGACTGTCCACATCATAGCCAAGACATGATAGGATGTTCTCATTTTGGGTCATAAGATAAGATTTATTACTAAAAAGACACAAATTGACATTTTCAAAATGACTGCTCCGATGCTTTCCTTTCATCAAATTATGAGGTAAACTGCCTACCCTGATGTTTACAGACAGACTCAGCTGGCACCAGTCCTCCGCCGACATGGCAGTGAAAATGGCAAACCTGACATAACTCAAAGTACTTAAATCACAAATGAAATCCCTTCAAATCCCTAATGAATGCAGGGCACTCGTTCACCACACATCTATCATCAGAGCTTGCAACAAGGTCATTGTTACAGGGATACTGTATCCTGGTACAGATCCTGGTAGTCGTCTATTTTTAAAATACACAACAGTCTCGAGATTCTTTTATCATGCCTATGAATATAACAGTAATCATCAGTATGAACTCAATAATAAAAAACTTGAAATTCATTTTTGTGACCCCATGTGTTCTTTCTATCTCATTATCTACTTTCATTCAAAATAATTCATAAAAACAAACCCACACACACTGGCATCACTAGCATCCCATGAGAAACAGAAAGCCTTTTCTAGCGCTTCCGGATATTCTTTTCAATTCTGGCCACCTCAAGCATCCAGCACTGGCTCAACCACTTCAAAAAGCACACCTCATGAAAAAATCAGGAGGCCTGTCTGACATGTGTCCCCGTGCCCTGATGGCATGCCTACACCAAAGACCAACATTGATTTTCTGTAACGTGAGGTCGGATTAGTCCTCTGCAGGGATTAGCTGCCTGTGAAAGGCCTCAGGGTTCGCTATAAAACTAATAATTAATTTAAACACCCAGGCCTGTGAAAGGATACACTCACTACATGTTCCCAGTATGAAGAGGTGAGGATGACTGACAGGCTGTACGGTATTCTGAGGAAGGAACAGCTATGTATCAGATGTATGTGTGTCTAACTTGATTCTTATTATTGCCCTCAAAGTGATATGCAGAGTTGCCCAAAAGGTACAACAGTTTCTGCAACAAATTAATATGACTTAATATTGGGACTGAATCAGTCATAAAGTCTCAGAAGTAGCCTATTTAGCTTATTAACTCAAGCTGAAAGGATTTCACACTCCTTGAGTCGCATCATTCTAAAATTATAATTAAAAAAATCAATATGAATAAATCTGAGAATAGCTTCTTCATTTTTTTCCATACAGTACACAGCAACAGAAGTCTCTTTAGGTATAGCATTGTAACTGTTGTACCTCCTTGGCTTAACATGATCTCTCTTTTGTTTACATGGAGGAAAAGTTCGACCCAGACAAGAACAGAACTGGTATTAACCTTGCTAGCAGGACTATTTGCACATAAATGTGCAGTCAATGGCAGACTAAGATGGGATAAACACATGCATCAGAATGAGATGTGGATTACACTTCCACGTAACAAACTACATATGACAGCAACACCTCGCCTATGTCACTGGTTTTGGTCTAGACCTGATAGGGACAAGAGCTGGTTGAATGGCTGTGAGATTGAGCTGACTTTCACTAAAGAATGGCCAGAGTTTTTTTGTATCAAGACATCACTGTTGGATTTGATTGAGCTACTTCACTGATACATTGAAGGGCAGGAAACTGTTACGAGCTTACCTGCCAGTGCTGCCAAAAAAGTTGCATGTACAGTGTGTCTGCGCATTTTCATGTCAGACAGAGATTTTTTATTTATTCATTTGTAAACATGCTGTGCAGATGCGATTCCTTTTTAGGAATGTATGAAGGGGAAGCCCTGTTGCTTGAGGACTTCCAGTAAAGCTTGTGTTCAAAGCTGTACTTTCTTTGAGTTGTTGTTCAGCTGCCCTGGCTTATTTGTGGTCTGTGGTCTGTTAGAGGACTTCATGGCTAAATAATCTGCATTTTCTACATGAGCATGAAAGGTCGCCACTACCCTTGAGTTATGCTCTTAAGTTGTAAGAAACCATGGTTCCACTTGGGTAAATGCCAAATTCATTGCAGTGAAATTCTAAAATATGTTTTCAAGTAAAATAGAGCATAAGGATGTAGTAGAGTAATAAAACATCTGACATATTGAGTGAGAGTAGAAAAGCAGAAAATGAAAAATCTTGAAGATGTAATAAATTGCCATACTTTGTTCTGCTGCCCCTGTTTTCCAGCTCGGCCACTCCCTCTCATCAGTGAAACTGCTTCCACCCGCTGACATCACCTGCTTTCCATATACATGTACATAGACAGTCTTGTTTCACTCATTCTCTCCCAGATTGACTCCAGCATTCAATCCCAGACTGGTTCCGACCATGCCTGGTCCTGACCATCTGGATCTAGCTCTGGATTCTCCTGAACCACATTCCACCACAGTGAATCATCCCAAAGTTATCGTTCCATTTTCGAGTCTGCTGTGATCTCCTGGACCACTGTGTGTACTCACAGCCAGCCCTGTTGATCTTGCGGTAGTGAGATTACCTGGCAAGCAGGTGACTGGGTTTCAACTTCTTCTGTGCCAAACCAGCTGATACCAACAGATCTCCTCAAGCCTTTATCAAAGATTGATCTCCCTTTTACACAGATCTCCTTGTGTTGCTATTGGGTCCAATCCACACCCCATTACTCAAATACATGCTAAATTTAAACAGGTACTTGATTAGAGCATCCTTATGCTGCAATTTTAAATTTGTTGTTGAAGAGAAATTTAGGCCCTGCATTTAGAATTTTTTTTTAGCTTTGATTATCAAGTTACATTTTTCATCCAGCTAATTAAATGGCCCAAACACACTTACTAATGGGCAGTGTCTGTAAAGTATGAGCTGACCGGACCAAAAGCAACTTTTCTTGTTCTTGCAGCCTTGAGAACAAGAAACAAAGTTCTCGTTTCTCATGGAGTATGTAATAAGCTTTATATAAGGTCTTAATGAAAAGACACACTGAGTTACTTCAGTAACTCACCTGAAGAATTCATATCACAACCGCCTCTCGAATCCGCATCTCTGCCTACTTTGATCCACCATACAGTAGCAACATAATTCCCTGTTTCCTTTGACAAACAGGAATCTTTTATGTTTAATCAACTAACATTTTCCATACAAAAAACATGAGAACATTGTTCTTACAATAAACAATGAAAATACTCATTTTTGCTCTGTAAGAAACTCCTATCTTTACTTAAGAAAATACAATTTCCCTGTGGAAAATATAAGACAACAGCAGTTTTGAGAGATTTGCAATTTGAGACGACTGGTTGTAGCCTCAGTCAGTTTGTTCAAGCATCAAATGTCTTCGTTGATCAATACGGTTGTAAAACCTTGACAATAAAATTCTGCATGTGTAGCCTGAACTGTATGAATAACATTGTCTTGGGAAGGATTTGTGTTCTACTTGAAGTGAAACAAAAACTGTGAAACCCAAAACGAGTTCAGGCATTTAGTGCAGTCTTATGTTATAACCCCCCCTTCACCTTGCTGCCAATAAAGGTTTCCATAGTCAGAGAAGGTAAAGGGATTTCTCCTGCTCTTCCATAGACTTTGATCTGACTGACACACAAACGGCCCTTAGATCATGAGTCTACAGACCCTGTCGGGCCTCTGCTTGGTCTGCTTGTACATGTACACTTCATCCCTATGAGGATTTCTCACCCTCCTCCCATTTCCCTTCGTCTCTCCTTTATACCCTCTTCTTCCTCCTCCTCCTCTTCTTCCTCTGTTGTTTGGTGTTTTCAAACATCTGAGTACAGACATGTTCTGAGCTTGCGAGGACCCAGGGGCCCGGGATCCAGACATAGGGAGAAAAATAAACTCTACAGTGCCCCCAGTACAAAAGCTATCTCGCCATTACCGCTGGGGATAAATTCTTAAACATCACCAAACGTCTGGACAGACAGAGAGGATCAGACAACTATTTGGTCTGCTGTTCACATAATAATACTGTTAGCTAATAGTGCAGCTAGCAGCTTGCAGAAGAACCAGTATGATGGGAGTCAGCGCATTTATCTTAACTGATAAACAGCATTTTAAAAGGGGGGAAAAGAGAATGGGGATACTGTGCTACACAGCCTGCTGAGCCTGAAATGGGATGGGTTGTTCCTTTTAGTTTTACAGCACAAACATGTCAGCAGAATGGACATGAAACATGCCATCACTGTTTCTTATCTCAATATGTCCCTGGGTGGAAAAGTGAGGCAACAGCTCACTGATGTCTTGCAGCCTGCCTGACCATTAAAACATATTTCCATGCTGATGGATGTCAGATGTAGCCTCAAAAGAACCATAGCTTGCCCTTGATTTCTGAACTCATTCCCAACTACAGTTTTCTAAACTTATTCTCCAAGACTCACAAATGCAACAAGCAACTGTAGACAATATAGAAGGGGAGGGTAAGAGTGCTGAGCTGAGGCGCAGTTATCTCAGACGAACCTTCCTGTCTGACCAGTATCAGCCTCTACGAATGCCAGCTTGGAAGGACAGGCAGTGGTTTTTACAAGTGAAAGCTGTGAGTAAGCTTATCTAAAATGGAAACAGGAAATGAGTTACAGCTGTGCTGAGAATGTGGCACAGCTGTCCAGAGCCAGAGATGGTTAAGCCATTCGACAGAAGTGTAGGAAAATATGAGGACTCGCCCATGAAAACTGTTATGGGCATGAAATTGCAGAACAAACTAATGCAATGGTCTGTATGGACTGTCGTTTATCACATCAAGAGTGTCAAAGAATGATTAAACTTGACTAAAATTATAGACATTGAAATATAATACTAGTCTCTCATCTTCACAAATATATAAAAGTGACATCTAAAAAATAGTGAGGCCTTCAAAGGTCGCTATCTAACAGCAGCTTCCAACTGTGTTTTATGGTTGTAGGATTTATTTGTACACTGACAGAATTTATCACGCAACCCCTCTTTAAAAAATCATCCCCTAAAATTCGAAACACGGCAAAAGCTGCAATCATCCTCTAAAATCTTGGCATGAATACAGCCATGTATCTGTCTTCACTTTTCACCCCTGGGCCCTCTAGGAAAGGCTGTGGGAGACTGAAAGCCATGAAGCCACCTAAACTGTTCAGGCCATACCAAAGGAAGCTCCTTTGTTCGTTGGCCAAAACGGACTCCAAACCTTTTTTTTTTTTTCTTTCTCCTCTTTTTTTCCCACCTGGTATTCAGCCAAGGGAAGTAGAAGTATGGCTGCCCCTCTCCGTGCTCTGTTCTAATATGTTCCATGCCTTCCAGTTGCTTACATCATCAATCAAGGAGATGGCTAAATGTGATGGGATGAACATAAACAGTACTTGAATTATGTGCTTAAAGAGACAAGTTGTCTCAGGCATAAGCCTGTACCCTTTTTTTTAACTTTTTTAAACGTGAAATATGCACACATTGGCATTCTTCCTAAATGACTTGTACATGTGTTACATGCTTTAAAATCATTGTCACAGAGGGAGAGGGCTTAAGAAAAGCTTTATCGAATTCCCCCATAATATCAGCGTTAGGAAATAAGCTCATAATTGACAGCCAAGTGTCAGTCCTAATCATCCCCCCTTTAATGTTCGCTTAAAAATGCACACCCTCATGTCAAAACCTGAGTTCACATTAACTCTCCCCAAATGGTCTACTTACTAAACATGTCACTAATGAATTATACATCTGACTTTTTCCCCTCTCTCATATTTACATGGTGTTTCGGCAGAATTTGTGTAGAAGTTGTAAAGCATTTAATAAATGTTTAAACATGTACCAGAGTCAAGATCTTAGCAAGTGCATGCACTGTGCAGTGGATGTTTACACAAAATCAAAAGAATCTGGTCTGCATATCAGAATTTCGAAGACATATGAACAGTTTGTTTTTCACTTGCCAAAATAGAAAAAGGGAGTATGTCCACTTGGGCCCCATCAGTTTAAATCATAAAGATCCATCACTGGCTTTGTACTCTGCTAAAACACCAAGGAAACATAATGTAGATTTTAAGACCCTTTTTATTCAGCCAGACTGTGTACTAAAACTAATTGGATTTCTGTCAATGGAAAAAAAATATATCCCGGGGACAGCTTTGAACTCAATAGCTCTGACTATCCAATTGTGCATGAGGGAGTGGGACCTTGCCACATGCCAAGCACCGGGGAGGAAAATTAAATCAGTGGTCAACATAAAATATTAAAATAGCATGGTATCGAATTTTTGAAAAATGATGTCAGGGTGGCTCATTATGGCCAACAAGGCAGTGAATTAAGCTATATTTAGTAGGTGATAATTGAAATTATAGCTGTAGTCATTACCACTGACAAGTTTCTAAATAATACCCAATAAATCCCCCCTTTTTAGCAAGCTTCCCATGACAGCTGGCAATGCTAAAAAATATAAAGTACAGAAACAGAATCTCTTTTCCTTTCTTCCTCTACTCGCATTCTCCCTGCCCCCAAATCCCAATTCTCTCTCTCTCTCTCTCTCTCTCTCTGTCTCTCTCTCTTAGAGCCAATAAAATGTCAGCTTTTATTCTCCTCCTCCAAAGTGTTGGCTAGATGTCAGCAGGCCCTTCTAAAGCTCAGCCACTGCAAGCTGAAGGCCTGTAAATCTCTGTCAGTGGCACGACATCCATCTTGGGATATACAATAAAAAATGTGACGCAGTCATAAAAGGAATGGCATCACTGACCAGTATATATAATGTGAACAAAAAGAACATAAAGATGTTGTCTTCTATTCAGAACCCGAAGCCCCAAGATGGTCTTGATTGAACAGGAGAGGAGGTGTGGAAGGCTCTGGAAGGCGGGCTGCAGCTCCACTGATGGTTCTGTAGTCTTTGCTGTGTTCAACAGTGAAATAAAGATTTATACTATCCAAGTTATACTTAATACAAAGAGCATTGTGTGGTTGAAGCTGATAGACTACTAGACTGTGTTAACCCACCCCAAAGGACATTGTGTGAGCAGCACATTAGCAGAGCATTAGCATTAGCAGAGATCTGCTCTGTCCCTCTGGTGTTTGAATGTAACACAGAGCTGGAACTAGATGAGTGACACAACTCAATACAAGGCCGTTTTAAGTACACTTCAGCTTTATTTATGCAAGGCTCATTCACAGAAAAGTCATCTCAATTAATTTTATAGACAATCAATTCAATTCTATTCATTGTGATACAATTAAAACAAATCCACATTGTCCTAATTTATAATAACTGTGTTCATTCAAGCCCATATATAGGAAAATAACTGCCTAGCTATGGAAGAAAGGGAAAAAAGTTTAATGCTTTTAAAACATAAGATATAAAACTGATGTATAAATCTGCTTTAGGGCTAAATAATAACGTGCCTGATGTGCCTAATGTTTAGCCCATTTCATAAAAAATATAAAAGAGAGTTCTGACTATAGGATATGTGCACAAGAATACATGTGAAGGTCTCCTGAAGTGTCCGGTATCAGAACATGAGCAACAGATTAGTATCTGGGGAGTCTGGAAATTGGAGGAACATCTGACTCTTTGACATGTCCTTTGACCTACTCACAAGAAGTTTGTATGTCGTCCTTTTCTGAGGGGTAACTGGTCTCCACAAATGTTTAGTTATGTGGAAAGTCTCATTGTAAACATCCATGTGAATGCCAGGATGCAAGTATCTTTTAAGGAAGAGCACTGCCAGAGCCCTTCAAATTGCCCCACTAATGTGCATATTTCTGCTCAAACTGTCAAAGCAGACTCCATGAGTATGGTATGAGGGCCTGATGTCCACAAGTAGGGCCGGTGATCACAACCTAAACACCATGCAGCCCGATTGGTATTTGCTAAAGAACACCAGGATAGGCAGATTCACCACTGGCAACCTTTGCTCTTCGAAGATGAGAGCAGGTTCACAATGAGCATATGTAAAAGACGCAAGTCTGGAGATGCCCTGGAGATTGATCTGCTTCCTGAAACATCCTCTAGCATAACTAGGTGGGAGGAATATCCTTGGAGAGCCACAAAGACCTACAAGTGCTAGCCAGAGGTACCCTGACTGTCATGAGCTACTGGGAAACCCAGACCCATTGTTGGACCATACGTTGCTGCAGTGGGATCTGGGTTCCTTCTGATGCATATCAATGCTCAGCCTCATATGGCTAGAGTTTGTCAGTGGTTCCTGGGCATTGATGCAATGGATATGCCTGCCCACTTACCAGACCCAAAGCCAATCCAGCACCACCTTCACTACATCACACCACAGATTGCCCAGGGGTTGACTGATGCCCTGACCCAAGTCTGGAATGAGATCCCTAAGGAGAACATTCATTGTTTCACCAGGAGCATACCCAGATGTTGTAGGGAGTGTATACAGACACGTGAAGGCCACACACTTTGAATTGTCTTGACGAATTTCCACAAGAGTCGGATCCACTTGTGATCAGATCTTTCCACTTTCATTTTGAGTATGATTCTGAATTCAGACCTTCATGGGTTAATTATTTTGATTTGATTTCCATTGATAATTTTCATGTTTTTATATTCTCAGCACATTCCACTATGTAATGAATAAAGACTTTCAACAGGTCAATTGGAATATTTCAATGGTCAAGATCTAAGAGGAAACAAAGTGTTTCCTTTGTTGTTGTTTTTTTATCTGAATTCATCCACCAGCAGACTTTTAAACGATCTGCTAATTGTTATTACAATTAAGACTGTCCAAATTATTTTCTAGCCGCACTTAGATGACTTAATCCATTCCACATCAAACATACAATTTAGGTTAAAAATATTTCTCATTACTTCCCCACATCCACTCTGGCTCCCTGTTTGCATTGTTTTAACCATCCACAACAGATAGAAAAGTGTTTGCAACAATTGAATAAAAGGGAATCCTGATATAACCTCAAATTGGAAAGATGGAAGAGAAAGACAAGCAATCCATTAAGCATAAAATTCACAGCTATATGTCATCTTTCCACTTTACCAGGGGTGGTGCATAATTTAAAAAAAGCGCCCCAGTGAAAATTAAAAAGGTAGTTTTATCCAGTACCATTGAATGATACAAAATATTACTGTCCTTCATATGAATAAGTTATTTCCTGCCAGACCATGTCCCTTTCATCTATCTGGTTTAAATCTCTTAGGGCTGGGAGAGCTCTGCATACTCCTAAATTTATGAGACACAGATCAGGTTATCCTGGAATATCTGCCTAAACAGGCCTGATAGATAGGATATGGAATACATTTCCTCAGCAGAACAGAGTACACCGCCACTATTACCAGACGTACACACTCTGCGCTCCCAGTTAAATGATTTGAGGACTTCATACATCCCAGTGCTTCATATCCTCTCCTCCTAACTGACACTTTATCTGCATACCGGCATCTCTGCAGATTGAACACTTAGGCAAGACAATGACAGGCTCTCTTCCTGTTGTCACTTCTCATTCTAGGGCCGGTCGAATACTGCTCACAGTGTTTCTGCCAATAGGAGATACCTCCCTCTCCCTTCACCATCAAACAACCACGACTCTACCTAGCATGGATAGAAAAGGAACACTTGATGTGTATGACACTCATTTGTCAATTAGAAGGCCCCTTCCAGTGTTGACACACAGCAACTTGAAAGACAGAGCACTGTCTGTGACGAATTAAAAGAGACAGATGAGTGAGGCCTGAGTGGCGAAGTAATACTATAATGTTCCTTAGATATGAATATAAGACGACACAGTTGACAGGCCATACAAGGTTTTATTTCATTTCTCAGTGTACCAGGCCTCCCTACTTTGTCTTCTTTGTTCTCTTTTCATCAGACTGCTTACATCTCATTTTGACAGCCGGGCGACATTTAGAGCACTTTCGTTTTAAAATGCGAGTTAGCATACTTGATTTGTCATTAAAATGCAAAACGCCTGCCATCACCAACATGGCCTGGGTGATGGCAGGCCCCCCACCCCCCACCCCGACACACACAGACACAGGCGTACACACGCACATTGTATCTGTATGTGTGTATACTGTATACTTAATTCTGTCAAATTTACAAGAAAGCAATGTCAGTGAATACAAGATAGGCCAGTTAAAAACTAAATATAAGATCAATGCAATCAAAAAGGCTCCACTTTTGTATCAGTTTGACTGAAAACTAACCATCACTGCAAAATCGAATGCATTTTTAGGTTATTAACTACGTATTGGAAAACATTCCAGAATAATAAACTAATTCCGACTTGCCAGAAAATGTATGACATTACTATAAACCTGTGTAATATTTGTCCCTCTGGACTATAAACGGAACACAACCTATGGCATTTTCACTTCCTTAAGGCAACAACACACAGGGGATTTCCAGGGAGCTGCATGGTATGATGGTTTTTGCAGAACGTCAGACATACAGAGACCAGAGTAGAAATGGCATGCATGGCCGAGGAAACACTGTATTTTATTCCCAACTCCAAAAACATGATCAATTATGGTGAACAGCTTACCTAAATTTTAACATTCCATGTTGCTGTCCATCCTAGAGTGACGTTAACATTTGTTATGTTCGCTGATCCCAACAGTCAAAGAGATGAGTGAAATGTCCGGATACAATCAGATCACATCTTGTAGCCTTAAACAGTTATAATAAAACTATGTCATATAACAAACTAAACAGGACACATAAGTGGGTCCAAAGATTGGGAACCAGTGCTGTAGACCACTGTTCAACACCATTAAGTCAGACATCCATGATGATATCCATGTTGGCACATATTAAGGAAATATGAAGTAATAAGAAAATGCCACCTGAGTATCAGTGGCACCACAAAGTGGCACAAATGGATGGATGGATGGATGGATGGACAGTTGTTCACTGGTTTAATAAGCTTACATAAGAAATCCATAAACCCAACAGAAATTATTAAATCATCTGAAATATTTGCCACAATATAGGACAGGAATATACAAATATCAAGGAAAACATACGACTGGGTTCACATTCAGCGTACACCTAAGTGCAGGTTGTACAGTTACTTGTCTTGTACATGCATAGCAGTGAAACAAATGCAAAGACATTCATTGTTAGAAATGTTTGCATTAAAATGCAGCTTCACAAACCCTACCATGGTGAGGAGAGTTGAAAATCTCACCAGATTAAGGCATATGTCATAAATAAACTAAAACTAGTGACACTAATTATAACAAGTTATAAACTTGATGTATCTTGTCTTTTAAATAGATAAAAACAAAAATAAATAGTTAACAAACTTTACTAATATATTCTTACAGGTGTAAGGTTTCACAAAGGTGAGTTGTTTTTTAAGTTGTTCTGTCAGATTTGTGAAGAAAGACAAAACCGTTCCAACACTGTTAGGAGGTTCCCTCTGAGTCACAGACACGTGTCCTCCTCAATCCTTATGTGTCTGGAGTGATAACACCACATAGCAGATGCAGGCTCTGAAAGCACACTGCAGTCACAGAGGGAAATCACGTCAAGACAGCACAAGCCCCCTCGGTACAATGTGTACACACCTGACCTGGAACAAAGTGGACAACACAACACAAACCAAGCCCGTCCTGAGACAGAAATCTCACTGTGAGCCACACTTCTCAACACATTGATGAGACAGGCTGACACTGCAGCACACAGAGGGAGAGGTGTGGGTGTGACAGCCCACTACTATAATTTCATCCTGCCATTACCTGCACAGCCACTCACAGTTGTGCTCACAGAGACAGGTGCACAAACACTGCATGCAAGCATCTTGCACAAACACACACATAAAACAAACATGTAACACAAACACACAAAAAACACGCAGGACTCAGTTAAAACTGATGCCGATGGCTTGTTTCTCGTTGTGACTCATTGTCAAGAAGCCGGATGAGTGTTGTCAATTGAGCAGACAGGAATAAGCGTATTAGCTACAACAAACTCTGGCAATGTCTCTTTATCAATTTGACTTGAGCAGCATGAAGAAGTGCTTGATGCTGAAGGCAGTCCACTGAGTTTACACTGCTCACACCTGGTGTACATGAGCTGACAATGGAATGGGGTCACAGTGTCAATACAGAAACATCATGAAATGCAGGTTGAACATGAAATGTTGCCTGATAGATAAATTACTTTATACAAATATATACAATCATACAACTAAAATAATGATTTTAAATGTGGACAATACCTATTTTGCATTTGTATAGTCCTTTGATGCATCAGACAGATAAACTCAGAAGCGGCAATGTTGAACAGCTGCATCTTTTTATTTCATTTGTCGATTTTTCCAATTAATCTTTCAGATTGGGGATTTAAAATGTGATTATGAATAAGACTCACTAAAAGATAAAAAAGCAGACGCACCTAAAGGCTTGCTTCAAAACACGCTGCACTCCCATTTGATAAGTATCCACTTTTGTCTTATTTCATGCAGAGTTAATAAGCCATTAAAGGAATACTCCGCCCTCAGAATGATGTGCCTTCATTTGTTTACTCACCCTCGTGCTGATTGACACTTTGGA
>JBBDHI010000017.1:15167819-15182496 GCA_037177115.1 Craterocephalus stercusmuscarum
TAATTCTTGTATTATTTTTGTTATTTCAGTTTTACACCTTGTCTGACAACAAGAGTCTAAATTAAAACTTGGAGCTTAAGACGCTACATCCTGACTCTCACGTCAAGTCATTCACGGAGTTTGGCTGGCTGTCTAATTTTGGTTATGAACACCATTAGGAGGGCAGTACAGGCTCCAACAGACTTCTACAGACAAAGATATCTAAGTAACAGCATGATTGTTCAGTAAGAGCCCAGTTTCTCTCATTTATTAGACCATTTTCTGTTCAAACTGGGGAATTCCCACAACAACATATTGTGTAATTATATCACCTTAAAACAGGATATGTATTTTTACCTTAAATCTTCATGAGTAAAAAAATAAATGTCTGAAATATGCAAAAGAAAGTTTAGTCCTTATTCATATTGTCTTTATCAACACTAAGTATAATTAAAAAGGGAAAAATATACTGTGTATGGAATCTGCACACACACACACACACACACACACGGCCTGACTAGTGAGTAAAACAGAAAAAAGCCTTTCTTTAAGGGTCATTCCCTCAGAGGGTGAACAGCCAAGAGCAAGAGCTGCTGGGAAAAGGTGAGGTCGTAGAGACTAAGCACAATCAATTACTTTGTACCTGGTTGCACACATGACAGCAAGAAAGAGCAAAGTCAGATTGATGGCAAAAGAAATGAGCTTGAGAAGTCCAGTAAGTGATCCATGGACATGCCCCTGTGTTATTTATTACCCAGGTTCAGCACTTTTCACTCCATTAGATAAAAAAGAAACAAAGTGTATCCCCCACCGACATAAGTGAGACCTTTTGGGGAAAATGTTCTGCTCTGAATAATGAAACCATTTCAAAAGAAGTTTTTAATAATATTCTTTAAAAATGTTCTCTGCTCTTTTAACAGCATGCGTTTAAATGTTTTTGTTTATTACTCTCACTTTCACTTTCATGTTTTACGGACAAAAACACAGAGAACTATTCAGCAAAAAAAAAAAAAATTTCTCACATCATTTACAACAATTTATTGCCCGTTCTCTCTAAGCAACAAACCTACCTCAATTGTTACTTCATGTAACAATTGTGTAACCCCTGTCACTGTAAGCATGTCTACTTTCCTATAGCTACCTGCTCTACGCTTCCATAATTACAGTGTTTCTCCATTGGGTCAATAAGCTTGTTTTGTTTGCCTCCTCCTTTTGCTGACTGAGTCATCTCCTCTAAATGTCAGCTGGCTGAGCTGCCAGGCAGCAGCAAAGAAACTGTGTCTCCAACACTGATCTGATGTGTTTGGGTCTACGGCTGATGAACAAAGCTGTGACTTCTCAAAGCCCCTGTCACCGGCTTTACAAAACAGATAGAAATCCTTCTGACCTGGGCGACATGTACAGTACAGATTACAGTAGAGTGCAGAAACCTGAGTAAGCTCTCAAAGTGTCTAATGGTTTCAACCAACAAGCATTATCGGCAATGTTTTCTGTAGAAATGTTTTGTGTTTCCTGCAGACGTGGCTATTCTGCCTGCAATGTTGACTCCATTAAAGAGTCTCTGGCAGATATGTCTCTTGCGTCTCCATTCTCTTGCTTTTCCGCTGTCTCCTTCTGATCCTATTACTTTTGGCTATGTGGAATTACATAATGGGCCATTATTTTCTCAGCTTGAAATCCCTGCTGTGACCACACATTACCGCCACGGAGTAAAGATTGGTAATTAAGTATTGCATCAAGGTACTCAGGTCAGTGTTAATGTGAATGTTCTAAGCTGCCAGTGTATTAGGGACAGTTGGTAAAAGGACACAGTGTTGTTCTGCAGCAGTTCCTTCTTCCACAAGAGTAATAATCTTTGAGCAAGTTTAGCATTTGGGAGGCAGGTGCTCTTATCTCATAAAGATGGACAAGAAAGACAAAAACAGAAGAAAAAAATAAACTAAGAACCTAAATGAAACAAATAAAAAGACATGAATTAATAACAGAGACAACATTGTAATTAAGAGATACAAAATCACAACATGCTGTATAATTATTTCACAGTTTGACTAACATTATCACTACCTGTAACAGTGAAACACTCGGTCTGACACATTCCAACTTTCAGCAGATATGAAAATGTGACACAAAAAGACAACATGAAAATATAGATTGAATGGAAACAAACCAATCTCAAAGCGACAAACTGGTCATCCCTATAGATACAGTGACACCATATATCTGAAATAATGAGCTGCCTTTTACCTGTTACATAATAAAGACACTAGATTTCTTAGATGGGACTATAAATCTAGATTTCTTAGATGAGACTATAAATCACAGAAACTTTATGATACTCTATATGATATTTACAATGAAATATCTGCAACCTAGGTGGTGGCCCATTTGTTTCTGTTCACTCTGCATGACACAAAATCGAGCCTCTTGGTCTCAACGCACCAAAAGAGATGGAAGATGATGCAAACATCAGTACAGTTTCCGGATGTCTTAGGGCAAATCAAAACCTAAAATCAATCAAAGAGTGTTCTATGGTATTGGACCAATTTGGCTGAAATAAATTCAGTTTGCTTGTATGTACCGGTAATTGGACTTGAACTGAACTTTTTTGGTTTATTTTAAAACAACTTTTTCCTTGATGTGATCTTTATTTTGAGCTAAATAGACAAAATCAGGGGAACTAAATTTACATTAATGCTAACATGCTTCTTTGTGCACAACATCAATGTCTAGCAACTATACAAACTAGTCTTCAATAATATTAAATCAGTACCTTGACAGACCTGCTGATTAAGTCTTTGATTTCATTTACTTGTGTCACTGCCAGGTTAGCTCCTCTAATATCACTTCCTCTGAATCAGCTTCAGCTGCTGCCTTACATTTTAACATGGCAAGAGAGAAAATGTGCACTCATCTCAAAAGTGTCCAGTGTTTCTGTTGAAGCAGAGTTTGTTATAGCGAGGTGCACCTTCTACATGAGGAGTCATGAATGTTTACAATTCAGAACTACCCCAAAACGGTGTATCCAGATGACACAATAGGTTGTGCTAAGGACTGTGATGAGGTCAGTGAAATGCTCCTCACTGCTTTCTCTCTTGGTGTTTTTCTGCCCAGTTGCCATTATTTTTTGTAAATGCATCCATTTGGTTCTTTCAGAATGCCGATGCCAGCTATGACTTCAGCAGCAATGACCCATTCCCATTTCCACGCTATACAGATGACTGGTTTAACAGGTAATGCTGCCCAGAAAATCCCTGTTTATACACACCCATACTCATGTTATTCTGGGCATGTGCGTGTGCTTTCCCTGGAGTCTAGTAGCTCTCCTTTAAGACATAATGGTGCCGTATAAACAAAGCTGTTGTCCAGCACAAGACAACAGAAAACACAAAACCTATTTTTAACTGCTCACTCGGGGCTGATGAGGTTGATAAGAGAGGACCATCACAAGCCTAGTCTCCTTTCGGGGAAAAGTGTACACAGTGGTGACCTTCTGTCTGATAACACCTTATCCTCCTCCCATCTCCCAATCATGCTCTGATCCACTGGCTCAACAAAACATCTCAAGCACACATGCACAGACAGATTTTTCTCTCTCTAGCCTCCGTCTCCGCAGATGTATATGTGTTTGGGCCTGTGTAGAGGACTGAGGAGGGAGGGCTTCGATATAAAAGCAGTTGCTGACTGTCGGGCAATTCTTGCTGGCTAATCAGTCGGTTGTTATAAATAGCTGTCTGACTGCAGCAAAGCATGCTGGGAAAGAAGGGTTGACTCTATGCAGTGTCCCTGTGGGAAGTAAAGGGATGGAGGGATAGACGCACATTTGATTGCAAACACAAAACACTTAAATGTGCAAAGGCACAGCAGGCTATTTATTTAGAAATGTTGCCTTTTGTTGCAACAGAATGGAATTTTCTGTTATAATCATAACTGATTCATGAATACATTAAAATGTTAAGCTTCGCCATTCTGTTCGTCAGCATCCTCATTTAAGTCGGATACAAAGTCAACAATAATTTGTGTGCATTAACAGCTGATGTGGGAATTCTTAACCCCGCAAGATTTCACTTGCAAAATCATGTTAATTCATGCAAATCCTGTCTTCTCATTGCCTTTTTTTTTTTCCTGCCATCAGTCACGGCACGCGGTGTGCTGGGGAGGTTTCGGCAGCAGCCAACAACAACATCTGTGGTGTGGGAGTTGCCTACAACTCTAAGGTGGCAGGTGCGTGTCGGGTTAAATCTGCAGTACGGCAAAGAGTGGGGAAATGAAGAGAAGACATCGATGTTAAATAACGGCCCTGACAATGATATGATTAAAGGCTTAGAAGTCTTATAAGGGTGATTTACTGAGGGAAACTCTGAGCACAATTCATTTAAAACACAGGTTGTCAGAGGAAATGTTGCCGCGTTGTTGAACTGATAAAGTGGTGCATCTCTATTAACAGAAATATTGCCCACTGAGGAGGTTAAGTGGATTTTACTTCAAGACAATACCATTAATCCAGAAGTAACCATCTGATTTGTGTTGTCAGTTCTTGTTTGTATGATTGTGTTATACTGTGAATGTATCTTCCAACAGATACAAAATTGTAAAACATAAAAAAAAGGATTATTGCTCTTGCAGGTATCAGGATGCTGGACCAACCCTTTATGACTGACATCATTGAAGCATCATCCATCAGCCACATGCCTCAGGTTATTGACATCTATAGTGCCAGCTGGGGACCAACTGATGATGGCAAAACAGTGGATGGACCCAGAGAGCTTACATTGCAGGCAATGGCCGATGGTGTCAATAAGGTAAAGTGGCAATACACTTACTGCTCTGAAAGTTTTATCATGATTATCTACGCCTAGGCAGAGGCTATATATAGGCTGGTGTTGGTTCGTCTGTCTGTCTCTGTCTGTCAGCCTTTTTCATCAAATGATGAGTATTTGAGGGACTAGGGTTTTGGGGATGATCCAATATTTTCTTTTTTTAATTGTTTTTAGCATATATATACACATATATAGACATGTAGACATTAAGGCATATACATGTATACTGCCTGAGGTTTCCCTATGCTGTGTGATTGGGGCGATATGAAACATTTTTCATATCTTGATTTTTTTTTCCTTAATCACAATATATGGTACATATCTCAATATGAATTTTTTGGGGTCAAGTAAAGTAAACAAAGAGATTTACGGCGTTTAGTGCTAAATGTACTTTTATTAATGATCAGAAGCACATGTGCATTGAAATATTTGTAAGTATATGTAAGTATGTTTATTGGAATAAAAAATACTTTTCTATGACCACAACAAAGATACAGTTCAAAATGCTAAAAAAAGAGATAGTTTTACCTCAAAACAAGCTAACTCGATATAAACAATATTACCTTATAGTATATCTTGTATGACAGAGTCTTGATATATCTGGAAATCTGGATTTATTGTCCAGCACTAGTACACTCCTTTAGAAACTGCAATAAAATATAATCCTACAGTTCATCTATCATGACATACATTCCTAATGTGGAATGCTGCCATTTGGCTCTGTTCAACTGCAACCAAAGAGTACTTCCTTCTTAACTAACCATAGCTTCCCAGATGGTGAGTGAAGTTCAGGTGATTCAGTGGCTGATTACATATTCTGTTCCATGTCCTGCAAGATGACATTTCAGCAAGGTGAAACCCTGAGATCCAGGACTTTGGACACAGTTACACACATACCCACGTATACAATATAGGGTTGCCATGCTAACAGCTCCACTGCCAATTACTTGCTTGATTAATCATCATGTACCATGCACAAGCAGGTGCAGGCTGGTCTGATGCGACCACATCCTGGGCAGTGAAGGTGATAGGAGCAAAGCTCACTGTAATATCTGGTCATATAAACATCACTAATCAGGTAGTTACTCTGCAATGAAACAGATTCCAATTATCTCTTTCATAACCCTCAGTTCCATCCAAACATAATTTACATTATGCACAAGGAGAAACCTTGAATTACAAAGCAAATCATTTATTACAAACACATAAATAAGGCTTTAATGGAAAATAATGAATGCTCTTTTTGTTCCATGTAAAATCGAAGCACGCTAGACTTGTGGCACAGACAGGATGCAGAGTGCCCAAGTCACAGATGTGAGTTCATTGATGCACAAATCTCGTTTTGTAATTCAAACTGAGAGAAATTAATAAGCAGGGAAAGGGGAAGGACATGCCACTCCACCTCCCCTTGATCCGCTGTTGTGAGGGGAAACCATCAGGCTTTTGTAGACACAGGTGCAGTAGCTGGTGAAGAGGATGCTCTCGCTGTGTGTCCACAGCCAGTTGTTTCATGTTTAAAGGTATTTGATCAATAACAAACATGAAATTTTAATTTGCTAGTTTCCCGGAGGGCATAATGTGTTTTTACAATTTGAAGTACAGAAAATGTAATAAAAGATACAACTGTATCACCGTCTGCCTTGACGACTAGAATGCCTATATGTGAAGAAAAGATATGCTTGTTTGTTCAGATCTCTTAGTCCTAGCAGCAGCATTCTGGATGAGCTGAAGATGTCTAATGCTCTTTTTAGGAAGTCCTGTTAGAAGACCATTACAGTAATCCAGTCTAATGATTATCATGCAGCTATCCTGTAAACTACAAAAGCTCTTGAAATATGATTTGCAACTTTTCAAACATATTATTACTTTGTCATATGTAATTAGGTAGTTTGTTCCTCATAAGCAGAACTGTCACATATTTTGAATTTGTTGATTTATATATAAAAATGTTTTTTTCAGGGGCGTGGAGGAAAAGGCAGCATCTATGTGTGGGCATCTGGAGATGGTGGTAGCTATGATGACTGCAACTGCGATGGTTATGCATCCAGCATGTGGACAATTTCCATCAACTCTGCCATCAATGATGGGCGCACTGCCCTATATGATGAGAGCTGCTCCTCCACTCTGGCGTCTACATTCAGCAATGGGCGCAAACGTAACCCAGAGGCTGGTGTTGTGAGTGTGTTTGATCATGTTCTCTATGTGTTTCACATGAGTGAAAATGAAGCAATTCATGTGATATCCTTGATAGGATATTTATAATGACTCTATAATCTTTGAACTTTAAGCAAAGAAATAAATATCATGTTTTCTGTATTTCTCTCTTTTATATATTGCACTGTGAATAGTTTATTTTGTTTATCTTGTACAAGACTGAACAAGACCAGAAAATTGCTTGATGGTCAAGGATCATAGAAGTTCAGGTGGAGAAATAGCTCTTTCAAGATGCTCATCCTCGAAATGTAGATTTCAGATTTTTCTGTAGACTCTGATTTAGTCACCAAACACTGTTCATTCCAACATTTCAGACATAGCGGGGGTGTTATTATGAAGCATCTCTGGGTTATTTTCTTCACAATAACATAAAACTTTGCAAAACTGTTCGAAATGTTGGTGTTTAACTCTCAGTATTCTTTATATAGAGCTCCCATCTTAGTTACATTTTTAATCCTCTTTTACCTTGTTGTTTGGAAATATTTAGCAACTTTTTTTAGGGCATGAAGAGAAGTGATGCTTAATTGAATTTTGCAGGAGTAGTAGGCCTACTTACAGTATAAAGAATTATACAGATATTCTTTCTTCAGTTAACTATAAAACTGCTATGAATATGATCTTTAAAGGAAGCACAGTAAAACAGCAGAAATGTTTTGACTTCTTACCTCTGAGGTAATGAGTGAATGCAGCATTATTTGAAGCTGCAGTTGGGTGGACATAAAGATGGGAAGCTGGGACTGTGCTATAAAAATCTTTTGTCAATGTGAACCATTCAATGCATGACTTATTTTTAAACCTACATGCCCACAAAGGATTGAGTATAAGTTTTTTTCTGAATATTTGAAATCTCATTCACCACAAAATTGCTCTCAAGCAACGATCAATGAACTTTTACATATAAATTGTAGCTATGTTTAGATAAGTCTCTAAAAATGTTGGTTTGGAAATTTATTTTAGCTTTCACCATTGGTGAGCTCTGAACTCTCAAAAACACAGTGCATATTAAAGGGAAAAAACGAACCATTTTCCAAAAGAAATTGTCCTGAAAGCTGTGCTGCATATATAAAAAAAAAGAGTTACCCCTTGATACCAAACATCCCATGGGCGGGACAAGACAAATGAATATATACATTTACCCAGTCTCTCTTGCAATTACCTCCAAACATTTTGCACCATTGGAAAACTCTAGACTTAGTAAACCCTTATTTCATTTAAATCACAAATGCAATCTAGTTTTGGTCTCATACTGTACTCCCGTAGCAGATGATACTGCAGCAAAAAAGGTCATGTTACATCAGTAAACTTGCAAAGTAATGTTTGCTACCTTAACTGAGGAACAATGACAGACCATTATGGTGGTATCCTGTTGGTCAATGAATGCTCTTACTGTCTGAGCAAACACACATACTGTGATCTATAGACAAACATCTGATAACTTGTTTGTGTAAAACAAAGCGGCGTTGAAGTCATTATGCAAATCACCTTTGGCTGTTGACAAAGCCCATGATCTTCCCATGGGTATCATGCAGTCTGTTATCATTCCTAATTAAGCCCCGGATTAAATAAATAAATGTTTATAGAGTGAACATGCTGATTCTGCAGCTCGTACAATCATACAGTCAACATACAATCATTTGCCTTCTTTTCTTCTTTTCCTCGCTTTTTTACAATTTAGTACACAGCCGTTACAGTTTTGATAGTCAATATGTTTCTGAACTTTTTCCTGTTTTTGTGTTTTGATTATTTCAGGCCACCACAGACTTGTATGGGAACTGCACGCTGCGTCACTCAGGAACATCAGCAGCAGCTCCAGAGGCAGCAGGCGTCTTTGCTTTGGCTCTTGAGGCTAAGTATGTACTCCACAATACCATTTCACAGAGCTGTGATCATTTTAATTCTTGATGGAGACAGATTGTCTACACAAAAGGTTACCTTATTCAAAGCCAGTCTGTTGAAGAAAATTCTAACCATAAGCTATAATTTATGTATGTGTTGCCATCATTCTCCAAGAACAACCTTGAGCTTTTAGGCATTATGTTTAATAATCGACCTGTCAATCTCCATCTCTATACCCTTTAATCAAAATTTCTTTCTGAGTATCTGAAGTCCTTAAAAACACAAATCATTCCTCCACTTTTCACAGAGTTGCTTCACTTCTTGCAGAATTGCTTATTTATCACAACTGTAAGCCAGATGAAAGCAAATCTGCTCTCACAGAATACAGACTCCTCGACTCTGTACCAAGGACACTAATCACATTGGGATCAGTGCTCTTTATTCCTCAGTTTCAGGCTAAAAAAATAAATAAATAAAACACCATTTCTCTGCGTTTGAGAAGACTCGACATTTATGTTTTATTTATTACTTCACTTCCTGTATGCTTGAAGCAGAGACGCTGCTGTATGATGAAACAAGGACTAGTGCCCTGTCATCTTTTCTGTAAAAATATTAAGCGGCTAATGCTGATGCCGAGGCATCTGTTAATCGGGGTAAATTAACATTATACTATAATAGATATTTTATGACCCATTTCTATTGGAACAGATTACCACTTACCACATGATTTGCCATATATGACCAAATTAAATCCTAAATGTGTCTTATTCCTAAACCACATTTCTTTTACTCCCAGTGCTTCATTTTTCACCTTGAAGGCTGACAAGACTCTCTTGCCTTAAGTGACACCAGCTCACGGAGCTGAGTAAAGAAACACTGTTTGCTCTGTACACACAATAATGATGTTGCTGTTGTGAGGACCGGATGCACGCCCTGTCCAGCAGCAAATATACCACAAGCCTTTCTACTGCCCAAACACACTTGAGTCATGCAACAGCAGGAGTCAGTGAGCTAGCCAGAACAAAGCTATCACCCAACACTACCAAAAAGAAAAAAAAACACTCATGCAAAAGCAGCATCTGCCTCAAAGCACAAACATCATGATGTTGACTGAAATCTTCTGTAACATTTACTGGTTTGAATTATTGCTTTATTATTTCTGTATTGCCCGTACATGGTTATTTTTCTGGGTAGCCTGCCCACATTTAATCTATAAAACCTGCTGCTCCTCCATCCATCTTTTTTTTATCACCCGCCACTGTCCTTTTACTGTTATCCATTTGTGTCTATTTCAGCCCAAACCTGACATGGAGAGACATGCAGCACCTGTCAGTCCTGACATCAAAGCGAAACCAGCTTCATGACGAAGTCCACCAGTGGCGACGGAATGGTGTGGGCCTGGAGTTCAACCACCTGTTTGGCTATGGAGTGCTGGATGCTGGAGGCATGGTGAAAATGGCCAAGGAATGGAAAACTGTGCCAGAGCGTTTCCACTGTGTAGCTGGATCCATTCAGGAACCCCAGTGAGTCATATTTCTACCAATTTTGTATTTCTTTTTTTGTGTGTGTGCTCACTGTGTATTCTCCAGCCTTTAAGCACCCGGTCCAATATTTTCAAAGGAAAGCCCTGCTGTGTGCAGGAGACATGCTCATCTAATTACTGGGTAATCCCAATACGGCCTAATTTAATAAAACATCTGCGATGGGAGTAACCACTTTATAACCCTGCAATATTTAGATTAGCTGCTAAATCTCTCTGATGATCTTGTAGATATGATATAATAGTGTGTGCTGGTTAGCTTCTGAGCTAAGCATATAATGGGAAATATCCCAAAGCATTATTCAAAAATCTTTGTGGCATCATCATTTATGCTACTATACACATGCCCATTTCTTTTTACCTTATTTGGATGTTCAGGTGTCCACATGCTGTAGTTTTAAAAACAAACACACAGTTCTTCTTATTTGATACATGTTCCATTTTAGCCCATGTATTTTGGATCTCCACCTGTTAGACTCTGTCTGCTGTGGTTAATCGGCTGCTTGGTGAGAAACCTTTGCGTGTAAAGCAGTTAGGTTTGTGTGTACGTCCTTTCCTGAGGTCCAATGGCAGATGAAACAAAAGAACATCACACAGCTTATACTGCAGCAGGCATGCAAGTGAATGTCTTTCTTAAGCTGAAAGTTTGTGGTATCAATCACCCTTTGCTTTGCTTTATTTCAAACAATGTATAAGTAGCACGATAACTAAAAAAAACAAAACAAAACAAATGAAAATTGTCAGGACAACCTAATAGTCAAAGCTAAATAACATGAAAACATCTTATTTGAAAAGAAGTAGGATGAAGCATACGCTAAGCAAATGCGTTGCATGGAAAGTAACTAAAGGAGAGTGACAACAATAACTTTTCACACAACTGTACTAATGACAAAGAACTCATTGTTGCGTTTTGGTTTTAGGACTTTTCAGACTTTTTATTTCCAAGCAAACATTTAACACATTGAAGGAAAGGGGAAAAAATGCCCCTAATACTTAAGTCTCTTTCAGGAAAGTGATCTTGGACTTGGTTTTTCTTTACCCATGCTGTTCTACCAAATTCAACAAAATTCGACTTTGTTTTTGTTATGCAACCTTTATCATTCTTACAATTGTACATTTTGCTCTAGAATGTCCTCTGTCTTTGCCTTCATCCTAGCTAGATGCAGCTGTGGTTAAGACTTTCTTCCTCTAATCTTCCCTGTGTCAGTGCAGTATCTCCCCTTGCATCACCCTATCTCACTCCCAGCATCTCCTTCATCTGTGGCCTTGTTTGCCTCTTTCCTCCACACTCCAAGCCTCCATCCCTGTTATCTTGTCTTCTTTCATTTCCAACTCCTCTTCTTCGCTTGTCCCTGTTTCCACTGCATGGTTTGCAGGGGCCCGGCTATCCATTCATCTGTCATATCCTGAGGCTTTGAGGTCTCCTAGCTATTCCTGCTATTTGCTCTAATTAAAGCATCCTTGTACTTTAGCATTGCCACCGTGTGCATGAAGTTAAAAAAAAGAGACTGCATATAGACCAAAGTACATTTTATCACTGTCAACCTCTTCCTTGTTTTCTTGCTGTTATTAGTATGATGATCATAAAGTCATAACATGGCGTGTGCCTGTATGTGTATGTATTTTCCTAAGGTGCAGTGGCAGATGAAGAAAAACAGCATCACACAGCATATACTGCAGCAAGCATGCAAACAAATGTCTTTCTTAAGCTTAAAGTTTGTGGCATCAATCACTCTTTGCTTTACTTTATTTCAATCAAAGTGCCAGTAACACTAGAAAGTAAAAAAAAAAAAAAACAAAAATCAAAATTGTCAGAACATAGTCAAAACTAAATAACATGAAACCAGCATCTCTAAAAAGCGTAGGATGAAGCATATGCTTATTTAAACCTACCCCAGCCCCTCATTTAAACCACTCCCTGATCATTCAAGGATCATTTAGTTGCATAAAGTATAACGCTGTAAATCTGAAAAATAACTCGACGCTTAAAGAGGAAGTATTTATTGGAAAGAAATGCCAGCAGAAACATTTATCTTTTTCATGCTTTGAGCTGTGTGCTAAAAGCGGCATTGCTGGTTGTGTCATATTTTTCATTAGTTCCCTGTTTCCACAGCAGCACCGTGGGGCTTCTGTTGCTTCTATTGTGGTAGAGCTATAATTACAACAAGCCCACCTCTGATGATAGTGATCATCAGAGAAAAGCAATAAACACCAACATAGCCATGCTCACAAACACTGCTCAGCACTGATCTGATAGCTGCTCTGGCTGGTTGTGGCTTACTTAGCTGGAGGAGAACTTCTCATTATCAGTGGAGCTGACACACAGAGGCCTGCTGTGCGGTAGGGTTGTTTTTAATCTTCACAGGTCCTGCCCTTCAGAAGGAGCTTTCACCTCACTCCATGGCCGACTGTGGTTATTACTCTTTTAAATTCATCTGATGGAAAGGTGCAGCTACTACACAAAAACTTTTGGAGGGTCATAAGTTAAATCTGCATTATGCTCAGTTGCAGACTCTTTATGTTGGCAGTCTAATGACTGTCATGTACATGTTAAAAGTAATAAATAAAGATCAAATTATAGTGAAAGCTGGTATTCAAAGTTTGCTAAAATATGTTGAAGTTTTTTCTTTACACTTTCAAATTATAAATCACAGCAGCCCACATATGATCACATCTTTACACAGTGACATTTTCCTCACGTTGCCTCTGGTGTCTAGTCAGGGCAAGGTTTAAACCATAATTCAGGGGGCTTAAAAAAACAAACAGTAAAAAGGGGAAAAGAGAGAATAAATGCTAAAATGGAATTTAAAAGTATTTAAAAGTTATTTGAAGGCACTAGTGTTTGAATGGGACTTGATATTGATTCCACCACTTGGCAGTGGCATGATCAGTGCCACCCCACAACCCCTCTGATCATCAACGGTGAAAAGGATAAAATGGGATGCAGCAGTCAAGATGACTATTAAAAAAAAGTCTGTGACACTGTCACATTAACAGATCAAAATCACATAACTTATTCATGTTTTGTCTTCAGGCTACGAGCGGAAAGTTTCATGGTTTGCACCCATAATGAAGCATTTATGTCTGCACTCACAAAGACTTTTAATTTTGGTACACTTGTAGGCCTATATTAATTAAAACACCTACCCAGCTGGATAACTGGAAGGTGTTTTCCATATATGAACACAATCTTAAAGTAATTAATATTTTTTGTCTTATAAATGTTGAAATCTTTTTCAGAGGATTTATGTTTTGTTTTTTTTCTTTTTTAAAATGTACCTGCTACTTTGTCCAGTCCTAATCTTTCACCCATCTCCCTGATGACTTTCATTTGATTTGTTGCCTGTTTTGTTTATACTAGTGCTGCTTTGACTGCATTTTACATTTTTAAAAATTATAAATGCAAATACCACACAAGGAAACAGTTGTCCAGTTACACATCAGCCCATGGAAAAGCCCCCTAATTGTTTTACTTCTTTAAGTCTTACTGGAATAAGCAACTAAAGTAACAACATTGATATATGTATTTAGTGGGATAAATGATTAGGATTTTGTTATTTTCACTTTTTGATCATTTACTGTTCAGTTTCTGACTATGATTTGTCCTGTTTCTCTGTGATTACTAATTCACTTCATTGGTGCTCAGCAGCTCACCTGCACTTTCCTTGCTGTGCACAGAGTAGTGCTCAGTTAATCATTTTTCAAACTGAGTGGTTCAACGTATCTCTTTCACTCAGTTTCTCTGTCTTTGTTGCTTTTTATCCATTTGCCACCACCTGTGATGTGGCCTGAAACTCTAATAATGTCATTGAGCCTCTTCACAGCTTCTAGCCAACATCCCTGCCCTGCTGTGTTCTCACTCCGTCTTCCTATCTTAGAGATGGAAAAGCAGTGTGCCTTTCAAATCCCAAAGCAACTGCAATGTCACAGCCAGCCTTCTTTTTATACTTTGCTCTCTAGCAAAAGAAAAATAAAGACAGAACAAAGACAAATAACTGATACAGAATGTATGCTTGGTTTTGGACATGATCTCCCCTTTTTATGTTTGCAGAAGTTTAAGGGACCAGATGACAATCATTCTTCACTATATGTAACCATTTGACAGGCAGTGGATCACTGCACTGTACACTGTTCAGAATTTGTCTCATTATGTCTGCATCTAATTGATAATTTAGCAGGTAAATTGTGACAGGCCATTTATTGGCAACTCATAATGAACCTTAATTTAAAAACATTCAGTTAAATTGCAAGGGCCTAATATTTATTATTATTATTATTATCATTATTATTA
>JBBDHI010000017.1:15301140-15313398 GCA_037177115.1 Craterocephalus stercusmuscarum
TCCCTCTTGGCAGATGACTGCACGTCGGGGTCTACTCGCCAAAGCACATTCTATTGTTCAAATCAAT
This sequence comes from Craterocephalus stercusmuscarum, assembly GCA_037177115.1. NCBI lineage: Eukaryota > Metazoa > Chordata > Actinopteri > Atheriniformes > Atherinidae > Craterocephalus > Craterocephalus stercusmuscarum. The sequence continues at coordinate 15,301,208 of JBBDHI010000017.1, forward strand.
AAATGTAACTAATCACGTATTTGGTCTCTCCTGATTGAAATTCATTTATCTTGGAGCAGCCATGTGGATTCTGATAAAAAAAAAAAAAAAGTTGTATTTTTGGTAGCTATCCACAGAGTAGCTATCCAGCTTTGGTACTGTACTGGACAGCGGTTCTTCACCGAAGACTGCTGGATGAATAAGGGCCACTACAACGGGTGATTTGCAACCAGGCTTTTACTCTGTTCCTGCAATCAAGGACCGCTGATCCTGAGCCACAAGCTGTGTGCAAAACCATTATCTGTTTTGTTTCAGTGGTTAAACGGTCAAACTAGCAAATAGTGGTAGCAAATAGCATCATTATATCATTTATTTCTTGACAGCAGAGTCCAGGCCTGGGGCCCTTTGCTGCAGGTCCTTCCCTGCTCTCTCTGACCCCAACTACTGTCTAATAAAGGCCACTAGAGCAAATTTATTTGGGGCACTTTCCGCAGGTTAGCATCCTGCAAAAAATATTTTTAAAGCCTTTAATGACTTTTAAGGTTTTAATTTTGCCTGTAAAGTGCAACTGTTGATCCACTGTGTAGTTGTAAATATCAGTGCAAGCAAAATCAGGTAACACAATCTACATGTGTGGGCAGCAACAGGATGAAAAACTGCTGCTTAATTATTTGTCTGAGGTTTATCAGATAGATTTTGCTGCAGTGTGTATTCATTTCAAATTTAACCTAATTCAATTTGCTTTAGTTTAATTTATGTTAAACTGAACAAAAATTTAGAACGGTTCAGAACAAAATAAGCTATTTAGTGCAATTTACAGAGAAAATAAACCAAACACAGCTGGAGCTTTAATGACTGGCAGTTGGTTTCAGTGCACAAAACACAGGCAAAAAGTCTTTGTGTCAATCTGACTGACGTACCATCAATAGTTTCGCTCCTCAGGAGCCAAGCTATCAACTCTTTTTGCATCTCTGAGGAGAGCGTTACACAGAACGCTGCTGAAAGTTGGATGGTGACAGCCATACAGTGACTCTTTCTCCACTTTCTGTCTAGTAAAAAACAGAGGTGACAGTTACCACTCAAAGTCAGCAAACTACCTCTCTCTGCCTTTGTGAACCCCAGAGCCAAAAGCTAGAAAGTCAGTAGCTTGTCTTGGTTTGAGAGAGAATCGCTCCCATCTTACAAGAAGCTTTGCTGTCATGTGTATGGTGAATAGTCTCATTACTCAAGTCTGATGTTTGTTTTTGCAAGCGAGGCTTCGCTCCTTTCGCTGGGCTTGCAGATGATTCATGTCACTCACCAGCAACACACTTTGTTCTCTGAATAATTTTGGGGTGGAAAAAAAATCACAAGGGATATTCAAGATCCCAGAAAACTTAGGCAATTATGCTGTATCAAACAAACTTCTCTTTTTAGGTTAAATGAATAATGGAAAATGAGAACAGTTTGAGTGGAAAGGAAGCTGGAGACAATTTTTAACATGCGGGAAACGTGAAAGGCAAAATGTCTAATCCTTCCTATGATAACATTTTTCCATTCATCACTGAGTATTTAATTTTAATCAAATGGATTTAGTTCCTAAACCACTAGTGAGTCATGACTCCTAACAGTAGTTGTAGACTCTAATACATCGGTGGTTTGAGAACTGCTGAAAAGCTTTTCTGGATGAGAGCAAAACATCCAAATCCTGTTTTGCTAACCAAACAGTGGGCGTAAACAAACTTTAGGTGTTCCAAAGTTTTTCTGGGCTAAATCCATCCACTATCAGACAGCATATTCTCATAAACGCTCACATGCTGGGAGTATCTGATGAAAAAGGAAGGCAACTAATATGGCCCTTTAGATGGGTTTGTTTAATATACTGATAAACTTTACATATTACACTGTTAGCAGATTTTTATCATAAAACACCAGCGTCTGCTTGGCTTCGAGGCAGCTGGTAACAACCTCACAAACACAATACTTTCATAACATTTTCTGTCTTAAAGGCATGTTTAGATATAGTTTTCAATAAATGTGTGTAAAAACTGATTCGAACTTGGCTTCTCCACCAATAAAAAATAAGTGATGGAGGCTAAAGAAAAAGCTGTGTTTACTGTACAAAGTAAGAATAAAAGACATTCGACAGAGAGTCTGTGTGTACAGCACAGGCCTGCACAGAGAAAAGAGAGCAGAGGGTGGAGATGCTGATTTGAACTGATTGCTATGTTTTTATAGACCTCACACCTGCACACTCTTATTGGCTGGTGTCTGCACATTCTTTGCCCAGTAGCATCAGCCCAGTAATGTCCACAGAAGGCACAGAAGGACCGCGGGAGAAACTACGGATATGCAGACAAAGCAGGTTGTGTCTTTGCTGAGAAATTCAGTTTGATGAGATAGCTGTGGACCTTTTGTATTTCATACATTGGTTGTCAAGAAGATTCTGTTTAATTTGCTATTAACCATGCAGGTTGCAAACAGATCGACACATAAACTAGTTATTTTAAGGCGCAACGCTTTATCAAAAGAAGATGGTATATCCAAGGTGAAATGGAATGTTCAGGGAGACAAATTCACGATTTTCAGTTTTCATTTTACACTTATTTGAAATCTGTCTCTTCTATCCTTTTATTCCTTTGTCACATTTTTTCATGATGTGCGGTTATTGAGTCCCGTAACACTGGTCCACTACCCTGTTCTCTCTGACCAAGTGCTTTCTGTTGGATTGCCTGCATAGAAGCCATCTATAAACGTCTGACATTACGTATTATTCATGCTGTGCATGCATGCATATCCACAGATTCTGTTATACACTTAGGAAGCAGGAAGAAACTTTGCATGGAAATGAACTTGCAGCTGCCACTTTAGGTGTTTGCAGGTGGAAATGACAATGGAGGGGATGTGTGCTTCTAACACATTATGATGGTGCAAAGACAGCTTGACTATACTCTAGAGAGAAAATATGAAAACTAAGTGGAATTAACTGAATTCAGTTTTTTTCAGAGTTTCAATTAGATTTTTCATTCATTTCATATTTTACTGTGTAGACATACTAAGGGATAATTGTCTATTTGCTTACAAAGCACACAGGTTAAGCACATTTGTTATCGAAAGGAAGGTTTTTGCTTTTATTGTCTCTTCCATCCCTCTGTGTTTGTTTTAACATTATCTTTGTGCCATCTCCACGGAATCTCCAAATAGCATCTTTTTTTTATCTCCTCCATCTTATCTGTTCTGCTGCACACAAGGAGCGATGTACCAAAAGACAGCAATAAAGGAAGAACAAGATTAACAAAATTTGGTTGAGGTGATGGAGAAACGGTCATTTGTCTTTATTTCCTGCATTAGCCAATACATTAGTTTTTTTTTATTTCATGTTTTATCTGTTATGTTTTTTTTTCTTTTTTGTTACATAGTGTGTATAACTTGAATTCAAGAAAATGTAAATCTGAACAAAGCAAAAACTAGAAAAACCCTAGAAAAACAATTTTGAAAAACACTACAAAATTGTATTTAAAACAGAACATACAAAGATAGCATAACAAATGTTTTAAGTGAGAAATGTGACTATTTTATGCAAAAAAAATAACTCATGTCAAACGTGATGCTGCTCCAGCTCTCACAATAGTCGGCATGATGTAGCATCTCCTAAGCTTTTTAGAAGAGTATGAAGATGTCTGGGCATCAAGGTTCAAGCTCCTGGAGTTTTGGTGTTGGAAGTTGGTCCCATTCTTGCCTGACAGGTTTCCAGCTGCTGAAGAGTTTGTGGTTCTCTTATTGAATCAATGATGCACCAGATGTTCTCTATAGGTGAAAGATCTGGACTGCAGGCAGCGATCTAGTGTTACCTGAGTGCCACAAGACCACAGGCATCCATAGGTCTTCTGCCCTGTTCCTTACATAGGCTCTTCGCCTTCCCTAGGGAATCCCTTTTATAGTTATCATGTTACACACCTGATATCTATTAACTTAATGAATTGCCAGATTATTTACCAGCAGAATCTTTTTTTAACTTGCTTGCTTTTTCAGTCATTTGCTGCCCCTCTTCTAACAATTCTGTAACCTGTAGCAAGCATAACTTCTGCTACTGTATGAGCTCATTTTGTGCATAAAAATGATCAGATTTCTCAGCTGTGAATGAAATGGGTTTTAGTTTTCATTTTGCTCACATAAAAAAAAATTGCATCATTTCTGGAATTCAGAATATATAATCAAAATAAAACCCCAACTCCAGTAAAGATTTGCTTATTTTCTGTGGAAGGCACCTGTTTGGTCGTGATCACTTGCGACACAGAGCGTTCTACTGTCTTGTTTTGAGTATTGATTCATTTGGTGATGAAAGACACAGCCCCATCACTGTGCACAAGCTTTGACACCATTTAGTTCCAATAGAGATTGCTCACTTTGAGCCAATTAATCGATCCAAGTCATTTAGTTTGTTCATTATGTTGTGATGGATTGTAAGCAGCTGATTTCATTCTGTTCAGTTTGAAAGTTTAATGTCTCTCTGGGCCAGTTGGAGAGGTCAACAGCTCTTCTAGGTGCTAATGGACTCTCTGGAGGTCTGGTTGTAAAAATAATAACCTGAGGTACCTGTCAAAAGGGCTCTCTTCCCAAGGTTGACATATAGGCTCTGAAGAGGAGAAGAGAAGGTAAGAAAGGAGTAAAAAGAACAGAAAAATGGAACATTTTCATTACAGCCTTCAATGTTGGTTTGAATAGCCTCTGGGAGTCCTAGTAACAGATCTGGCACTAGTGCCTTAGTCCCCATGTGATCCAATTACCAAACTCCTTTAGCTTTTATGTCCGTGTGAGACATGTCTCATGAGTATCTGCTGTCACTGCTGCAAGGCAACCAAAAGAAAGAATTATATCTGCAGTAAGAACCGAACAGTTTTTTACACTTCACAATACCCAGTTTACCTTTTACTGCAAGTATAGTTTTATAGTAATCACTAGTATAGTCATTAGAGTTGGTGTGCCTCGTCTAACAAATTGGTGCGTGAATTATTTACTAGCTCTTTTGATTGATTTTCTGTTTTGGTTTATGCCCAGTGGTCGTACAGTGTCCCTTTCTGAGGAGACACAGCTGTTGCCAAGTTCTAATAAAACCGTTGAGCATTAACCATCTGATTACAGAACAAGTTATTAAAGCAGTGGGGCATCTCTTGCTGTAGATCCAGGTATTTTCCTCAGGTGTTGATAGGGACCCAAAGACATCTTAAATGGATCAGGTGGCTGGAATTCTTTTGTGTATGTTTTTTTTCTCTTGCCGTGTGAATCATAAGAAGAAGAAGTAGATATTTGTTTATGATTTGACAATGTTAGAGGTGGTATGCCAACATTTCCAACATTTCTCAGCTACTGTAAGGCTAGTGACTCAGGGTATCAAAGAGGGAAAAAGTCTTTCTCTTAAACAGACACTGAACAACAGAGAGTTAGTCCCTCCCCATCGTGGTCATTTTCTTTGTGCAAAAGGCTACACCTAGTGTGTGATGTATGTGTAAAAATTCTGGCCCAAATTCAGTGCTGTATATGTATCTGTTTTCTTTACTGTTTTTAATTCATTGGTGCATTTTCCTGCTTATTTATCATGTTTAGTTTCTTTACCTTATGCACCATGTCTCGATGCACTTTGCTTGCACTTGTAAAATGGCAATAATTCTAAAATGAACCTTGTGCTCGTCAGAAATTCAATTTCTGCTGTTTCAAATTCTCAAAACACACAATACAGATAAGGAAAATTGCTGCAAATTACAAATAGTTTTCCTCATGGTGCTTTACTTTTGCTGTGATGACTAAAATGATGGACCTTTGCTTGTCTAATTGCAGCCTACCTCACTCATTTCACACTGAGTTTGTTTTTTCTAGGGAACTCAATACAGAAATAAAATACAGACTTTCACCTTTAATATAAATACTAGCACAATGACTCAAACTGTTAACAGTTTGAATAATCTTGCTCTTTTCCACTCAGTTGCATAGTACTTTGTAAGATTAAAGCATGGATTTAGAATCACATTCGTAGTTTGCATATTTGCTGCCTTTAGAAGAATGGTTAGACCATGTTGTGACATTTTCTGCAAACTGAACGGCTTATTTCAAATACGCCCCCTACAAAGTCTTAAATCCTTGGAAATTGTGTGTTTCATCCATGAGTCAGTGTGCTTGGGATGCAACATTCTCAATATCTAACACGTAAATCTTTTGATTTTAAGACAACAGAAATATTTTCAGATTACTGACAGTAGCTTTCTTCTAGCATAGTTTAACCCTCCATTTCAATGCTTGTTCAAAAACCTATATTTTCATTGGATTTATTAAGAACTGAATGGTTGAAAAACAGCGGGTTAAATTTAATATTTTTCTTCTGTAGTTGTCTCTAGAGATAATAGTGTAGTGCCATCTGTTCTCCATGTCACCTCACATTCTTTACTTTATTTTCTATCTCTTGCCGGCTGGTTTTTCTTTGACCTCTCTTTGGTTTCTTTTCCTTGCACACTCATAAGCATCTTGTCTTTTGACTTTCTCTGACCTCCCTCCATCCAGTCACTTCACTCCCCATTGTTCCCCTGCTGTCTCAGTTGCGCTGACCTCTCCATATCACACAAGCTGTCAGTGACACACTATGAATGTCCCTTGACACTTACACAACTCAGACACCCTGCAGCGCTTCCATTTGCACAGAGACAATTTCAGTTTTTATAGTGTGGTTTGTTGGAGCTGGAGAAAAGCCTGTAGTCAGACTAGGCCGGTTAAAGACACAAGTGCCCTAAAGAGAATTATGTGTGTTTTGTGTGTGTGTGTGTAGCTGTGGCTCTCTGTATTTTTAAAATGTTGGCTTACTCAGCTGTGGAGGCAACGTGAACTTTTCTTTTGGCCATTCTGCTGTCTGAACTAACCATCTACCATCCTTCCAACAGCTTGAGAGGAACAAATATCCACTCGTCAGTTAAATTCAGTGGATATCACCCTTTTTCTCTGAGGGGAAAATTTCATTTTACAAAATAATCTATTACAGGAATGGTTAATCCTGAAAAAGAAAGGTTAGTTTTATGTTTAACAGCTCACTAATTGGACTGCCACTTATGGTTATTGCACTACAGGAGGCACTATATTCAGCACCATGGAGAGCACCAACAACTTTTTCTCAGTACGACCGACGACCTCTCACACATTATCACCCTTCAGTTATGCAGATGCAGCCATTTGTTTGTGGAGAGAGCAACATTTTTATGTAGAACTAGTAGCTGACACAATTTAAATATTTATCTCACTTTTCTTAGATTTAGCACTTTCTCTAACACGCATTATGGAAAAGTATGTAAAACTACAATGTAATTTGTTAACAACTTATAAATAAAGCTTAGATATTGTATCTTAATCCACATATGAAATCTAAATCTTAACTCTGAATATAAATCCAAATGTTGAATCTGAATATTGAAAGTCAAATGTAAGTGTTTAATCTATATCCAAAGAAAATATGTTGATTGACTTAATCCTTGGTTGCAACCTAGTACACAAGCAGGAAGATGCACCATGCTACACTGCTGGACCATGGATTGGAGGTGAAAGATTCTGGTTCTCTCCAAGCTGGGGAGATTGAAAGATCGGCCGTGGCAAGTGAATGAGCTGCAATTCAAAACACTCCTATTACTACTACTTAAACCCACAGATTTAATCTGAACTTTTGAAAATACACTTTGAGGCTACTCATTGTTAACTAACCTAATTTTGCCAGTGACACTCAGACCACAGCAAGGTTATCCAACACATACAGAGCATCTGTGCAATGATATTTTCACCATTCTACAGATAGGAAGGGATTATTTGGAACAGCCGAGCAGTCTTAAAATGCTCTCTGTGAACTTGTGTGCATGGTAGCAGAGTTAACCCAGACCTGTGCTCATGGGGACTTTATGATTAAGTCCAGTTCACATGGCCCCAAATACTAGGAGAGGCAAAGGCATCTAATAGCTTAGGAAGCACATCATGCCTATCGTACCCTTGATTTTTTTTGAGACATGGTGTTCCACGGTGTCAGTTGCTGCCCTCTCATCTTCAAGCCTGCAATACTTGTTGCAGTATAGATTGCACAAACAGAGGGAAGAGAGAGGAAAAAAAGATTGTTTTGCAATTGAAATGTGTTGATAACAAAATCCAAAGCCCTAGAACAACATGTGCACAGCTTATTTAAAATCGGTGTAAGGTTGGAGTCTTTCAGCTGTTTCACAGTTTAATGTATTCATATTTCTGTAGATGAGGGTGTGTTTGCACTTCTACAACTGTGCACACAGTCCTATGGGATTGTCTGCAGAAAGTTCACAGGCAAAGGGTTCCAGGACTAAATGGCTGAGGGGATAAACACAGTCCAGGGAAATGATGCTTTAACAAAAAGAATTGCTCCATTTGTCCTGAATAATAATTCCAGGTAATGTGTTGATTTAAGTATTGCCATTATATGTTTACTCTTGCTGTTTCCTGTGCAGGGATGTGTGGCACCTCTGGTAGAGCTTTGATAGGCTTGATCACAATATACTTTGAGCTTTTATGTAAAGCAATATCAAAGAGTTTTTAGGGAATAAAAAAAAAAGATCCCCAAAATTGTGTTCATTTTCTGCTTGTGTGGCAATTCTCTCTTTAGCCTTTGATTTATTGTGGCATTAATTCAATGAACTCAAAAGAAAAGCTCACACAGCCAGTTGACTTAAATCCAAATACGGAAACATCAGTCACCTACACTTTCAGCGTTTCCATATTGACAGGATGGAGATTTGAATTGCACATTTCTATATAATGCTGCAGATGCTGTGCCAACAACTACCCCAAAACTGCCGATCCAAGTCTGTAAAGAGTGCAACTGCTCCTTAAAATCTCTGGCAACCTCTTTAAAAAAAAAAAAGATGCTTTCTGCAGCTCCCAAAAATGTGTGTGAAAAAGGCATTAACTTGGAATAATTAAACCATTGCTTGGTACAGCACCCTCCATCTCCTCTTTAATCCTCAGCTTCTTGAGCATTAAAGAGGAGACAGATTGTTTTATTACTGCAACATCACTAAAAGGAATTTCCTGAAGAAGACATGCCTGCTTAGAGATTGAAATCTCAGCTGAATCCAAATGAGAAGTAGCTGCACAAAGGGACCCTCAGGCTTCCCTGGTTTTACAGGAAAAAGCCACAAACATTCCCAGGTGAGTACATGGCACCTCAAACTGAATTCAACTGCTCCTGGTCAAAAGTCATTTGTGCCTGCAAGATTAAATTTACAGAAGAAGCTTTGAATTAAATGTGCAGCTCAGCTTTTAGAAAATGAAGGTTTCTAACAGGATTCTGGTAGTTTCCTGTGTTTTCTTATTTTTGAGTTGATTTGAGTTTGTATATGCAAATTGTTTTGGAAATAGGCAGGGAAGCATAGAAAGCAACAGCAAAGAAATCTGCACCACCTTCCTCATATTTAATTTTGTGTCTTTCTTAACCTTTTGTGTCAGTGTGTAGTCTGCATGTGCACAGAGCTCTGCTATCTCATGTCTTTAAACGGGAACTTGCGGGGGATTTATCTGTGCTAATCAGTAACAAATGGCATGCGCGATGTAGCATCTTTGTAAGAGCAGAGGTGCAGATGAGTCTGAGGTTTTGTTTCTCCGAACTTATTGGTGAATGAGGCCCATTGTTCGAGCACTTATTTTCCAGATAAACATCATTAGCATGAGCGCATGTGCTACAGATTGTTGAAAATTAACATAAGAAATAATAGAGAAATTATAAGTAAAATACTTGTAAACACATATTTATGAAACCCAGTTAGATAAGAGCCTGTAGCCATTGTTCCATTTGTTCTCTCTTTGTTCCTTTCTTACTTTTACTTATTAGTAACATGGCTATACTTGCAGTTAAATACTGCAAATTAAAATGTGCTTCAGTACACATAAACACCCACACATGACCCCACATTTGGATATGTATGTTATTGGGTTGGTGATTCTCACTAAAATGACTCTGTTAGGGTTCTGGCATGAGACTTTGTAATACCTCTTAATCACCCTTCTGTGTGAAGTGTCTTCTCTCCTGCCTGAACCCTGGCCCCTCGTTTTCTCTGGGGCCTGCAGAAACAAGATGAGAGGGAGAATTAGTGCTGTGGCAGGGGCTGATTATTAAAGGGCTTCTGCTCTGTGCTTTTTTTCCAAACCAAGTACCCAGTAAGCCAAGTGGAGTTTTGACTTAATGTGGATTAGTTGCCCATGTTTATAGAAAGATCAATTAGCTTTTTCAAATATGTTTCCCCTGTGAAAGAAGGATAGACTTAATATGCAAAAACACAAATATTTGGTTGAAAATATGCTTCACGTCTTTTAGATTACACATCGTCCAAAAATTGAAAAAAAGAATAAAGATTGTAGTGTTATTCTTTTGTTAAGTTGATGCCAAAGACAAACTTGCATGATATGGTCCCTGTGGTCCTGACACATACAGCATAATCTAAGCACAATTATTAAGTGAAGAGGTTGTTTAAAGCTCCCAATAATTGTAGGAGAGGCTGTTTGTTGAGATTTTAGCTTTTAAAGGTCAATAATTAACCTTCACCAGGAATGTGTGTAGGATTTAGAAGTAGAAGTGCCCACATCTTTACCTTGTAATGAAATGAACAGTAATACTGTATGTTGAACCACAGGCATATTTTCTAGCTCTATGAATGGCAGTTTCACAACATAACATGCATTCAACATTTTATATTGTCTGCTGTTTCAAATGGGAAAGCATTCAGGTGGCATGATGCAAAACCAGTCACCATACATTTATTAATGCTCAACTTAGCAGTTTGCTTGACCATATTTTGGAGTAATATGTCAAACTAAAGTTGCATTGCATTGCAGTGCAAATGAAAACAAAGTAGAGAAGTTGCTAAACAGTACTGTTACAGAGCAGACTTAAACTAGTCCTCTTGCATGACAAGAACATTACTGTCCGCCGCCTCCAGGCTCCTTATAAGCCACCTTGAAAATGTTGTAGTTCTGCAATATCATATTTATGACAGGTATATGCAATTGAAAATGAAAACATGTCAAAATTTGCAATGGAAAACATATATAAAATTTTTATTGGAGTACAGAAAAATATGTTATTTCACCATTTTTGAGCATGAATGTCATTTTCACATATTTTAAAAGTTGGATACAGGCACCTGATAATTTCATAACTCAGAAAGTATCGAAGCATTCTTTTCAAATCATAACCCAGGACCATTTATTTTTAAACGCCTAACCCAGGGCATTTATTCAGTGGTGAGAGGGAAGTGGAACTGGGATATGTGACTGAGAGCTAAGCAGAAAAGTGTGGAGTGCACGCTGTGAGCTGGGTCATGGGCTCACATTTGTTCCTTGGATCTCCATGAACTAAGGTCTCTGTAAATCTTGACCAATAACTCCAAATTGTTAGGATTTCACCAGATTAATTCTGTTTTTTAAGACGTTTAATTTTCTTTTGTCTGAGGATTTCTGTGAACTTGTGCTGATTTTCACATGACCAAGACCCCCTGCAGTGTCTCTTATATAGGCCTTGCCTTATTGAATATCCCCAAAACCATTAGTTGGGACTTAATCAGCACATCAGCCAATTAGAGTATATTGACAGAAAGCTTTTCTTCCCCCACCACCATCCCCCCTTTTTTGTGGTTAAGCTCTAGGCAAGAAATGTTCAATGACTGTTGTTAAGTGACAGGTGAATTATAGCTTACTGCCTCCAGTGGTATTACTTCTCAGCCCCACTCCAATTGGTGCAGGAGGACCCCACTAATGGATTTAACTGTGAATTGACAGCTGTCAGTGAAAAGCCATCGCTGACCCTCTGATTATCCTGTGCGCAGAACATTGGAATAAATCGCGGATGGGATTGGAGAAAGTCGTGAGGATAAGGGGGGGGGTTGACTCTTCTCCTTTCTTGTCCCTGGAATGGACTTGTCGCGAGACATCCTGTTGAATACGATCTACTGGCTCTGAGAGCTTGCACGAGGGAGGCAGGTGTATATCACGTAGATGTGGCGATGGGAGGGGCATCACAGCTTTAGCCGGTCTCACCTTTCATGACCGCTGTAATAAGATTGCCTGCCACGCACGTCATGCCGAGAGAGAGAGAGAGAGAGAGAGAGAGAGGGAGTTAGAGAGAGAGAGAGAGATAGAGAGAGAGAGAGAGAGAGAGAGAGAGAGAGAGAGAGAGAGAGAGAGAGAGAGAGAGA
>JBBDHI010000017.1:15470616-15482645 GCA_037177115.1 Craterocephalus stercusmuscarum
ATTGACATACAAATCAGGAGTTACTTTAACCCTCAAGCGATTAATCCCGAATAAAAATTTTAATCGACTGACAGCACAAATTTTAATAACTTGTATCAGTCTCAGACAGAAATCCTCTATAAGAAAGTGATAGCTGGGTTTTTAAAAGCATGATACTACATGTTTATTTTACTTTATATATTTATTTATTTAAAAGTCTATTTAAGGAAAAAGAAGCAGATGTTGTTTTGAAAGGAATGAAAATATTCATGTTTTTCTAAACCTGATGAGAGATCTTAGAGCCTCTTAAGTAGTTGTGACTGATTATGAAACATGAAGAAAAAAAAATCTGATCAGGCAAAAGCATATTAAGGTGAGTTCACATCAAACGGAGTGATAGTCGCAGCCCATTAAGACCTGATGCACCAAATTCTTCCCATATGTGTGGGTTAAGATGAAGGTTTTCTGATCTCTTTGGTCCTGAAAACCTCTTAACTCTGACACCCACACCTAAGTAATGTTCATAGAAGGAATAGAAAGAAATTATGGCATACTTTCCTTTATCCCTTGTCTATCCTATTGAGGGTCACTGGAACATCAGAAAGAAAAGATGTTTAAGGCTGTGTGTCAGAATACCTTGAAAGGGCTGAAACTGTTAAAGCACATATTTATTTATTTATGTTGCTCTAATGTTTGTGTTCTATAGAAGTGGGTGTTTTTTCATCATGTGATCATTTTCATGTGTTTTTATCATGATACAGTAAACAACAGTAGATATTTATTTTGGTAATAAATACCTTAGCAAAATATCTTGTTATGAAATGCAATATATGATGGAAAAAAAATATTGCTAAATATATGTAGTATATTTTGTTTATCTCTGTTTTGTTTCTTCTTATCATAAGAACTTGACTGGAATTATAAGCTCTATCTTTTTCATTTGCTTTGTCCACTCAGCACTAAATGTTTTAGTTCCATGCTGTTGAATTATTCACAGAAGGTACAAAACACTCTACATGATGCCGCTGCCACTTGCTGATGATCCAATTAAAGTAATTCTTTCAGCCTTGAAAATTAACTCCATACACATTACGTGCATCTGCTCTCCTGTATGTTTGGCTTTTTATTTCAACACAAACCCACTGTTTGGGCTCAGCTTTGCCCCCAATTCGCTGCTTATTTTCCCTGACTATGGGTAGGCTTATATTTTGTTCCAGTGAAATATGTCTGGGTAACAAGTCTGTAATGAGACAGAGGGAGGGTCTGGGACATTGCCTGAATATGAGAGAGCAGCGAGTGCTTAACCATGGTGCTCGTTAATTTTCAAGGGGAAAGCTAATATCACAGGAGCCACATGGGAGATTTGGCTTCAGAGCACAGAGGCTTTTGCCTATGCACTTAGCCGTGGCATCAGAATTATGTCCTGTTAGGTTTGCCGCATGGCACCAATACAATCGCACAATTAGAGGGCCTGACTTAGTGCTCTGGAAAAATCATTTGAATCATTCAACCAAACTCACAGTGGGACACATGAATAACTGGCTTGATCACAATTTATCTTGATTTGCTGCAGACTATTTTGTTTTTTTGTAACCTGTTGGCACCTTTTTCTGTCTCTGTTTGCAACTCATTCTCTCAGGTTTCTGTGGTCAATGCATTGGACATGCAAGTCGTTGTGTCCACTGTGCCTCCCACTTTAGTAGAGGAGAATAAGGAGGAACTCATAAGGTAAGACAGAAGTCGTATATCTACTTTCCTATGAGAAGCAACTGAAATTGGTGTGTGCACACTAGGAATTATTTTTATGTGTACTCTTTATATTAGACCGCAAGCTGCTATAAAAAGATTAGTTGTTTCTTTTTTTCTTTTTTTATCAGATCTCTCACGCTACTCTTCCACATGACGCATATTATTACGTGGTATATTTTCTTGGCCTCTAAATAGCCTTTTTGTTTCTTTTCCAAGTATCAGAAGGATGTGGTTACATTAGTTGCGGCAATGAAAGAAAATGTATAACTTTAGTTTTATTTTCACCTAATATATATTATTGATGGCTTGGATAATTTTCTCATTCTCATTTTTATTGCATGAGACAGGCTATGTGTCAAAGCCTGAGACAAAAACATGCTGTTCTTTGGCTTTGTTGTGACTCAGTTTTGCTCGGATTTCACATCCCTCCCTCGCACAAATGTACCTTTTGCAAGATTAATTCTTTTTCTTTGTATGGATATAATTTCTTGCAACTATAAATGTTTATGGCCATTTTTATTTACTGCATTTGATATGTTTAATTTTTGTCATCGGCCTGTCTTTGGTGGTAATTGACATAATGGCAATAATGATTAAGAAACTGTATCACTTGTGAAATTTGCTGCTATGTAATGTGATTTACATCACACTGGGGGTGTTGCAGTAGTAGTATGGCTTTATGTCTGATGCGCTGGGAGTAAAACTAGACTATTTAAGCCTCTCTACTGGAGTGTGTTCTACCTGGCCAAATAATTAATGATGGACGTTCATGACTCATGTTTTTTTCATGTCTCTTAGGGAGACAGTGTTTAACGGAATTAATCTGAAAGGCAAAAGGGAGTTAATAGTTGTATTTCCAGAGCTTACCATGTCTCTTCCTTATAAGTGATACAGGTCTTTAAACTTGAGAAAAAGCCCATACATTTGTTATGCTAAGCTCCTTACGGTGATGCTATTTAAAAGCTCTGCGATTTGCAGACTGCTGATGGGAATCCAAGACCATTTTACCTGAGTCTTTAAACTATTTATCCACCATGACAATGTTTTCCATTATTAGCTCTGTTTAAAGGTGTGGATTTCTCGCTGCCAACAAAGGATTATCAGAGCCTCATTTAGCTTAGTGTGGGGAAGCAAATTGCTCCACAATGGGATAATCACCGTCAGAGTGGAGCATTTATGATCAGTGGCTGTTGTATTTGTTAGGGAATTAAATTGATAGATATTCTAAATTAATTTAAACCTTTGTATTGGCTGATGTAAAGTTAAACTGGACATTTTTGGCCTCATGTTAGGATTCTGGAACGCCATGTCCAAGATCAGATTCCTGGTGCCAAGGTGATTGTAGAGTCCATTGGACCACGGCGTCATGGCGATGGCTTTGAGCTAGAAGACTACAGTAAGTCGGACCTGATGGTGTACGCCATCGACCCGGTCACCAACAGGGCCATTTCACCCAAGGAACTCTTTAAGTAAGTCTGAATTTTATTACAAAAAATCCAGTCAACCATTTGGTTTACAGTATGTTGATGCCTTAATGTCCTTCCTGTGTTTCATGTTTTTATTTTATCAATCTCAGTTTACCCTTTTTCCGAACAGCAAATATCTCCTTCAAAAGCTCCCCTTGGTTTCATGTTCTACTATATCACCATTCCATTGCTGCTATTTTCTATATAAGACACTGATTATCCTGAAGCTGCACAATTTCTGTCAATAAGGGATGATATAGAATAGGAAGAAGAGAACAGGTTGAGGTCAGAGAGGGACAAAATGAAAAACTAGTAGGGAGCGTTTCAATCAGTCCATCAACCCATCATGCCGCTACCTCAAAGGCTGCTCTGGGAGCCGGGAGACATGCCAGCAAACATTTTATTCCTTTTATTTCAGGATGCAGAGCTAGAAAGTGCCCGGAGTCTGGGACAGCGTGCTAAAACACCAAAGAGGGGCAAAGCTCCACAGAAAAGTGCATACAAGATGCTTTATCAACCCATCTGAAGGAAAAAAAGGCCTTAACCTGAGCGGGCACCACAGGACAGCATTGCACTTACCGTTGTCAAGTTTCTTATTCCATCTGTCAAACCAATCAGACGCCAATCTTCAAACGCTGGCTTTACCAGAGCATGAGAGTTTCCAATCAATAGGAGCACCCCCTCTGAGTTGTTCCCTTCACGCTTTCCCAATTTATGCTAGGGCTTACCTCAGATTTAGCAGCCTCACATTTCTTGTCTTTATTTGTTTTAAACCATGGTTACTGCCAATTCTGTTCTCTGTCACTCAGATGGAACTAACACCATCTGCAGTCTCTGCAATGAGATTCAGAATTTTACATTTTATTCGAAGGCTTCCTCCCATGTGAAATTCAGAAAATTTTTATATTTGCTCCAAATTAATCTAAACATCACCACTGTGTTCTTGACCTGCTGTAATAAACCTCAGTATGATATGGCGCATATATATCTATATATATATATATATATATATGTATATATATATAAACCATGTCAGTAGCAGCCTTTGAGAGGGCCAAGTACATTTGGTACATTCCTGCTTCAATAAATATCTACTTCTTGAGAAACTGTCAGGAAAATCATATAGATTAGAGATGAAAAGGCTTTTTATGCTTGCAGTGCACATCTGACAGTGCTGAGGGGTAATTGCATGTTATATAGCTGCGACTTTGCCATCAGATCACAGAGGGAGAAAGACGGCATTGTTAGTGGGTTTTTGCATTACAGCCTATCCCTGCTCCACCTTGAATGCAGCTCTCGCTACCATTCAGCTCTCTAGAGGATGGATTGCCGGGGTCTGTTAATAACCTTCATCTCCATTCATTTATCTATCTATAGATAGATAAGAAAAACACAGAATGACAGTAATTGGACATGGCAGTGTGATGTAGAACGTTTGAAAGCTATTCCGTTGCTGTTGCTTATTGTCAAAATAATGCCGTGAAAGAATCATTTCTGGTGGAGTTATTATAGTCATTCACAGTATTGAGACTCATTTAGGCTATGGATCTGTTCTTTAAACTGAAAAGTTAAAAATCACACACTGTGGCGCCTTTATTTCCTCATAGGCTACAGTAAAATTTGATTAGATATATACATTTTAACTACTTGCTGCTCTTAAATCATATGTAATGTAGGGGAGACCAGGGACAGTTGTAACACAAGTCACTATAGGAATCAAAGGATTTTTGTGATTACAGTACACAGCTTCATTTATAGTGGAATTTATCAAGCATGTATCTAGTTGATTATGTGTCTGTCTAGCTGTTTTTCAGTCAGGTTGTTTGTGGTAATCTTTTAGCTGTTAGCCGTATTTCAAGCTAGCTCATCAATAATGCTCTTGTGGACAGTTGCAACACATTTACATTGGGTCGACTGTAACATTTAGAAGATTTTACGGTTGACACCAGCTGAATATTAAATGAATGTGTAGCTGCCTTCTGACTCGCATCATGCGGTAAAGTCCATCGGAGTTGTCTTTTCAGATGTTTCCTTTTTACAGTCAGATATGGGGAAATGTTCCAGATAAGTCAAAGGGTAAGATGTCTTTGTGTTGAGACTTGTCCGGAACATTTCTTGTGCATTCTGAATGTTTTTATTTTCACTATTTTTGGGGGGCACATTTATACCAGGATAGTCCGGGGGACTTGGTTTGATTGGGCAGGGAAATCTGAATATTTTCCCACCTTTGATTTGCTTTGCTTTGCTTTCACACTGAACTTTACTCAAGCAAACCAAGCCTTTTCTTGCCATGTCCTTCAGTAACAACAGCTCTCCATGCAAGTAACTATTTCCAAAAATGACTGCTGACCAAGAAGAGCATTTGAAACATCATCTCTTTGCTCTTTATGGTCCATTTACTTTCATACTGTCTGTACAACAGACCTCAGTTTATTTGCAAGTGGACCAAGACCTCTGGTTTTCAAGCAGACCAGAGTTTGCTTCCTCTGGTCTCCAGTAAATTCCAAATGAGTGTTCACACTGTTCCTAACGGGTTGAACTATCTATCAATGTGGACTGGGCTGTGCTTAAAGCGGACCAAACAGTTCCAGTATGAATGCACTTTTAGTTTCAGCATGCCTGGATCTCGGTTGAGAAACTAACTGGAGGGTGCCTCTTGACAATTTGAAGAGGACATCCACTAGGGAAAGTAAGGCAGACCAGTGGGAAAACTATATGCCATATGCTGTATCACTCTTTACATTCTGCAAAGTAAGCAAAAAGTTAGAAAACCAGGGAGTCAGTGTCAGACAGCGAATTAGTGTCAGACAGAGAATTAGTGACAATTGGTCTCAGAAAATCACACACTGTTTGATTGTTTGTGTAGTGCACAATGTCACCTTTTATTACGTTTTAACATTTAAAGGTTAAAAAGGTTAGTGATTTCTAACACGTGCTCTTTAGGACCACAGCATTTTTGTTTAAAAGCTTTGAACAAAAATCTTTCAATATCTTTAGACATTTTCATGGTCCCAAAGCATGTTACAACTGACCCTGACTATGGCGTCAATTTTAACAATCCAATCCTTCTATTTGAGATAAAACTGTAAATTTTCCATTTTGAGTTGCTCAGGCTATTTCCATGCCTTTTATTAGACACTTGAAACTAGTTTGCATAACTATTTGAAGACACAGAAATGTCAAAACTGTTAGAACTCTCCCCAGTCTCCCCTCATTATCTTAGTTATGACACTGACCTTGAAATAATTCTCTCTTAACAAATTGAATACTTGCAAAAATTCCAAGTTTTTTGACTGAATGAGAAGATGAAAAACAGCTGTGCGCACAAAGTAATTGATAAACCCAAACCTTAGTGATAAAAGTCCAACATTGACTTTTTTATACTGTTTTGGGTATCAAAATGTCTGTTTTTTTTAGCTTTGATGACCAACTATTATGTGAAGTGGATTTTTAGACCTTTTTTGGTAATGAATGACTGTGTGAGCCCAGTGAGAGTGAAGCAAAAACAGCAATGGTAAAAACCAGACAGCAAAATAATGAGCTGAAACAACAGGAACCTTCTTAACAGTGCAGATAGCTGCAAATCCCAATGATAATTTCCCTCTTTAAACATTGTAAATATCAAGTTTCCTAATGTTTTCATACTGTTATTTAACTCTTCAGTAAACATCTATCCATTTTCTGTACTGCTTAATCCAATTGGGTCCTAGGTGGGCTGGAGCCTATCCCAGCTATTAACAGGCGAGGGGCAGGCTACACCCTGGACAGGTCGCCAGTCTGTCGCAGGGCAACTCTTTTTACATTTTTAGGTCAATATAATTTTCAGGACTTTCCTACATACATATGCAGTACTAGTCAAAGTTTGTACACACCTACCCATGCTTTCTTTGTCTAAAACAAAGAAAACAATCAGATCTGCCTTAAACACCTTGTAAGCCCAAAATACTAGAGGTTGACAGTGGAGTATCCAGATGTCCCCCAAGACGCTCCTATTTTTAGTTATTGTGAAAGCTTTAATGCCTGTCATAACATTACTATGAAGAAAAGCTGACCATCATATGTATGCACTCACTAAACATGTTTAATTTTTTTCATTTAGCTGTTATTAATCTTAACAAAGAAAATGAGTCAGCTGTGTTCCTGTTAACCAAGGTCGTTTGTAGATACTCAAAAGGAAATGTACCTTGTATCGGCCACTTGAAATGAAATAACCACAGAGAAATGACTCCACTCTGGTCAAAACTGGTCTTTTTATAATTTAGCTCTCATTTCCCCAAAGTGTTTCCCTCTGGTTGGAAAATTAATTGTGTGAGGGGTGGTGAGGCTACAATTTACCAATATCCATTTTCTACCATCAGGCCACTGCGGGCTAGAGCTATCTTCAAGCCAGCACATGCTTGTAGCTCGGGGCTTGAAGCTCCGAGCCAAACCCTTCTTTGCATTTAGATTGTGGGGCTGCTGGCCCTGATGTATTGCCCTAAAGCTTGCCCACAATATACTGAATGCTTGGGAATGTCACACAACGTCCTGTGAAACAGCCCCATGGAGTGGGTCTGTGGGCCATTCACACACAGAGGCAGTAAATAATTGCATAATTGCAAAAGTGCGCACATACAATACGAGTCAGGCCTGAAAAGCAAAGTACTCAGTCAAACATATAATAGCCCATCATAAAAATAAAGTGGATAAGTGGATCAGGTGTTTAGCAAAGGCTAATAGTTATGCACTCAGGTGAACAGATATTCTTGCATTTATTTACGCGATTAAACATTTCAAACATCAAGCATTTTGCTGTTTAACAAGCATTTTTGTCCCATTCTAATTGCATTTTATAAATTGCAGATTTCTTGATGGGAATGTCCTGGAAATCAATAAAGAATTCCAACCATATCTGGGAGAGGGCGGCCGCATCCTTGAGATCCGCTCACCGGACGTGGTTGCCAGTGTTAAGAAGGCCGCGCAGGCTGTGGGCTACACAGAAGGAGCTCTTCTCGCTCTGGCCATCATCATTATCCTCTGCTGCATCCCTGCCATTCTCATCGTCATGGTCACCTACAAACAGTCAGTACCCTTGCTTTGATAATAGCGACTTCCTCTTACAGTTGATTAATCATCTTTAACTGGTTGTCAGGAACCTAAGAGAGAAATACATTTCAATTAAGCAGATGAGCATCTTGAGAGATATTTCACTACATTCACATAATAAGCCGAAGGGTATGGTTGCATCGCACAGAAAAATCTGACATTAATCTTTGCAATTTGAACCATTAATCATATCCTGCAACTTGTGCCCTTTACAGCCAAGCCAGGAAAAAAAAACACAAATGGCATTCATGTAAATGTATTTGTTAAGTGTGTTTGTCTCTGTCTTGCTGCGTAACTCTCATCACACATGCTGACTGCGCACTCTGCTGGGCTAATCTCCTGCTCATGCTCTGTGAAAGCTGATTAATTAACACTCATTTGTGACAAACATCTACTGTGGTCACAGTGCGTCTTCACAATACTTAATCATCTCTGTCTGACACACACACGCACACACAAAGAGCGGCCTTCCCTCTGTTTTTCTGGCTCTGTTCCTCTCATTGATGCCCCCACCGCAGTTTTCAAGAATGCAATGTTTTTGTTTAAAGCACCATTTAGTGAAGAAAACAAACTCTCATTTGGCAGGAGCAAGGTTCTTAGCCTGTGTAATTGTTGGTATCCTGCAGAAGGTTATGTTTGGCAAACGTTTAGACACAGCAGATTGGTAGAGTGGTGGTTCTAATCCAAATGTACAGACCAGACACAGCAGAAAATGTTGATGGTGACATTAGACCGAACACACAAACTGTCACAGCAGATGGCACGATGTCGGTGATGACATTACTATAGTAAAGTTAATTTTCTCATTTGTGTTTGTCAACATAACTCAGCCTTGCATTAATTTGGAAATGACTATGATATTTAAAAGACCTATCCGTTCGCTCATGTCAATTAGCAATGGCTATACGAAACACACAAAACTCACATGGAAAAGCATTTGTTTTTCTTGTTTTATCCGTGTCACCCCGCAGCCTCTGCTAAAAGCATCTTTGTAAGCCTAGATTTTGACTTTGGAATATAGGTGTTTGCTTTGGTTGGTATATATATAAATGGTTATAAAGGCAATTCATCAGATATTTTATCATGAAAACATTTAAGTAATAATTTCTAAATATTCCACATGTGTGTTTGTTTTTATTTGTAGAATAGTATAAGTAGTATCAGAAATCGTATTAACTCATATTTTTGGATCAAATGTCTAGAAGGATGTGTATATATGTGTATATATATATATATATACGTATATGTGTATACAGTATTCTCACTTCTGTCCTCTTTTTCTCACTCATTTCCTTTTTGCTGCATAAAAACTGTCATCAGGTTCAAGGAGTAAGTAATAACTTTTGTTTTATTTTGCCTTTTTTGCAAAATGTGTTTTCTGTGCGCATGGATATGCAAAAAGTACACTTCGCTTTGTCTTCATTATTCATTAGTTATCTGAAAGATGAGCTGAATGTTGTGACAGTGTGACAAGCTAAGCGTGTGCTCATTTATTCAACCCTTCTCTAATGTCGCTGACATAATGACATGAAACAACACTGACTCAACTTGTGGGTTACAAACTGAATGTGTAATTTGGCAGAGCCGCTTCTTTTCACATGGAAAATCCAATAAAATTCGCAAGGAAAACCAAACCAAAGCCATCTAGACACACACTTTTGCTCTGCCATATCATTTATTAAGTGTCCCATGGCTTAACTCTGTCTACAATTATCTATGTGCTACTAGTTCCATGAAAATAACAAATTGCACAGATGGCAGTTTTAAATATAGAAGAGCTTTTCAAATCAGAGGCTGGAGATTCGTTTCTAATTACTTCACTCTTCCTTTATAATTTAAAATCCAATCGTGTGAAAGTTGTTGTTTTGTCATGTTTAAAGCTGCATTAAGAAATCTGTTCTATTTTCCCAAAATATGTGAAGTCATGACCAAATGTTATGATCATTTTAGTTTCCCCAGTTAAACTTTCTTTGTAAATATCACAGATAACATGCAGTCAATCCGTGGTAGAGACTTTATGTGTGTTTGGAAGTTTTTTTCTTTATATAAGATTGCCTATAATGACATGCAAATGTTGCTTTGCACAGGCGACAGGCAGAGTGTGCCAAAACTGCTAGGATTCAGATGGCTTTACCACCAGGAGGGAAAGCAGCTCCAGCTGCTGCTCCCACTGCTAACCTCTATGAAGAGCTGGGCGACAGTAGCATGTGAGTCATGTCCCATTGGTATTTATCTCTCATACTCCACATCCTAGTAATTCCCATGGTCAGCACGTCTGGGAACTGGCTAAGCAGGGTTCCTTCCACTCAGTTGTGGCTCACATAAAGTGCTTCAATGCTTATTTTGGCATTTTCCGGTTTTTAAAAAACAACAGTTTGAGTTCCAAAGAACAGTCATCTCTGATAACCACTCTAAATGTTGACATCATAAATGGCCCCGCTTCCTCTGACAAACTGGTACCTGCATCCATTAAGTACCCTCCTTGTTTTTCTTTCTAAAAGTATGTAGTCTTGATCTTCTGCAGTTTCCCTCTATGCTGCAGACCAGCTGGTGGTTAGAAATTAGCTTATGTGTGTGTTTTTAATTTGAAACTGTATGCATTTTTCAAGTCCCTCTCTCAAGGTAAGAGTATGTTTCAGTTAATAATTTGCTTTGGTGAATACCTTCAGTATGTTGAGAGGCCTCATACACTACCGTATGTCCAAAGTATTTTACCTTTAGCACAATGAAATTTCACCTTTAATATTAAAAGCTGTCTTTAGCCTGTAAAGACATTTTAATGCCAGAAGATCAAAGGGGTATGATTTGAAAGCTTGCCTTGCCCGAGGGGTTTAAGCTATTTTGATTGACATTGTATTATAACAATACCGGCACTGTTGCAGACGCTGTTTGAAAAAGAAAATGGCAAATTAATGTCAAGCTGTATCGAGCACAACAGATGTTCACCAATAGGACACAACAAGCTGTTTCTTTTTTCAGTTGCAGCAGAAACTCTCATTTGCATTGCAAGCAGAGTGCTATTTATCAGGGGTTCATTTTGCAACCTGTTACAGAGAGAAGGGGAGCCGGTCTCGAACAGTTGCACTTAGATTACTTTAAAACTTTCTACGCAGAAAGTTATATTGTGTCCAAACAGTTGCATTTAAATCAGTTTTAAAATTGCTTTGCTGAAAGTTATTTTGTGTGTGCGCGCGTGTGTGTGCGTATATGTGTGTGTTGATGGGACACTTGCGCTCAGAGACATTTTCCTGTACACTTTGCACTGACACTCCTTTGGTGTGTCCTCATTTCTCTTAAATCTTTTGACATTTGTCTTTCAGTCCTCTTACCATCTGTGTGTTTTTATCTTTCCATCATTTCTATTCCCTTGTCTCTCTGGATTCAGACTGCAGTAAGTAATCCTGCCATATGAGGTCTATGAAGATAAATAGTATTGTGTGTAAATATCAGCCAACAGCTGCATCCGGGTTTTCACTTGTGGCTATTGAATAATCTTGTTAAAAGAGTTTGCAGTTGAAAGGGGGAGGGAAGTTTAACCATTTTTTTAGGCCTTTGCACAGCAAGTATGTGTCATCTGACATTTAAACACCTTCAAAATAAATATATAATCACACACACATATTTGCACACTGATTTTGAAATCCTCATCCATAATTAACATTTTTAGAGCAGCTTTGATTTCCTGCTTTTTTTTCTCTCACACCATCAAATCCTGATAATTTTTTATTTTTATTTCACTACATCAAATAC
>JBBDHI010000017.1:15523886-15538524 GCA_037177115.1 Craterocephalus stercusmuscarum
AGTATTTAGTATAAGCATGTAGTTAATTAAATTTGTCTGATTATTTTGCCATTAAAGCAACTATTAAGTTACCAGATCTATTAGTCTTGTCACTTGTTTTTGTTTGTTTGTTTGTTTGTTTTGGCACATTTGATTTCAGTTTTTCAGTTGTCAGTTATCAGCAAACTTACTACTTTCTTGTGAACTCTCTGGATGATCATTTACTCTGGCTGAACACAACTACACGTTAATCTCTCTCATCTACTCCTATGGAGGAATAAAGTTAGCAAAATATCCAGTATGGGCATAATAATTTGAGAATGAAATAAGTTCTTTCAAATTCCGCCCCTCTGGGTAATGGAAGATGTCTGGACTACGTGTATGAACGTGGCTCAAGAAATAAGTCCATGCGGTTCATTGTGGGTGTACAAGGACTTTTCATGCAAGGCAAGCAACTGATATAATGATACATTAAAATCAGAGAGAGTATATAGAAATATAGACAACGTGATAACAGCTGTTTGTTAACACCAATTTTGAGGCACTACCCAAAAGCATATCCTACGTTTTCCTCTACTTTTCTCTAAATTAAATGATGATTGCCAAAATAAACATTAGATTCTACTAAACAATAAGTAAAAGGATTATTTGGATCATAAACATGCTCACAGAGGAAATCATTTGAATGAGATTCCATACTTCCATTTGCAGTAAATTGAGGTCCCTTGCTTAGCTAACAAATCATATTGGTTTAACTTTTGAGATAGAGATGGTACAGGTGCCTTTCATATAGGGCTCATTAAGCGACATTAACAGGTCAGCCTGGCTGTTTATTTGGACCTTTGTACTTGTAAGCACAACGTAGAATCGAGATATCAAACATGTCTGAAGCTGCACTTTGTAAACTGTGTGAGAAAACATTTAAAGCTTTGTGTTCTCTCTTTAACCCTTTCATGCATCGTGTCCCCTTTGGACACCTGTCTGCCAGCTGTTTTCCAGTATATTCGTGGGTGGGGATGGAAAATGTGTAATTTTGCCGCTTCAGGGGACATCAATGAGTTATGCAATACATTGTCACTGATTGAAGAATAAATATTTATCTATGTACATACATACATTGTAATAACCAGACTTTCTTTTGTGATAAACGAGGGAAAAAAAAAACGATACAGCCACATTTTTTTATACATTATACATATTCTAAAAATAAGAAAGGCATGTTTCATTAATGATTTTGAATGAAATGTAAAAATACATCCATTAAATCAAATGTAAAATACAATTAAGAAATGAAAAATCATCAGTGTATATGTCTATGTAAGTCAATTACTGTATGCAAAAAACACGTGGCTCTGTTTCTTAATAATTCATTCATAAAAGAGTGAAAAAAAAGAAAAATTACTTGAATGGGGATTTTGTACAATGATGCTCCAGTAATTAGTGTGCATTATGAGTCAGGAAAATGAAAAAAGAAAAATGTGAGAATGAGGCTGCGATTGTGCTTCATTCACAAAAAGAACTTTTGAGCATATGAAGCATCAATGGCCAACTGAGTCTATTCGAGTTGCTATATACATTACATACAGGACAGGATTAAAACCCACATTCATTATCTGGTGCTAAGAAGCTCAATTTTAGTCCAATTAAGATTTTATGTGAACTTTAAATGGCCAGTTTTGATCAGACAAACACTTTCTTTTTAATTATCAGACCATGCTGTATGATTGCCTCCTGTAAGTCAAATTTCTTGTAGAGTGTAGTAAAGAAGTGTTGGTTTGTCAACTCCCATTTAAACTAATGATCCACAATACTTACAGTGTGTTTATTACTGGAACCATGCCATACTGTCCATTTCCCTATCCACCACAAGATGAAACTTAACATTTCTTTAATCTTTATTTTTTCCACAAGCATAATAAGATTCTTTTTGTTAGCATGTCTAAAAAGAGATTCTAAGTAACTGGTTTTGTGAGATGAATTAGCTATTCTCCATTATGGAAAAACTGCATCTCTGAGGCCCAAACTTGGCAAAGTTCTGATGGTAACCTCTCAGCTCTGTCCCAACATCCAAAGTGCACCAACTCTGAAAAAAAAAAGAACGTTTGTGTGATTGCTCTGCTGGAGTCAACACTGGCAAGTTTTCTAAGTTTAAACTTGATTGTAAATTACATGCACAGCACAACAAAAATACCTCTGTGTCTCCAGCGTGCAAACATTTCAAAATCTCCCCAGAGGCAACTGTTGGACTTCTTGTGACCAGAAAGCTCAATAAAAAAGCAGGTTTGGTTCTCAGCCCCAAACCATTAGTAGTGAGTGGAGGCACTCGACGTGGTACACAGGCGTTAATCGTCTCATTGCTTGTAACTTGGAATCCTTTTTTAATGCTGTTGCTTTTGTAAACAAGTCAATTTGAAATGGATTGTAAACACCTGTGTGCTGGAAAATATCGCCTGTGATCAGGACACTTGATTGCTGAAAAGTTTGTCCTGTTCTGATAAGTATAATGCCATCCATATGTTTGCCTGGAGATCTGTGTTATCTCACTGAAGCTTTGCTCGTCTAATGTCCATTTGAGGATCTTTTATCACTTTATTCTCTTTAATCTTGAAGCCGTACTTCGGTTTCTTACTCATCCTCTTCTTAACCCTGAAATGTGTCTGTAATCCATCTCCAGATGCTCCAGCTGTTATTGCTGACAAAAAGACAAGAAAAGCTATCCAATGACCTCAGCACACAGCAACCTTTTTGTCCAAGCTCTCTAGTATCATGGCTTCTTCTTCCTTATCGAAGACTGAAATTATTTAAAAGATTACGTACGATATCCACACATTAAAAAACTTTCATTTCATAATATTTAGCATCTCACAGCAAAGTGTTTTAATTTGGCATGTGCATGACTAATCAACTAATCGATTATTCAAACTGGTGAGTAAAGAGAAGGGCTAGCTGCTGCTTTCCCCCAGGAGAAGCACCTTGTCTCCACCTCCTGACCTGAGTTTGGAGGTGAAAGCAGGTAAGTTTTATCAGCTGTTTTTGTAATTTTTCGATAAAAAAGGACACCAGAGCACCGCAATTACTCAACATGACTCATCTATTTTTGATTAGACCTAAGTGTTATGTCTCCATAACTTGAAAAATCACCAGAAGTGCCTTCTCCAACCCTATTTCCTAATGTCTCCATAAATATGAATAATACAGAATGTGATGTTTAACAATATGTTTAAATTCAGCAATAACACAAAGACAAAATTGAACTCAAGAAAAAGTAGTAACTCTTTTGTTTGTGATACCATGGTAAATTCACAAAATAAGCCTATTGTAATTTAACACTCTTTTTAATATTGTCAATTTAATGCAATAACTAAGCAATTTTCAAATTCTAGCGTTCAATTTGTATGAACATTTAAACCCACTTTTTGAAATAACTACGTTGAAATCACATTTTCATTTCGTCAACATGAACTTTTTAGATGTAGCTGCTCTGCTGATGCTGCAGAAAGGACAAACGCATGAAGAACTAGCAAAAAAACAGCATTACATATGAAGCATTCCCAGTTTGGCTCCTATCAAAATGACTGAGATGTTTGTGGGTTTGTGATTAAGCTGCTGCAAACCACACAGCCCAGGGAGAGTAAACCCAACATTTAAACCAAAAGCCAGATACAGGCAGCCTGGGCAACAACAGTGGCATATTAGTAATTACCCCAAGACAAAATGTCCGTCATTTGTGTGCAACCCACATTCAGGCAATTCAGCTTCTCAGCACATGAAATTATGTCTGGGAGGCTTGAGGGGTTTTGGGATAATATAATGCAGCATTCGACAGCCCTGAATCATCCGGACAATTAAAATTACTTTTTGTCAAACCCGCTAAAATTTGTAGCTTCACTCTGTTGATGCTTTGCCTTTTTTGTCTTGTTATTTTCTTTTTGCACGGTCAATTACAGATCACCTGGTAGTTGGACTTCAAAGCAAGCAACAATTGGATATCTACAGCATTGCTTCCCAATTCTTTGTGAATCCCCTTCTGACCAGTTGGACCTTGTCTGGGAGGGAAAACAACCATCTGTCCAGCAAATGCTTCCATATGGACACAAAGAGTGGAGCACATTCTTGTGGAAATGAAAGCAACTCCTTTAATCTAAGAGACATAATCAATAAGTGATAAGGCCTGCAGCCACAGGGCAAAGCGGTAGTTTGAAGATAACTTAAGACAAGATGAGTGATGGGACAAAATGAAGTGATGGGGGTGATGCTGAATTAAAACATTATGCGAGGAGGACTGGAATTACTTGCTTGGTAATCATGAGGTCCTATCAGTTCGTCAGATCACTTCCTGCAGGCTTTGCTCAAGTGATCTTCAAGTCTTAGAGTGATCATTGTTTTATCTGGAAGGAATGCTAATTAGAGCTGTGGAGAAGCCGATCCTTGCCAACATCACCAAAATACACCATGTGGTCAGTTTAAATAAGACACCATATGCCTTCAGAGCAACTGTTATGTAAAAGAGTACAAATTTAGAATGTAATCCCAATATAGAAAATATTCACCAACAGACAAAAACACGGATGATAGCCTGAACAACTAGTAGGCTATGGTTTATGGCTGAATACAGAGAATATAGAGAAGGGCTGAAATGTACATTTTAGTAACGGAGGGTTAGACGGAGGCTTCTGAGCATAATTCAGCCCCATAGGGAATGTGCTGAGTGGGACATATGATGCACAAGATCATCAAAGTAAATTCTAGATCAACGTGTCAACCCAAATTTCAGTAGGCATTCAAAAATAACACCAATGATAGAGGGAGGTTTTCGGCTTGGCTTTGATTCATGGGACTATAGGCTAAAGGACAAGGATTATATTTGAGTGCCAGGAGAATTTGTTCATCTCTGAAGCTGTTTCTAATGATATGGAGTGACCCAGACGAGTACTACTGCTCTTAAAATCCCTAAAAATAGAGATGCTTATTTGCAATCCCACATTTGGGACATGAACACAGAGTGGTAAGCTGTGACACCAGGAAAGGAGTCTAATTTTTCCTCTCATGGTTGAAAATTCACTCCAACGAGCTTGGTATCTTTTGAAATAATAAACATGGAAATATGTCATTTGACATCTGTGTTACACGTGACAAACGTGACAGTCTTGTGCCACTCAGTGAAAAATGTTTGAATCGTTTTTCCCCTTTACTTCAATCCAGTAATCAAATAAAATAGATAAAATGCCCATCCATTATTTTGTCTATCATGATGCTTGTTGCTTCTGAATAGTGTTAAATGTAGAAGAGGTCCTCTCAAACAAATACATGTGTAGTTTGTGGTTTTAACACCAGGGACATCTGAGAACGAATCTTTTCAATGTCCACCATTTACCAAATTACTGGAAAAGATGTCATGTATTATAAATGTAATTCTTTGTCTGACTGCGGCTGGAAGTGAGTGTTGGGGTGTGCGCATATGTGTGATTTATACCTTTCTCTTAAAAGAGAGTTGAAAGAGTGACAGTAATATGATGTTTCCCACCCACAACGGAGGAACACACACACAGTCAGCAACCTCAACATGAATGTTTGCTGTGACCATAGGGTGTTCCCAATCATTTCCTTACCCACAACATGGACGATGAGCATGCTGTTTGGCCCTATGTGTAGAAGGACCATGCAATCTATAAGGGAAGAAGGCAGATTTGAATTAGTGTTTATCGAGGTTGTGATATTGAATCTTAAGTAAGACATTTTCAACTGCTCTATCAAGTCAGGTTTATCAGCAAACGCTGTGATACATGTGGAGAAGCACTCAAAGTGAACTTGAGTACTTTTCCACATTTACATTCACTAGGTGTTCTCTTTTGTCAGCTCGTCTAGGGCTCCTTAGATGCTGGTGTAAACAAATCAACATTTAGATAGAGTACTAATGTGCTGCTGAGAAGGCCCTCAGATGATAACTACCTTTGATATGACCCCCTGCAACTCTCACTGTCCCCAGCTTAGCCCCAACAGTAGGGGTAAGACAATCCAATCCATTTGCCCCCTAAGGAGATCAAAGCCCATGCATTTTCTGCTCCATTCTGTTACCAAGGACTCCACCTTTGTAAAATCCCAACACAAATGAGATTGCGCATCAGCTTTGCCTTTGGGGGAGTGAAAGACAGTGTTTTTGAAAGGATGGAAAACAAGCAGAGACATTAAAGAGTTTGAGTGTTGAAGGAGAAGAGATTGACTGAGGGGAGGCAAGATGACACGAAAGGAGCGGTGAGTGGTGAAAAGCTCTGATTAAGTCCTGATGACTGTTAAAGGGACAATGGCTGAATCACTGGGGCTATTAATGTGTCCTTTGTCCTTTGATAGGATGCTACCCTGTTGACTAAACTTTGGTCATTAAGCAACAACGGGGTCTTTTGATGTTCCAGCACAAAGATGTTTGTTCATGTCTCACAGAGATACAGTCATGTCCTGTTCGGCATATTTTTTAGTATGCACCATGAGCTCAGAGACTACCAATTTCTGCTTTCCATAAAAGTGATTGTCCGTCTGTTGTGAGCATACTTAGGTATGGTCACCAGCAGTTTCTTCCTGATGGCATGTGCTACTGCTAAACATTGCCGAGGTTAAAATGTCTCTCCCAAAAGCTGTAACTTATTTTTCAAAGCACATGGTTTCTGTGGTCCCTTCTGTTCAATCAGCTGTGATAATTGACTGTGATGCAATAAGCCTGTCAGCTTTCAGCCTTATATCCGGTTATAACTTTATTCTTTAGAGAATATCAGTTTAGTCTGCGCTAGTTCCCCAACAACTATCTCACTCTGCAAAGTTTTTTTTTACTGCTTTGAAACTTTGTAAATAATAAGTAAATTACATGTGTGAAGCAGCTTTGCGCAATGTGGTTGTGGCTGAGGCAGCCTTTACATAGCAGCTAGGAGCTGAGCCAGTCCTGGCCCTGGCCCTGGTCCTAGTCACAGCCTCAGGCCGCCAGCAGCAAGCTTCTGGACCAACCATAATGAAGAGTAGGCATTTTTATTCCCAGATGAAATTCTGCCCCCCTCTTGGTGCATCTGTTTGCTCCCCTGCCTGTCTGGCATGGCCAGCAGACATTGCTTATTGGGATTTTATTTGTAAAAACAATGGTCAGATATCTGTTTGCACTGAGACATTGCAGCTGTGTAGGCACTGGATATATTGCACACAGTACGACTGAAGAAAGTGTGGGAAAACACCTGAAAGATAAAGGTGGTGGACAGTGACCTGTATTGCCAGTGTGGTCCTGAGGTCCTGCAGCCACTGGGCTTTCTGAAAGCAAAACTAAACTAAACTAAACTAAAACCAGACGGCAACAAAGCAACACAAAAACATGAGCTACAGTGACATGCTATATCTTTACTTGGTTTCATGTTGCGTTACTACACAGGAAGCTTATATAATGACTTGTTTCTGTTTTAGTCCAACATGCTAACAGATTTCAGACCTTTACAGTTGCAGTCAGAGCAGACATTTCCTTCATGTGGTAAATGGCCTCAGAAATGGTATGATTTCATTAGAGAGGTGCCTGAGACCACAGGAGAAATGTTAATGGAAGATAAAAGGAACACCACGATGGATGAAAGAAGTCACCCATTATCCTGCCCTGGTGAGTGTGTCCAGTCCCGGAAGAAATCTTTGTTTGGACACCTCCTCAATAAGATGCCCTATGGACTCAAGTCAAGATTTTTAGTATTCTGTAATTATCTTATACCACATTATTGAGCAGAGTTCCCCAAATATTCCAGAATAGATGGACGGACGGATTCATTACCACTACCTGAATCATTCTGTATTAGCGTTCTTCCAATTTATTTAATTGGTTCTCAGGTGTAGTTCTCCAGTGTTTGGATGTCAGCTGCCCTTTGTTCCATTTTCTGTCAGGATGATTCCAGACAATGTTGAGGTCCAGGTTCTTTGTTGCCACTGATTTTTAGCTCAGTTCTTGCATAATTTTTCATACTTCAGCCTTTTCTCCTTGTTTTCCATCCTTAAAAATGGTTTCTTGACTGCCACCCTTGCACTGGAGACCATTTTTGATTGAACTTTGATGAACAGATCAACAGTACTGAGAGGCCAAATTCATCCCTTGGGCCCTGTGCCAGAATTTTTAAGGGCCTCACTTTCAAACCCTGTTCGTCTATAACAGATATTTTTAAGCATGTCAGTTATTATTTCCTGTAAGTGTCCAGTTTCCTATCATGTTTCTTTTACTAAACGCTCTTTGTAAATCACCTACAAACCCATGTTTGCCATACTTAGTTTTCACTGGCATTTTCTTTTAAAAATGCAACTTCAAACAAAAATAACGCAACATGCAACACTTTCATATTCAGTAAAACACTTTGAATTATGAGTTTTAGTGACGCTCATATGATAGCAGATGCCAATGAAGTTGCTAAAACAGATAAAAAGAGGCTTTAAATTGTTTTCAGCATTAACACTGGAACAGTTCAGGATATTACACATTGAATTTAGTCCAGACTATCTCCATGTACTTCACAATGGAATATTTTGTTCTCTTTGTGTCATCTTGTTCTTCCTTGTTTTAACACTTAACTTGTTACATGGTGATGCTTGGTCAGAAGCCTGCTGAGTCAATTTATAATATAAAGGGTACCTGCAGAGTTTCATATTTGGATGTGCAGGTTTTCTGAAGCTGATTATGTAACAGCCGTGGGACATCACAAGTGAAATAAAGGACAATGAATAACAGCAGTCCTGAGGCTATGCTCAAACACAACTCCACTGCTTTAGAGTGTGTAGAGGCTTATGCAATGGATGTTACTTGTGGTAACACGTACAGTAGTTGCATAGCACAACTTTCTGCTTTGAAAACGGACACAAAATGGTCTTAACCAAGATTTAGTTTATGGTGAGTAAGGGAAAAAATCCATTGACTCTCACAGGGAAGGGAATGTTGAGGGATGTGGAGAAGACGTAATTATAATCATTTGTAGAAAAAGAAAAAAAGAAAATCTCTCTTATCAACCAGTTAAATCTTGTTACACAAAAGCAAAGTGGAGCTTCTGGTCCTGGTAACCATAAATAAATAGATAAACTGTAGCCAATGTAAAGAGAGAACTGACATATTTAGCCTCAAAACAGATAGTTGTTGTCTTCAAGTGAAAGAAGAAGAACATTTTTATATTTTTTCCCATTCTTTCTAGACAGAAAAATACTACATCTCTGGTTGCACAAAGATATCAGATAGCACAGAGGAAAATGACCCCACTCCTTTTTCTAATTCATTGCCCAAATAAACATTTTCCAAATAAATGTATGCTCTTAATTGCTTTGTTCAAGTGCTCCTCACTGCTGAATTATGTTTATAGTGTAAATTGTTGTCCTATTTATAGTCCCAAAGGCAATAAAACAGAAGATACTGCTGAACAGGTCTAGCTTGTCTCGTAGAGGAACACCACAGGGGCATGCATATCTTGGTTTTGAAAAGATGGCCACATCCAAAGCATATAACCTGCGGTTTAAAGAAAAGCAAATGTGTGATGCTACTGTGACCACATCTGTCATTCAGGCTAAAACAATCTATAACCCACTCCACGTTTTTACAGTAAATCCTGACTCCCGTTTCCCATCAGACTGACATGTGATGCTGACATGCCCATCTCTCTATCAGAAGTCGGAAATAACGCTCATGTCTTTGGATTTTGGGTTCAACTGTGCATTAGAGACAGAGAAAGAAGCAATCAACAACAATGAAATGGGAAAAAAGTGACAAAACTGTCACTGGTAAATTCCCTGGAAAGTAACGCGAAACCCAATCAAGGTACAGTTCGTCATCGCCTCACTCTGTGAAACCCTTGTTTGCCTTGCTATGTTGACATCACCAAGACTAAAATAAATCGAGAAAACCTGTTCTCCACCTGCATTCACACACTCAACACATTGTGCTGAATGAGTTGCCCTTTGTTTAATTATTATTTCCCAAGGACAGGGAGATTTACCTTTATTGCTCAATCAGGCAGATTGTCATCTCACAAAGATGAATAGTGCGCTTTGTGCTTCTTTTCTATGCAGTGATCAGTGCCAGCAACCAGAAGTTTGACACCTCCATGTGAAATGTTGTTTCTGCAAAGGCTCGGTTTTGATCCAAATGCTCATTCCAGAAGTATGCCATCTCTTTCATCTGACAAAATAACATGCATTGCGTCTGTGTACTCTGCCTCATTTCTTTTCGCTTTTGATCTCTGATGGTTTGCTCATGAATTTGTTAACTCTGGGATGTCAGTCAAAGGTGTTTGGCAGCAGTGCTAGAATAACAATCATCAATACAGCAGGTACTCAGGCATATGAAAGGTTTATTGTTAATCTTAGATTGTGTGGGGAGATGGTACATTTTAAGAACGGTGTAAACAAATACTCTTGTTTTTTTTACCTTTTAAGATTTATAACAAAGTTTATTTGCCAAGTATCTATCAAACAACTTAGGGTTTGTTCTTTTTTATCTGATGTACCCATATGACATACACAGTGCTATAGCATGTGTGTGTGTGTGTGTGTTAGTTTGATAAATAATTGTATTTACCTGTCACCTCAGTGTATAAATAACACATTAGAACATGCTCCAGCAGATGTGCTGATTCATTTTTGTGCTATCACAACACCAAATGCTAAAGGCTGGGATCCACAGCATGGGCCAGTGTGCTGATCTTTCAAATCTTTCACACCCCAGAGCCCCCCCAATAAGAATGTGGCTGTGTCTGTAAATGCATAAAAGCTGTTAAATGGTACATGGGGGCATGATTGTGTGCAATAATGTCACAGTTGCTTTTCTGGAGTACACACACACACACACACACACAGAATGCGGCTGTCCTTGAATTGGGACACATGCCTGTGGCCTGTGTTAGTCTGTGGCTGGTGTAATGATGACAGCCTCACAAATACTCACGCAGATTCCAGGACCCCCACATACATGACTTGGCCGGGCTTGTGTGGTATATTGTGCTGCTGACAATGCTCCAATTTCTCTCAATTTACGCGAAAGAATGGACATTAAATTGTTTAAATGAATGTGTTTGTTGTCAGCAGTTGGGGAGCATTTATTCGGATCCAGTTCAGATCCTCGGCATAATTGAAAATAGCATCACCACAAATGCAGAGATGCTTCATTAAAAGTAGATTTCAGCCAGGATTATAATGATGTTAAAAATTTTGTAAATTTTTATTATGCTGGAAGAATAGCTCCTGTCACGAACCATAGTATATGTTATTTGTCATGTTGTGATATGTGACACGAATAGTGAGTTTTTTTTTTTTTTTTTTTGAGGGGGGCAAGAAGCAGAAACAGCTCTCAACATCAGAACGTGTCTCAAAAGAGCAATTGGGCTCATGTTGTTGGCAGTTTTTCATTATTTTAGTGATTGTCGGGTTAGGCCTCCTTATCTTTCTCAGACATTTTTCTCAGACAAACTCAGCATCAGTGTCTTTGAGGGTAAACAGATGAAGAGGTCGCTCTGGCTCAGTCAGATATCAAGAGTGTCTTGTGCTCCTTTTGATCTGACAAGAGAATCAAGCAAAAAGTACAGTAATTTCCTCACCCTCTTCTAATCTAAACAGGTCTAATTACAGGCACCAAGGTGTATTTGAGTGGATTCATAGCCTACATATTAGCGCACATCCATTGCACAACATGTCAGGAAATGGGGTGTGCTATGCAGTCGCAGAGGCAACATCCTTTACTTTTTTCTTCTTCTTCAGGTTGCGTCACTAAAGTGCTGCCCTGCTCCTCATTTCATGAATCCTTGCGTAGATTGAGTAAGATGAAGTAATTAGAGGCTTTAGCGTGGGTAGCTAGCTACCTGCTCTGCTGAACATAAAGGCAAAGAAGTATAATTAGGCACTAGCCAACACCAAAGGTAGAGGTAGAAAACACTCGCATACTTTGTTATTAACTCTGCAGATATTACTTGATATGGCCACATCCTGACCTGTATTTGATGTTCACCTGATGAGAAACATTGCTTTTACTGACCATCCCCTGCTTCCATGGCAGGATGTCAACAGGTGAAGTTCTAATTATAAGCTGCTGCATTTTCTCCGATTGTTTTCTCTTCATTTTTGAGCCATTTTAAATGTGTTTTTAAGCTGGTGAGCAATTTGGAGACTAACATTTGAAGAATCCACTCCACCTGCGTTAAACCGAACGGCAGAGTGAATTTAAACCTTGCTGTTATATCGATGGAAACATTTGTAATGTACATTTGGTCTAAATGTTTCAGACGGCCACGACTTGTGCATTCTGATCGGAGACATCTTACCTCAAACATTTTGATCTGAAAAAGTGATGGACAGAAAGAAGTGATTTTTTCCCAGGATATTTAATAAACAAATATTCATATTTGTCTATATATTTTCTTATAAAACAATATATAATATTTATAACATATTTACAAAACATGCAGCACCATGTCTTTATAATACTGGTGTTGACAAAATGCAATATGGCATATAAGTATAGCAGGGTATTTACATAGCAGTAATTTACTGCAGTAATATGGTTCCATAAAAAGTGAAACAAGACAGCCATTACTGACATCAATTCTCCAAAAGTCTTTTCCTAACTTCCGATTCTTCATCAGTTGATGGGGAATTGGATCAAGTTCGTTTTGCACTGTTGCATCCCTCCGGGTGTATCACTTTTCCAGGATTCATGTCTTTCCTTTGGGCTGATGCTTTTGTGTCAGCAACTTTGGCAGGAAAGAATGTCTCAGGTGTTGGATGTCTGTGTGTGTGTCTGTCAGCATCTTTAGTGTATTCAAGGTTGAGAAGTATTTTTCAGTGTCTGTCGCAGGTTTATTGATGTGTGCCTGTGTGTGAGCGCGTATTTCCATCTCTGAGGGTGTATCCATGCAGTTGTGTCAGCGTCTCTGACAGGTGTGTAGGTTCCGGGCTGCAGTCCTGCTGACACTGTGGTCTCGCTCTCCTTTCTCCGGTCGGCAGGCTAGCCCCTCACCACAGTCACAGCGCTGGAACAGCTCCAAGCCGTGGGTGCCTTTCCTGCGGTGGCGCGTGCACACCTGGCCCTCTGTCAGCACAGGCTTACAGATGCGAGACCAAAAGTGTCTGGCACAGCACAGACCCTCTGAGCAGTCAGCCGATCTCAGGCATCTATCACCCTCTTGGCCTGGAGATAGAACATGGAATGATGAGAAAATATGTTTCATGACATTGCTCTCAGTGAAAACATGTTGAATCCGCAAACTTAGTGATGATTCTTGATAGAAAACTCACCTTTGACTGCATTTGGCTGGTAACCAGGGGCAGTGGCAGGCCTCTTGGCCTGGTGCTCCATGGTGGCATTGTGTTTGTGCCAGCCAGTGATGATGGATGCATCTGTGTCATACAAGTCATTTGCCTGACAAACCCCTGAAACAGGCAATAAGGAAAAACAATAATGCATTTAGTATATGCATTTGCCATAGAAAAGAAAACACCACTGATAAATGGATATCAGTGATAGATATATTCGATATTACAAGGTATTATGTCATCAGCAAAACGATGGCAATCACAGTTGTCAATTTTATGTACAGATGAGATTCCTCTGCTCACCATTGCTGCAGCGATTTCCTGCACAACACATGGAGTCCTTTACGCAGCGCTTCCGGCTCTTACGGCAAGGGAGGCAGACACTTCGGGCGTCGTTGCAGAATTCATCACCTCCGCAGTCTTCATCATCGGAGCACGCACCTGTCTGCAACAACATAATAAAAAACAAAAACAGACCGTCACAGAGGATAATTTTGTCATAAAACTTACATTACAGCATTTCTTATCTTGGCGCACAGGCTGGACATTACGGACCGGAGAACTAATTACCTGTAAGGTGTCCACGGGTGATTTGTGTCCCATGCTGCCAGAGGGTGAAGTGTGCGGACTCGGACTGACAGAATCGGTACCTCTGCCAGTTGATGCACCTGGCAAGTTTTTGATTGCGTTGGAGTTCATCAGGACTGCGCCCGCGTAAGCGTCCCCAAGGTATCCAAACAGCGTAAGATATACAGCCAAGAAGCGGTGCGCTAATGGCATCTGGACGATCCTCATCTTGAGTTCTGTTGCAAACACACAGATGAAAAAATCCTTTTGTTGAAAAACTGTCTGAGTGACAAAGTCCAAACAGCCTTGATTCCTGAATCCCAGAGTTTCCAGAAAGTTTCGGCACGACGATGCTTGAAAGTCTCCTGACTCACAGAACTGGGATGATCTCTTTATACATGTGGACCTGTTTGTCTTCCCGCCCCTCGCTGTGAACAACAAAGGCGGAGGGGTGGAATTTCAAACAGAGCCCCACAGTACGGAAATGGCCATCCCTGCACAGCACTACGTTTCGCGTTGTTTGTGGAATGATAATGACCTGCGAAGACTGAATACCCATCACTGAAGCGCATGAGACACGGTATACCTGTACAGCTTCTTAACACTGAGTCTGACTTCATATAGGACAAGAAATAAAGTTCATAGACTAAACTAGTGTTAGGTCTTACTTTCCTTTTTACGTGCCATTTGAGGTTTACCATGGCTGTACCATATTCTGTATTCAGCAGTATAGGAAAATATTAGAATGTCTAGGTTCACTCTCATATTATTGGATAATTTTCTCCTTTTTTGTTTAACAATAAAT
>JBBDHI010000017.1:15647628-15658187 GCA_037177115.1 Craterocephalus stercusmuscarum
CTGAATGGACCGGACCATTCAGGACCGTACCGACCCGTACCGACCCGACCCGTACTCCTCAGTGGAAACGAGGCTTATGAGTGCCTATTAGAATGGAATTAAAGATTTACGTTGAATGTACTAATCACAGAGTTACTGTGACTAAAGTTACTGAGTTACGATCAATTTGTTGAACTCAGCTTGTTAAGTAAGCATTACTTTTCCCAACTTGATCAGTTTGATTTTACTGGATGTTCATGAGGTTGTGGCAGATTGTTTAGATTAATTCCACATGAATTAGAAGCAATGCTTCAGGAAGAGTGTAATTTTACGTTCATCTTACTTAAAGTAATTGATTAACTCAAAATGTGACTTGTTTTGCAACAAGACTTGAGGGAGTGGAGCCTCTGCTCTAACTATTGTTGGACCCCTTACATCTGTGTTACGGTGCAGAAACTGGCTAACTGGCTTTAAACACAGGAATGAGCAGGAACTGGAGAGGGGAACATGTTTCTACACTAAAACTAAGCTGAATGGTGGATCATTGCAGATTTAGTTCAACACG
Source organism: Craterocephalus stercusmuscarum (assembly GCA_037177115.1). Lineage (NCBI taxonomy): Eukaryota > Metazoa > Chordata > Actinopteri > Atheriniformes > Atherinidae > Craterocephalus > Craterocephalus stercusmuscarum. The sequence continues at coordinate 15,648,173 of JBBDHI010000017.1, forward strand.
GAGACCAGAACATGTTTTTCTGTCTGTTAGCTGCAGAACTGGATGGAAAAAAACAAAAAGTCCTTTATTAAGTATTATGTGATTTCAACTATTATCAATTTCAAAGTAAGTAAAAAAGTAAAACTAAAAGTGAAAGTTCAGATTTCATACAGTGAATTATCTCTGAAAAGTTGTTAATAGAAGTGAAGCATTGTGGGAAATCCTGCTCCTCCATTCCTCCTCAACTTAAATCAACGAAGTTGTTTAAGTGTTTTAAACATACATACAAACAATAATTATAATAAGATAGACCATTTTAAACCCATATAGCGGTACACATATAGCGGTAGTCTCGTGTATCGCGAGACTTCCAAACCAAAACAAACGTGAGCGTCAATGGGCAAAACTGCAAGCACCGTTTCGGGTATCGGGAGACCCGATAGAGGAGGAAATTTCAGCTTTTTCATCAGAACAGGTCAGTCAAGCAAAATAATTACTTCCAAGCAGCTTTATGATTATGATAATGTTGCATAGATCCGCTTTAATAAGTAATGTTCCCATAATCGACAATTGTAAGTTATATGAACTGATCTGTAAATAACTGTAAATAACTGATCTGTAGCTGATCAGTAAATCTTACACAATATACTATTCTAATGAAAATCTGGGTTTAGAGTGCTGTAACCTCTCTGACCGAAACTCTTTATCAACAGGTGCAACTCATATTAATGTCATTTGAAAGATAATGCACTGAAATCGTCTTCCAGGTAGAGTGGTAAGATGACTAAATGTTTGCTTAGTTTTCTCTGCAAGCATTTGTGCTGAGCTCTGATGACAGATGGCACAGAAACTGTTTCCATCAGTTGTGAGAGCGTCCCCTCAGTTGGCGTCAGCTGACATTTGACATGTTACATCACACAGTATGTCGTCCTTTGAAATAATTCCAGCTTGGCTAAGGACTTCCTCAGGCTCATGGTGAAGGATGTGTAAAGATAACTGTGTTCCAAGTTGAGACCAGCTGGAGTCAGACATCAGTTCTCAGACCTCTACTTGTCTGGAGGGGGGTATCCACCTCTGAAAACCACCTCCTTGTCATATTGGCTGTAATGACTGCCAGTCACTGAGTCACCTCTCCAGTGGTAGATGGACTGAAACAGCAATGCGATTCCAGGCAGTCGGAGGCTTCGGGGAGCGCTGGCACAACTGACAGAGCGTGACGGAATGAGCAAGCTCTGGAGCGGGGATAAACTCCAGCGGCTGGCAGGGAAAGGGAAAGGGAGAGGGGGTGGGGAGGTGATGCGGCCGTGTCTTTAAGCCTTGATCGTTTCTTGGCCTCTGGAGATGCTGTGAAAGGCCGATGGTGGAGGGCATGGCATCACATCTCACCGGCACTGATAACAATGTGCGAGATGAAAATAGCGGCTTTCATTACCGCTACGATCGGCTTCGGCGGTCGTCTCTCTCTAGAGAAAACCTGAAATGACAGTTCAGAAGTGCAACAGCATCCAAGTTCTGCTTTTCATCAGCGCTGATGCTCATTTTCTTCCCGCACGCATTAGATATCTGCAAAGAAACTCATTTTTAAACATATTAATCTTTACGAGAATCAACCCACTTTCTATAAATGTATGTGTATCTTTCTCCAGTAAGTAAAAGCCCAAGGACTACAGCTTTGTACACAGTGTGACAGCTTCATTACTCAAATCCTTGCTTCTCATACCACCCACTTTCTAAGCCATCCATTAATAGACAAAAGTCCATCGACATTATCTTCACAGACTAAGTATGGTATTACAGTGAGAGACCGCAGCTCTGCTTAGAATAGAATAAAATTTTCTTGTGAACCCATGAATCAGTTGTTACTCTTGGCTACGGGGCCATAAGGGAGAGCGGGACAGTGTGTTACAACACAGTCATGTAAAAAGAAATGATCACAAACAGAGAGGCGGTACATTTTCTTAGGTGATTGATGGTGTGTAAAAAGTGGCCAGATTGGAGAGCAGTCTGCTGAAGCATGGATGCCAAAGCAGAGACTTCTTTTTCTCATCCAATCGCACTATCAAATTTGTAAAATCACTCGCTAAATATGATTCAAATGAAACGAAACTACCCAACTGAAAAGATTTTGACACTCTGGACTACAAAATCAAACGCAAGCCGACTGTAACGAAGAACACCGCCTGTGCACCTGCATAATTACATCATATTTCCAGACATAAAGATGTCTTTAGAGTATAACTCTGGCCTATTTAACGAAGTCAGCTGAAACTAGATGTTTACAACGCAGACTCTCTCCTCCCTCTCACTTACTTCAGTGTGTACAGTAGTAGTGTGTGGGAGTTTGGCTTGGCAGGCCAGCCCAGTCTCTCCAGGATACCAGCGAAGTCTCCTGTGGACCAAGGAGCCAGCTCAGCTCAAAATAAATACATACTCCTTTCCAACAAGGAATTATGATTACCTCTTGAACTCCCGGCTGTTGTCTGCAGGAACACTCCATATTAACCCATCAGCAAAAGTGTATCACCAGCCGGGGTCATGCTCTAATTAGTCTTATTTGGGTCTCTTGCGACCCCCCCAGAGGCTGCTGTGGCCGGAATTTGCGGCGATCAATCAGCTGCTTTGATAATCTGCACAACAAAATTCTCTGGTAATGTTTAAAGTTCAAAGAGAACTCCCCATCATTCCTGCACTTCTTGACTGAACTGGGTGAAAGTCATATGAAAACCTTTGGTTGTCTGCAAAACTTCTCTACTTTTTCTTGAGACATACTTCAGTGTTTCACGAAAATCTATTTTTGTGGTGTGGCTGTGTTTATGTTTATCTCCACAACAGTGTCTTATTACAGTAGTTTAATTCATCTTTAGTTAAAGAGTTACTGAAACCTACTGTTTCTCTTTAACTACAGAGCAGCTATTTGGCAATGAAATGACTGTACGCCTCTGTTGTGACATGTTCCACAGCCACTAGTTCAAGTGTATGGTGATGTGTGTTTCTGCAGTTCAGTTTTCAGAACAAACCGATGAGCTAGTGCTCCAAGAGTACTTATGCCTGAAATATAAACTAGACATGTTTGAAAGGTAAGAAAGAGGCATAGAATGAGCAAAGGAAATAAGAGTGTTAGACGCTGGAAAGCGCAAATGACAGTGGAAGAGAAAACATTTTGAGAACAGAGGCTAGCTCTCACTAGACTGCTCTTATTTACTGTATGTGACTCAATGCGTCCATCTGCTGGCTGTTAGCGGGACCACCATGACATCATCTTTTTGGCACAATGAGTTGACACAAATCTGATGAAAAAAACAACCTGGAGAGAAAAAAAAAAATCAAATGCTAATGAATCAAGTGCGTCATAATAAAAGATTTTATTCAAAAACATCCCAGTCCTTTAGCATATCTTACAAACATTGTTTACTCTCAACAAAAAGACGTAAAATGGATGACGAGTCTACAGAGAGAAACTAACAAGAAAACCCAATTTTCATTTCTTCAAGAAACAAGCATAAAAAGAAACTTAATTGGCAAACTACAGGACAAAGTTCATTCTTATCCGATCCCTCAAACATAATTGTAGAGCTGTTTTAAATCAAACAGCAACACAAATCAAAATATGGCCATGTGTGAGGAACTCACTGTGCTCTTAAAAGCCGAGAAATTGTTCTCATGAAAAATCTAATCACTGGACAGCGCCACAGGAAGAGGACCGAGGCAACACTGTAATTACTCTCACATTTTAAAACTCCCATTGGCATTGAGAGATATTGGCTCCCATAAGTTAACTTTAAACTGTTATTTTTCTCCATCCATGAATTCATACATATCTTTTGTTATTTGAAAGTTATATAATGCAAAGATTAGTGCACTTCAAAGCTACTGAATTCAGTCTGAAATCTCAGTTGAACACAAATCTTCCCCTATACATAAACTAGTGTAATACTCTTTACCGTTAAGTCTGTTGCACACAAAAGGAAAGAAAAAGTCAAACCTATACACGATTAGGATTAATATGGATTCATTTTCACATTCATGTAAAATATGTTTAGACATTTATGGCCAAACAAATCACCAGTTCTGTTTATCTCAACATAATAAAACATTCAACTTGTTCCCCAGACGTTCCACACTGGGTGCCCGCTAGTTAGAAAAAGTGAGTAGTTTCGGTGCACTTGACACTGAGATGTACCCTTCATACTGTAAGAGAGCAGCTAAACTAAAATAAAAAAATAAAATAAAAAATTGGTTACAAATGTATTCAGACTTTTTCTGAATCATCCGTTACATTAAACATTAACATTAAAACAAACCACCCACTAAATTTCTCTCTATGCATCACCACCCAAAAAAAGGTGACAACACAAGACAATGAGGTTAATTTTGATTTAAAACTGGGACTCCGTGTGGGGAACATGAGAGGGAGCTTGTTATCTCTCAAACAAGAGATGCGGCAATGATGCACAAGACATGTCCAAGTCCAGAATAACGACTCTAAACTCTGAGCCTTGGAAACATTGCTTAATTGACATCTAATCAGACAATAATGTTGTCTGACAGCTTTGTCTGGTACAACGCGCAACCCACAGGAGCATCAGTAATCTGGCTTTGAACATGGCTGGTGTTGGTTTGAAAAAAAAAAAAAAACAAACAAACATGAAATAAATACATTTAACAGTCATTTGTTTCTGTTAGAACAGCATTAATAAAGTAAGCACAAATTGAAAGCACTAATAAAAAAACAGGGTGTTTCACTCACTGCACCTAATTTTGGGAAGACCAATCTTCAGGTAAGGCTGGCGTAGTCATTTTTATACATTCACGGGAACGAGACTGTGACCATGTCACGGCACAGGGTTGCACCGCAGCAGAGACACAGGACATAAAGTACTTTACAATCAAGCTAAGAAAGGCACTGGATTAATGTTATACCACATTAAATTATTATGCTCTCAGTTATCCCTCTTGTAAAAGATAAAAATCTAAAAATCTTTTGTTGGACATCATTTGCTTTTGAAAAATAAAATTTGACATATTTAGAAAAAATATTTTTTTGCACCTTTGAATCATTTTAGCAAGGACAGTTTAAAAAAGGAAGTTTTTTCTCACAAAAAAAAAAAAGGAAAAAAATACTTATGGTGTTTTGGTTCTGAAAAAGCATCCGATTGACACCCAACTGCACTAAAACTCAAAGAAAATGTCAACATTAATTATGCTTTTGTACTGAGATGGTAATTATTCTAACCAAAAACCAGTCAGAGTGTTGAAATGCTTCATAGATTTTTTACTTAAGCAGAAATGTATGTGACCTCAGAGAAAAATCAAAAAGAAATAAATAGTGCTCTGTGTTGATAAATACTACCAGAAGTGAAAAAAGACAGCGAGGGAAAAAAAAGAAGAAAAAAAAAAAAGACACTAGATGGGTCACAGTGCTACCCATTTGGACATTTGCCTGTTAGCAGAGGTTAAAGGACAGCGCTACATAGGACAGTGCCATCTTTGATGAATAAAAAACAGCACTTATATAAGTCAGTCCTGGCTTGCTTTGAATGGACAGCAGTCATTGTATATCCAGTCTGCTGTACTTCACACCGCGGCTCCACTGCAACGCTCGCCATGAAAATGGCAGCTGATAGTTCCGGGGGACCGTGCCGTTTACGTTCTCTTCAAAAAACTGGAACATTCTATACCACCACACCCGAGAAAACGGGTTGCTCTGGGACATTTCCTTCAGACTCTGAAACAGAACAACAGAAATTTAAGCTGTCTACTGTAACATTCAAAATCTGAGCCATCACTTGATAATTATTTGGCTCTCTTTTCACACATGTCAAACAACTATGAGGGGGTTTAAAGAGGAAAAACAACAGCAGGCGTCACAATAAATTAAACATTTTGGTGGTGAAACAATTTTAAGTATCCACACAGAAATATTTTAACTTGGATAATTCAGTATACTTACGACTCAATATCGATAAGTATGCAAGGTTGCACCAGTTAATAAGCACTGAATTTGCAGTTAAATCTTATTGAACTGTACACAAAGAAATGTACTTTGGCTCTGCAAACAAAAACAACATGTGATCTCACCTGCTGGTTGGCCATCGTGTGGTACCACCAGAAGAGACGTGTGGTTATAAAATACGCCACAATCACATCCACAGTGTAGTGGTCATGGGCCAGAAGGATGCAGAAAATACCAACAGCACTCAAGCTCCAGCAAATCCAGTGATACCACCAGAACCGCTTGGGAGAATCTGAAAATCAAAAGAGATACAAATTAAACCAAATGTATTAGATCCACAAAATGAGCATTCTAATTCAGACTTCATCCAATAAAATGTAGATTATACTAAAGTTTGCATTTGACTTTAAGCCAAATGAGCCAACTGGGCCAGCAAGTGTTGCTTAATGCATTTCCCATTTCTACCACTAGATGTCAGGTTTGTACCAATCTGGTTTGCCATGACATAAATTATAAAAAAAGAGAGTACTTTTCCCCTTAAATTAACGAAGAAATGTAATAATCTGTCTACTCTGGATAAAAAACAAAAACATACATTTGTAACAGCACACCCACAAGCTAACTTAGTGTGAAGTTAAAGTAAGCATCTCTGCTAAGGAACAGAAAGTGTGGTTGCGTGATATCTTGAGATAGTGAAACCACATTGGTGAGATGTTTAATTAGAACAAACTTCCTTTCCATCTCTGACATCACAGGTTCTGCTAGCTATGAGTTGCCCTGTGCAAAAGCATCCTCATACTGAAATAACTGAGATGCAGGCATTAAAACCACACACACTAATGGTTAATTCGAGAACACAATCAGCTTTTTAAAAAATGACACATCGAGACTTCAAAAAGAATTATAAATAATATGGAAATAAAAAATTTGTGGTTAAACATAAGAGCTGAATTCATGTCATAAAAGCTGATAAACATCTGGCAAGAGCTGGAATGGTCCATAATATAGCTATATCTTGACATATGTGGAGAAGTTTAAAAATGGAAAAGAAAACAAATATTATTGAAAAATAACTCTCTTCTGCACCGTCATAAACTGTCCTGTCTTCCTACACTGACTACACTCCTCTCCACAGCTGGCTTTGCTTGCTATGAAACTAATGGCAATGCAAACGCAGTGTGCACAGATCAAATGCTGCATAGGGTCTGCTGGATGTGTGTCATTCCTGAAAGTCAAATCATTAGAATCTATTTTAACTTTGCTTGCCATCACCATGCTGGAATCTAGTTTGTTTATTGGCCCTGCAGCCGTGTACAAATGCAACACGCAAACACTCCTTTACGGAGGTTTATTACAGGCTGTTAAAAATCCGACTGACATTTTAACCAATTTGAACCGATTTTCTACAAATTTATGAAGCATTGTCGGTACATCGCTACATGCTTAAAGTACAACTTACACTCTTTGATGAAGAGGTATGTGAGAGTTAACATGACGGTATGACCACTATACAGATAATCGCCACACATTGTGTGGGACCCTGTGATGGATAAGCCTCCTCCGGCAATCATTTTCATTATTCTTCTCATCTGCGCCTCCCAGTTCCCGAGAAGCTGGGGAAAAAAAAAAGACAAAGGCATGTATTATATCACCTTTAAATTATAGTTAAACCAGAAAATATCAGTGGTGTGTGTTAAACATCTGTACTTAGAAAAAAAAAAAACATTAATTATGTCATGAAATGTAAAACACAAGTTGATTTTTCACTCAGAGTACCATATAAATAATATGTATTAACAGCTGAAGTTTCCAAAATGAAAATATGTGTTTGGCTGAATTAAGAATTTGAAGCATTTAGCTGTAAAAGAACTGAAAAGCTGTGGCTGTACATGAGAAATGGTAAGATATGCTCATAGATTAAAAATAAGGAAGCCCTCAGTTGTTGTTTTTTTCATACTGACATCTTCACACTTAAAAAGCTGTGCTGTTTATTTAGCTGATCCTCGGAAGGAAATGTTGCAACGTCCTGACAGAACAGCAAAGGATACAGGCTGCAGTGTCTGAGAGCGGTGCCTGAACTCTAACCTGCGATTTATATCCCTCCGTTTATGACTACGTTTATTTGAAAAACAATGGCACCATTGTTCATGCTTCCCCAAAACCTATCGATACTTTTTTGTCGCATCAACTGCAAATAAAAAAACTTCTGTTTGTTTTTGCAGGCTTTTTATGTAGCAGGATTTCTGCAACTCATGCTCCTAATGCTATGTTTCAGCAGCGCACATATGAACCCTACAAGCTCTACTTCCTTTCTACTATCAAAGACAATAAATCAGAAACCTTTTCATTGACAAGGAAAGAAAACATTTTACACAATAAAGCGAAAAATAAACCAAAACCATTGCTCACATGCAGCATGCACTCAGAAGCTTTCAGTTACAAGAGATTTCTTTCTCTTGCTCTCTTTTTTCCCCATCCAGCTACAACCATTCAGTCAATTATTTCCCAAGGACAGACATATAAAAGTGGATGCATTATACCTTTGGAGAGCATTTAAAGTGCATCCCAGGAACAGGAAGAGTCGTGATGTACATTGTGATACACCGGTACAGATAGAGCGTCCCCACAATGAAAAAGAACCTCCTGCCTATAATTGACCTGCAAACCAAAAAGAAGAGTTCAAGAAAACTGCTATATAAAATAGTTCAGCTGAGTTTCGAGCACATCTAAAAGTTGCACAACAACTGTACCTGTGCTTCAGCAGAATCCACTGTAACAACCAGAGTCCCACCAGTAGCATCCCATTAATCTCACAGATGGAGAAGGCCCACTCCACCCTGTTGAACAGGTCGAAGAACTTGTCAGGTAATGGAGGTGTATGCTCCTTTGGTGGAACTCTTTCATGGACCACTGAAATGACTATAGTGGTGGTGACAAAGCAAACCACTGCGTAGATGAATGCTATGCCCGTCTTCCCCCACTCTGTAGGGAATGAGGACTGTGTAGTCTCTATTGAAGGCATGGGGATGTGGACCATCTCCATCCCAAAGTCTTTTCTCGCCAAAGTACCATTCCTCTGAGGTTTACTAATTCCATTAGGAAGTCCACCAATGTGCCCATTTGCATGACCATTTTTGTGAGCCTCAATATGGCTCTCAATTCGAAGCGTCTCAAGACGCTCTAGGAGCTGCTGTCCACCATCAGACGATACAAGCAAGAGGGGAGGCCTCTGGAAATCTGCCTCGGTGAGCCCAAGAAGGCCAGGCCCATCGTTCTGAGGGAGGGCGCCAATGTACTCTGGCATTCCCTCTTTGCTCAGCCAGTTAGAAACATCCTCTGCTGACCATGTCACCACCTTCTTCATCTTGGACAGCAGGCAATGCGAAGGATTCAGAGGGACCTCTAAAGCGAGGACAAGGTTTAAAAGAGGACTGACTGTCTATGGGGCAGCAGTATGTCGTCTCCAGTTTTGGCACATGGTGTGTCTTGCATCCAGAGGGAATCCAGGCTCCTTTTTAGGTGATGAAGAGGAAAGCAGCAGGGCTTCTCAACCAGCGACACCTTCTTCACTTCACCAGCTTTTTCAGCAGCCTGTTACGGGAAAGAAAAGATGCAGTTAGAAGGCACGGAGATGCCCATATTTGTTTCTTTTATGTTGTTTATGGTTTGTATTTCCTTGCCAAAGAAAGGCGGATATCTAATAGTGATTTGAAAAGATGCAATATGGAGAACGGAAAAGAAGATGCACCCAGCTGGGAAGAAATGAATCGCAGAGCTGCTAGCTAAAAAGGTCCAAATTGTACCACCAAATAAGACCCTGCTTTTTATTTATAGATAACAAATCATAAAATTTCGAGTAAATTCAGTGATCTAGTTATTTTATCCCAGCATAATAAGCAGCTTGTTTAATGACCCAATACAGATGTGAAGATGTGTCACATTCTACAAACTAATTTAGGAATACTTCTATATCACTTACTATGTTTTGTATTCAGGTATGAGGTAGGGATGGATAAAAGAATGGATGGATGGATAAATTAATGGATGGATAAAAGGATGGAGGGATGGATGGATGGATGGATG
>JBBDHI010000017.1:15750792-15761318 GCA_037177115.1 Craterocephalus stercusmuscarum
GTTTCTCTTATCATGTGTCTTTCTCAATCACCTGCAATATGACATTTCCTCTTTGGCATTAACCAATAACTTTAGCGTTCTCAACGTCAGAAAATCTCATACGGCATGAAAAGCTTCATATGGTGTAACACAGATTTCATTCATTCATTTCTCACTTGTATTGGGCATTCCCATGACTATAACACTGAATCCCGCCAGCAGTAGCACCGGTTAACAACTGTTTCAAGCTCCCGTTTCACCATCAAATTCCCACATAACTCATTTCACTCACAACAAATATACATTACCCTTTACACAATGCTTTCATCCAGTTATATGCAATATACATTCAATATAATGAGTATTTACCGACCTGTGGCAGAACAGAGGAGTCACACGTTAAGCCATAATTGGTTTCACACAGGAAGTCAATTCTTCCCAGTGACCTCCCTGTTCTTATACCATCAGCGCAAGCAGCGCCCTCTAGCGGTTTGGAGTGTACTGACCATACAAGGTGATCATAGAAATGAATACAAAACACATGAACCAACAAACAAAAAAAATAATAAGGGTATCCATTTTTCCTCTTTCCTTTTCGCAACCCACTACATCAGTACAATGGTTTCAAAGGACAATACAGTAATTTGGCCGATTGTTGTATAGATGAAAAATGTAATTGCTAACCGTAGTTCGACTTGCTAACAAAGACACAAGCAAAAAACTATACAAATAGACTATTTATCATTCGTCTGAGTCTTACCTTTGGCGAAACTCTTTTCAGTGGACATGTTTACACTTCGGCTGGAACCTTTTTGGATCAGAAACAACTTAAAGAAGCAACTTAAAACACGGTGCAGGGAGAAGAAACGTTGGATTTATTAACGTGAGAGCTATTTCCGGTGTGGGCGTGTCATATAAAGTTGCAGCCAATGACGTTAAACAACTTTTTCTTTCGAGTTCTATGGTTACTATGGTTACGAAAGATACAGTTGTTTGGCTTTCTGTTGTACTTTTTGGGGGAAACTGCCCAAATTCAATGTTATGTAGTTTAATTTGAGCCTTACAATGGACTGGAAACGGAAAACTGGAAATTTAAAGATTAGGTATGTTGCTTTGCGTCTACCTGTTTATCTTTCATAGACACTGTCAAGGAGGTTAAACGTGGCTAACACTATTTTGTTTTGTTTTACCAGATGGATTCAAGGTTTTACGAACAACAGTATCGAGTTTGTGGATAATAAAACAGTATGTTTCACATGTGGAAATCATATCTGTTTCCTAAACCTGGAGACAAAAATGCGGAGTGTCTTTCAGAGTCCTCACAGAGCCATTGGTGCTCTGGCAGCTAGCAGCGAGAGTGGCATTTTTGCTGTCTCTGAGCAAAAACTTTCCCCATCTATATTTGTGTACAATTTCCCCGGCTTTCAGTTGAAGAATGAATTGAAAGGTGAGTCGTTTTTTTCCCCTATTACTATTCAGATTCCCTCCACTAAAGTCCTATATAAATATATTTATTTATTGTTATTGTTTATGTATTATGTTTGCAGGAACAGCACAACTTGACTACACATCTTTAGCATTTAGTCATGGGGGAACCTATTTGGCCTGCTGCGCTTCTTATCCTGACTACACCATCACAGTATGGTAAGGCAGTTCACTACAGTACAGTAACTTACAGAAATGTTTATTCAAGCTCCAAAACCACTGCAATGAACATTGTGATGCAGGAACTGGGAAAATGCCGAGCCCCTTTGCACACAACCACAAGCTGGAAAGGATGTAGTTTCTCTCGTGTTCAATCCTTTCAATTGGCTCCAGCTTTGTGCTGTGGGCACAGCATCCCTCACTGTCTGGAATATTGAGAACAGTGGTCTCTTTCATATCCTGAAACCAAGGTAAAGTCCACACAAAATCTACAATAATACATGGCCATGACATTTTCTTTGAACATTTATCTTTTAAATTAATTGAACTTTAATTTCTCTTAAAACATACATTACTGGTGATTAAAAGAATAAGTAGATGTTAAGTATTTGGAAATAATATTTTCAATGTTTTTCAAAAAATATTTCCCCCCCAGAATGATAGAACTTCCAAAAACTGATTCTACCTTTGATGAGAGACTGGCATCTACTTCTCACAATTTTAGTTACAAGGAACTCAAGGAAGACAAGTCTCTTGGCATTGTGGTATTGTGCCATTGTTATCTGTACACAAATATAGCATCCTTTGACAAAGTATTGTTTTTACACGTTTTGATATATAATTGATTATTTGTTTTAAAAAAATTCACTTTAATTAATCATGAAGGCAAAGATATAAACTGTTTCCCAAACCTAAATGTGTTTTCACAGAAAACACTCTACACCGGAGCCACAGTAACTCCTTCTGCCATATGTTGGACAGCCACATCAAACCTATATTTGGGCTGTAAGGAGGGGTTCCTGCTCCTTGTTGACCCAGAGAGCCTGTCTGTCTCTGTCCTTTTTAACCCCACAAGTAAGCTAACATATAAACTATAATAGTGGGAAGTAGTAAATACATGAAAGGCACATGAAACACTTCTATTTACCTTAAATTAATTTCAGTTTTATTTACCCACGACAAAGGAAAATATCTTTTGCTCTACTTTTGTTTAGTTGATGATGCCATTCCTGAACTAAAAAAGAGTCACTTTCAAGCTCTAACCCTTCATGAAGATGATCTTATTGCTGTTGGAGAGGTACACACCCATGCACCTGCTACCATCTGTAATAGGGATACAAAGTCCTTCGTTGAAAGCATGTTAAAACTCCAGTATTTTGCAGGAGAATATGATGCACTGTCTGCAGATCAGAGGGACTCAAATAAGCATTACACAGTCATGGCAGTTAGAAAGGCCTGTCACAAATGTGATGCACTCCCCTGACAATGAAATATTACTTCTATCTTCCAATAGGGTGAGTATTTAAATGTGCTGTCATGCATATATGACTGTCTATCAAATAATAATACCCTAATTGACAGAAAAGGCTAAACTTGAGCCCTCTTGATCCTCAGGGGCAGATCTATATGCTGAATCCAGCCCATTCTGACAAGATTGTAACAGTCCTGGATGTTCTCAGTGGCAACTTTTTGACAGCTGCCTTCTTGCACTCTGACAGGAACATCTGTGTGGTAAAATTTCTGATCAAGAATTAGAATTTCTCAAGATGGTGTGTGTACGTTGATGGTAATGTTTTTTATACTGGTTGCAGTCATTGAGGAACTCTGGAGAACTACAGCTTTGGTCTTCAGATGGCACTTGCTTGAATTCCTTGGCTCTTCAAGCTGAGGTCAGATTTACAGAACAAATCATCTAAATATGTGATAATGTTTCCAAGCAAATTAAAAATTGATACAAATAAGAATGGAAGTAAACTTAAATTGAGTAAGAATTTAAATCTGTATCTATTTAGGTGACAACTCTGGCCTGCTGTCCTGTTGCACTTTATGCAGCTGTTGGGACAGCTTCCGGAAACGTCCTCTTCATTGATCTGAACAACGAGTTGCAGCCTCGTCTGGTGCACCAGCTTCAACTCTACCACACTGCAGTGGATCACCTTGTGCAAGTATCACTCCAAGACCACATAGTTTCAGTTTAATACTCCACCTGTGACAAAATATGTTCATACTTTTATGAAAAAGGAGTATAGAATAAAAACTTTTATTCCAGTTCAGAGCCACATCAATGAACATGTCCTTTCACAGTTTTGATCAGTCAGGGCACTACCTCCTCACCGGTGGGTCAGATTGTCATGTCTATGTCCTACATGCAAAGCCATCAATGGGGTTTTCAGTCTTAGGATACACAGGTAAATAATCCTCTTTCCATTTAAAAGACTGAAAATAACATTATGTTCCAGATACCAAATTACTCTTTATATTAACACTAGGTTGAAACTGATTAAAAAAAACTTATAGAAATGACCTGTTATATGCTTTTTCCTTCTCCAGTTATTCCTGGACATATTTTGTCACTTTGCACGCAGTACTTCAGGGATGCTGAAGAAGTGAAAATCCTTGCTCTGTGCAGTGAACAGCAGGACAAAAATGCAGGTGGTGACCTGCTCACAGTGCTCTCCCTGCCCGTCCTTGCAGGTACAATACAGATTTATTCTCAAGTTCTTTACAGGGAATTTTGAAATGAGCTGAGTTGTCTTTAACACTACACAGGCTAAAGAAAGCTAGTATAAAATTAGAAAACCTTTGAGCATGGCAAAGCTTTCTTTTGGGGAATATGTCCAAGGGGTAAGATTAGATTTCATATCTGACACAAACATCAAAATGTCATGGAGCATGAGTTAGCAGATTTAGACCGAGTTATGTGAGGATAAATGACTAAGCATTTACACAAAGATAAGAGTTGGAGTGCCTCCGAGAGCTGCTGAGGCATTTTCTGAGGGCGAGGAAAGGTGTTAAAGGTGATTGATGGAATGACTAAACAAATTTTCTAGGCCAGTTTTTCCACTCATATCGTGTTAAGGTTGAAAATGTCCCTGTGGAAAGGTCACTTTGATATTTTCTGTTTCCTGAAGCACAACAGGAGTCAAAGACTTTGTGACTAAAACCCACAACTAAAGCAGGACATTTTTCACCCAAACGTTTAGACATGTTGCCGCTGACGTTGTTAAAAAGAGAACCATAACTTGACAGTTTAGAGACATGCCCCCTTGTGTAAACAGTAATCTGGAAAACTGCCTAATGACAATGACACAAAGGAGTCTGAAGAGGCAAGGGTGAAAGCACAAGGCCAGGGTGTGACACAGTCATAAGTTGCACCATATGGTTATGCAATAGTATAATGTGATTTTTTGTGTGTTTTAGGATTAATACACTGGGAATAATATGTTTTAATGTTACTGTTAGTATGTTACTGTCCAGACAAATGGGTCAGGAGAAGTTTCTAGAGAGGCACATGTTTTAAATCATGTTATGACGTGCCTTTGCTTTCCTGCAGGTCCAGATTGTGTAGACCATCATGGCTGTTTTTCTGCTCACGTCCTCAAAGGGATCAGATACAGAGTGCCTCATCCACTCACATCCTGTGTACTGGGTTACAGTGAAGTCTTTGCTTACTGCCACAGAAAGAAAATCCTTCAGCGATTTCAGTTGCCTGAGGTTTGACAGCTAATATGATCCTGCATTCTTTTCCTTTCCTTACATATCTTCGTAGTTCAGTATCCATGTTCACATTAACCCATATGGAACTGTTATGTTGCGCTTGATTTCTGTCAGGATACAGATGGTCTCTCCAGTCAACAGGTGGTCCAGCTAAAACCAGAGCAGGAAGTGAAGGGTCATCTGCTGGGCCCCACTTCTCTTCTTCTGTCTCCTAACTGCTTGTGGTTGGCCTCTGTGGGCCGAGACGGCCTACTGCGCGTTAGACAAACTGCTGCCATCGTAAGCACATTTTTTTATTTTTGTTTTTCTTTTGTTTGTCTCATCTGTGGTCTGTTTTAATATGTATCCACTCCTGCAGGAGCGATACATTGAGCTGCAGTGTCATTCATGCCGTCTTGGTGGAGGCCAAAGTGTGTCCTTCTCCACAGATGGTCACACAATTCTCACTGCTGGCTTCAAAGATGGCTCTCTGGTGTGCACTGATCTCAGGTAAAACACTCTGTCATGCTTACATAATGCACAGCTATGAACAGTAGAGGGAGCTGTTGCTCTCAGTAGAGTGGAGTACTGGCAGTTTGATCAAATTTATGGTAAGCAGCACTTTTCCTTTATTTCCACGAGTAGCGGAGGAAAAAATCTAATGAATATAACTGAATGTCCAATGTGTAGCAATCTGAGGTTGACAGGGAACTATGACCATAATCTGCAGGAGAACAAAGATCTGATAAAATTCACATGTCCACTCCGAAAAACTGCCCACTGACATTCCAGACCTGCCTGCTCCTGTGTTTACTCACACACTTTTGTTTTCAGGTCATGGTATGAATGGTTTTAATCTCTAATTTAATGAATCATTTTTGATTTACTATGTTTGAAGCACCATGTATCTTTTTGTAGCATCAAATTCCATGAAAAGACCCAATGCTGTGTTCAACTAAAGCATGAATTATGTTGTTTCATAGACAATTAAAACTTTACTGGGACAAGTAAGGAAATTAGCATTACTGTCTACTAAACACTGGACTGTAATTTATTGGCCTCTATACACTGCCCTGCCACCAGTAGGAGTCTGCTCAAAAGCAGTCCGTCAAAAACTGACCACTAACTCTTGTTTAAGTAAAACTAAAACTCAAATATTTGATCATAGGAATTTGGAGTCGAGTGAGAGTTTTTAAAAAGCGAACAAAAATAAAATCATTATACAGACTGACAGATGCATAGTTATGTTTTATACTAAGAAAATGACTGGTAAACAGTACTTGCACATATTTTAGGCATGTCTGTCTTCCATGGCGCTTTGCAGAATTAAAGGTGAGGATGCTGGAAAAATGAATGAAGCCACCCAGTACAGCCAGTCTGTGGCTCCGTCCTTGAAGAATATTTTCAGTACTGAAAATCCCATCCTTACTGACTTGCCTGCGTGGGGACACGAGTCTCCTGGTGATAGTCAAAAAAAGGCTGATAATGAGGTAAAAAAAAAAATTGCTGTTTTCTATTGTGTTCTAAATAAAAGACATTATTGCTGAATTTTGTTGATATTAAACATCTAACTACATTTAAGCAACATAACACACTCCTTTCATTCAGAACATATACATGTGAATTTGAAATTATTCATAGAGGTTTTGATACACTTTCAGTGTTGTAGTTATTTAGAAAACTTACTGCTTCTTTGAGAAAAAAATGGTTTAACCAAATAATAAAAAAGCCTTCAGCCTTTAAAGCTGGATCAAAAATTTGCTGCTCTGTATGGGACAACAGCTTACTTTCTCAACCAAAAGAGCATTTTTTTTTCTTTTGTCGCAGAATTTAAAAATAGGTTAAACCAAATACACTTAATAGTCTGTTTATAATTTTCCATGTTCATTTGCACTCTACAGGTCAGCTTTGGGATATCTGTAGATGTGACAGAACAGGATGAAAGTTACAATAGCCTGCTGTGGGCTCCACCTGCACACCCAACGTGGCTGGAAAGCAGACATGAAGCGGTCAGTAATATCTCTGGAACTGGTATGAGATAGCGTGCACTGTGTATAGATTCTTCCTTTATTTCTCAATGTTGTAGATTGAGAAAAACATAAAAAACCTTCCCACTTTGTGATCTTGTTCAGGAAACAGCTGTGTTATGTTTGGCATGCCTTTTATGTTGTGTAACAGCAAGATTACTTATAGGGCGAGAAAAACAGGCAATTAATACGTTTTATAGTGCTGTGAAACAGAAGTATTTGCAAAAACTTGTCAGTGCTGTCTGCTGACAAAACCGCTTGCTAAACCTAAACTTGTAACAGAATTGTAAAGAGTGTTTGATTTTACTTTGTGGTGTTTGGAAAGGTGATGTGGCTCCTGTGAACTTCAGTCAGTCTGTATGTTGTGAACAGGTTTTAAAGGAAGAAAACGGGAAATATTTTGAGTCAAAGAAAAAACTGAAGGACACCGTTCGAGAGTTACGGAACACTGTAAGTGAGTTTTATGACATTTACATTGTATTTTTTAACCTCCCCTATGTAGAACCTCATACATTCTTGAGCACTACTATTATTATTTAATTTTTATAATTATAAAATGATTATAATTGCAGACAAACATAAACCTAGCAGCAGTCCACAAAACAGTAATGAAGAAACACTGTATCTGTAAGTGTTTTTTTAATTTAGAAAGATTACCCGATGCATATACTCAGAGCTGGTACTCTAGGGCATGTTAATCCTAAACACTTGGAATAAAAATCAACGCTCTTTTATACAAGGATAAAAGTCAGTCTCGTGTATATTTTTTACTTGTTCTTGATTAACCTCAATTTAAGAAATGAGTTACATTCTTATCTAAGCCATATAAAACTCACAGACAGGGTTTATCTTTCATGTTGCCCTCACTGACAGATCCAGAAAATGCTTCGTGAAAATGAGAACCTTCCAGAAGAACAGTTCAACTTGGACGTGGAGGAGCAGAGGGGTTTTGAAGCCATGGTGGAGCAGGAAGTCGCAAGGGTACTGCACAGACATGAATGCAATTTATGTAATGTGATTTATAGTTGTGCCTCAGAACGATCTTTGATTTCCGGGCACTGTGTAGGTGAGAGCAGAAATTGAACAGGACATCATGGAGAAATGCTACCTCCGTGACGTCCTGAAGAGGGAATGCTGGGACTCTGTGATGGTCAAAGGCAGAGCTATCAAGGTGAGAAGGAGTTAAATGCAGGCTTTTAATGAGCTTTACGTTTTTTAGTCTGTTTGACTGTCTAAATCGCTTGTGACTGTCTACCACAGGCCTTTAACTCTCAACTGGTGGTGCAGAACTTCCCTCAGAAAGAGCGAACAGAGAAAGAGTGTGAGCTCCTGAGGAGGCTTCAGAATATACGGAGGTTTGAAAAGGCTGCCTGCACTGTAAGTAAAACTTGTGGTTTGAATTCTTATACAGCAAAGCAAAGCACATGTGATGAGCTAGAAGTAAGTAAACTCTATGTTTACTGTTTCGAATGTGAAACAGAAATGCAGCTATGTTTCTGAGGGCTGTGGCAGTGCAACCACTTTTTTCTCTGGAAGTACATTTTATGGCAAATGCATTCAAGTCAAAACAAGTTAACTGCAGGAAAATAATTTGATGTTTGGAATCACAGTCCATCATCTGGCCTTTTACTGCTTGAGCTTTCTGAAATGCTTGAACACGTGCCAGTCCAGTGGTGTTGAAACCTTTCATGATTTATAGCCGTGTGGCTGAAAGTAAGTTGCTACTAGGGCTCTCTTCACAGAAATATTCTTTAGATGAAGTTTATCAGCTTCCAGCCAAAGATTTAAGCTGCTTATTTAATTCAAAGCTCTAGTTTCCCCCACTTTTAACCTGCAGCTTAGCAGCATAAAAGAAGAGCAGAGGGAGGAGGACCGTGAGGTAGAAAGTGCTTCGCTGACGGGCAGCTTTTCAGCCCAGTTGGGATGTTCAAATCCTTACGTCTACGATCAGTTTAGCCTGCAAACCACAGAACAGAGGATCAACCAGATAATTCTGCTACAGGTGGGAACTTGTCAGATCTCCACTAAAAAAATCATCTAATATGATTAATGTGCCTTTAGGTTCTGTTGTGTTTTCTTAAGGTAGAGACAGAAATACACCCTTACAATAAAAACGTCTTTTCCAATGAAAAGTTAAGACGTTTATTCAGATTAGGTCAAACAGTAATGGAAGTTTTTCTTTTTCTATATCTCCCAATTCAGGATGTGATTTATCGCATTAAGACAGTTTTTAACACTGAGTTCGAAGCCCTGCACAGGCGGAAGGTACGAGAGCTCAAAAGTCTGAGGGAAAGGAACAAACAAATCAAGGAGATGATGCTGGAGCTGGACATAAACCAGGAGCTGTGGGAGCCCAGCATGACTCTCAGCGAGCGACCAGAGGGTTTGCTCACCGTGGACGACTCTGAGGTCTCTGAAACGTCCAATCAGTGGACACAGTTCACGTAAAGTTCAACAAACAAAGCCTGAGAGCATGTTGACCTACTTTGTGGTTTTGTTTATTTTTGTTCTGAAATGTGAGGCAGTATATGATTATCATCCTGAGATATCGCCTTCTTTCCTCTACAGATTAAAGCGGAGAAGCGCCTCACCCCGGCACAGAAAGAGGAGGAGAGGAGGAAGCTGGAGAACCAGGGTCATCTTGCTACTCAAGTATAGTGCCGTGAAAAAAGCATTTCATTTAGTCTTTGTCACTGTTTTTTTTTCAAACAATATTCTATATTTCCATGCAATGCAAAAGCAGACACCAGTAAAAGCATGATATGAACATCTTTACCGTTTGATTCGACACGTTGAGTCATGAATAGAAACACGTGAGCCGTGTCGTTCTGACGGGGTTTTGTCTTCTTTTGCAGGACGACAGCAGAGAACGGGCTCTTGATGAAATGATGGAGGGAGAGCTGGAAGTGAAAAAAGTGGACATCTTGAAAATGGTGAAGACGAATCAAAACGATAGAATAGGATTTTATAATAACAAGGAGATTTCTCTCTCTGGAATATTCCTATTCATCAGTTTAATCAAGTTATTTAGAAACTATTTCAGAGGCACATATATTTATGTTTTTACCATGTAGCTGCTGTTTCAGAGTTAAAACAAGCTGATATTAAAAAGCTGTCAGAACATTACTAAGAATCCCATAGATCAATAGTTTTAAATATATCTATTAAATTATTATAACTGTTAATTTAGAGTTGTATTTACAGCGCAGTAATTTGGTGATGATTAGCAGCTGTCTCTTAGATATTTGATTAGTAATTAACCTTGATTGATTAGAGAAAATATAAAACATTGTTTTGTTTCTGCTTTTAAAACCAGAAGACTGGGCTATTTTGTGGGACTAAGCTGAACATCGTAGTACTTCAGCACCTCTTACTCAGACGACAATCTAAAATTTATCA
>JBBDHI010000017.1:15772075-15782316 GCA_037177115.1 Craterocephalus stercusmuscarum
TTCTCTGACTGAATTTGTCACAAAGTCATGAGCCGGAACCCTCTGACACCACTTTATCTGCAAATGATCTGCAACTGCTGATTTAGGATGAGTCTAATTTAACAGGTCACTCGTAGTTTCTTTCAACTTTCCAGCTTTTCGTGGCATTGTTCATCCGTTCTCTGTTTGTGCTGCTGGTATTAAACTTTTAATCTGTTTGTTTTCAAAACAGCCCGAGTTCTTTGTGAAGACCATATTGATTCTTATTTTAATAGAACGAAGTTGTAATTTTAGAAGACTTTCAAACCTTCCTCAAAATGTGTTTTCTGTTGTCTGAAGATATTTCATTTTACAGTAATACATGTGGATTACTTCACAGCCCCTCCCACGAAGGGCAAAGTCTACCCCATTACTGACAAGCTAAAACAACTCTGGTGTGTGCTCTATTTGAGGAAAACAGATGATTTCTCTCAACGCTCTACTGTCAAGTTTCACACTGAAGCACATTCATTTTGTCACATTATAATGAGTGATGGCCCAGAGTTATTTCTAAGTAACCTTCTTCCATTGAACCCAGTGTAAACTCTTTGGAATCAGCAGCCCTTTTGTTTTGTGGAAATTATATGGAGAAGCTTCCTGTCCTTAACGCGAACAGGACTTGTCTAAAAAAGGCTGCACAAGCCAGTCAGCTCCTGTTCTGGTTTTTTTTTCTTCACCATCCTGGAATCTGATGCTTTCCGTTAAGATCTGGCATTATTCAAACTCACACATGGATGTGAGTGAAGCAGCTCCCTCTCAAATATCTGTCCTTGGGGCCATTTGTTTTCCATCATTTGAACAGATTAGAGTCATACTGGCTGTGAGTCATGCAGGGTGGGTGGATGTCTACATAGGGTGTGGTAGGTGAGGGAAGCGGCCGGCACTTGCGGCTGCATGGAAAAAAAATAAAGCATCTAATCTGTCTCAAAAGTGCACAAATGTTAATGAACGGATTGGTAACTTTTATTATGATCACAGAGTTAAAAACTGTTATTATGTCCTCTCATTTGGGAGTGTGCCTGTGGTGAGAAAAAAAAATTCATCCTGAAGCTTCAGAAGAATATAAGAAGTATTGCATGAAATGTATCTAAACTCCAAATCATAATAGCTAAAAGAGAAAAAAGACAGGGATCCTGCAGCATTTGCACATGCACTATGCTGTTAAATGCGAAATGCAGTCCAGTTACATAATGACACACTGGTTGAAACCATAACTGTTTTTTCTTTCAGGACTTTGGTGCGCATATTGAAACAAGATGTGCGCCAGATGTGTTCCAGCTGCACCAAAATGGATTTATAGCACACAATAGATGAACAGAACCTGAGATGGTTGCAGTCCTGTCCAAAAGAGGGAAAGTTAAAGGAGAGAGAGACAGAGAGAAAGAAAGAGAGAGAGAGATCCCACCTCCTAGATTATCCCTTTCCCACCTCCTCCCAAACTTTGCCAGTTTAAAAAAAAAGTACAGAAGTGGAGAGTAACACCCCCAGCCGCAGCAAGAAGAGGGGGTTCATCACTTTCTTATGCGACTATCTGCGCCAGCAGGGCTAAGAATGACAACTTAATTGATTCCTTCAGGCTGCTTTCTTTTTTATATCAGTCTTTTTTCCCGTCTGCCACACCTGCCTGCCAAGTCGCAGCTCTGATGGGCGCGGCTGGGACCGGAGCCCAAATCTCTGTTTTGACTCGCTTGGGAAACTTGAGCGAAAAGGCACAAAAGCACCGACGGTTTTAGGAGAACGTCCCCCCAGCACGCTCCGCGCGTCAGCCTCACGTTTACGCATTGTTCCTGCTCCATCCCTGGCAAGGATTTGACTGATTATTGCTCCAGCGGACAGAAGGTATGGATTCTTAACAATGCACTGTTTTGGGACAACGTGGAAAAGAAAAAAAACTTTTTCATTGAGAAAGTTGTTATTTTCTGGATGTTTCTTCGCACATGGCTGATGCGTCTCTGCGCTAAGCAGCTGCACTCTTGGAGTTTGGTGATGGACTGTCAATGATGGTTTAATACGCTGGAATCGCTGTAAATTTCTCTACATTCATCTTCTACAAGTGTTTCTCGGCTTGACTAAAATCCAGCGGGGGCTTTTTGGGGGATCATTTTTCTCTGGATAGTTTTACACCTACTTTTGCCGTGCTATTTACATCTATCTAAATATACTGCAGGATACTTGTGGCTTTATTTGTCATCAACTCTTAATTGCAGCTGAGCCCAGTTACACGCTATAACAGGCTGGCTAGAAGCCTTAATGAGATGCTAAGAAGCGGTAGATTTACTGGGAGAATATTGGTTGTCACTTTAACTTCTCTCACAGCTGAAGAGTAAAAGAAGATCTCACCTGTGTTAGACTCACAGGTGAGAAATAAGAATTTGAGTATCCGTTTAAAAAAGGAACATTGCATCTGGTAATGTTAGATGGAGTAGTTGAAGCATTAGCTGATAAAATGTCCTTACTAGCAGGGTGTGGTGGGAGTTTGGTCTTTTCAGAGTTGTGGCTCCTTTTGTTCCTTTTGTTATTTTGATCTCCAAAGGCACAAAAAGAAAACACAAAGTCTGTGGAAATCTATAGATCATTCTTTATAGCTTTATTGTGGTCTTCACTATGGACCGGAAAGTTAAATGTGTCAGGAAAGTTGCTCGGGGATAACCGGGCTTGTTGATGGAAAATTGACCAGAGAGGTCACTAGAGGCCGATGTCCAATGGAAGATCCACTTCAGCAATAAACTGTGGTCTTTAAAATGTGATCATGTGACTAATGTGGTGACATTTTTCTGTCTCAAGTGGGATTAATTTTCAATTTAGTGCAGTAAACAAGAGGCTTGGCTCTTAAATCAAAATAATTTGGACACAACTGTTTGCCTGTTCCCCATCAAACAGTTTTTTAAATGCACATTTTTCACAGTGGAAGGATAAACAGCTGACGCAGAATATGCATGACCGTGGTGATTTTTAAATTTTATTTTCATGCTAATCTCACCAGATAAGATGGCATGGAGGAGTTAACAAGACACATGGATTTCTCGGGAGACAAGGGTGAGATTTCTTGGAGTTATTTGTTGAGTTTACAAGTTGCAGAGAAACAAAGGCACCACTGAGGATTTGGACAAAAAGTGTTTCAGAAGAACTGTACAGATGCAGTCAGTTTACGGTTTAACTGGAAGATTCACCAATGAAAAATCTTTGGTGACTTTATGTTTAAGGAGTGCAAAGCTTAGAAAAATTCCAGCTTTTTAAATTAATGCCATTTTTAAACTTCCATACACCTTGAAACAGTATAACAGTATAAAACATTTATTTTGCATATAGTAATTGAAATCCGTTACTTTGGTGGTGGGTTTGTTTCTCTTTTCGGGGTCTTATTTATATGCGGGCCTTCAGTGTCTCAGTTTTCACTGCGCAGAGTGCAAGTCATCCATGATCCTAGGGGTCTTCCCTCGGTATTTTCCAGTAGCAAAGTTAAAGCAGCTCATCAGCTTGTAAAAACTCCGACCGCAGTGATAGTCGGAGAGGTCGAGCAAAGCCTGATTATACGTTTGATGTTAGCTGTGAGAAACATATAATCAGCCTCTCAGCCTGCTTGTTGTGTGTGCCACCTCTAAAAGAAAGCTAGTAAATTTAATTCATATGGTATATTTCAAACCAGTAGTTACAAGATGCTTTTAAAAGGCAATTGAAGGATCATGTTGTAATCAAAAAGTTCAGGTTTATCCTTGACTCAGAAACAGAGAAATCCCTAAAAGGAAATGGACCAAATGAGGAGGAGGTGGACAGCAGTGAGGAGCGAGCATGAGATAGAAATGGAATGTATATAATCTATAACAGAGGCCAGTAAAATTCAACAGGGTGCAAGCAGGAGAATAAGATGCCACCCGGTACAAAAGGGGGTGTTTCTATCGATATCTGCATCCATAATGTACACAAACCTGTCCCAAACGGCTGCATCTACAGAAAACGTTTGACTTCAACGCTGCAGTGGATAAAGAGGGAGTTTAACCACACATACTGATGACAGCTTTTGAGTCATGCAGACCCTTGCAACCTCCTGCGATGACACCCACCACTCGAAGGGCCAGATGTTAATTTTGAGAGGCAGTTTGAGTGAGACTTTGCACAAAGATTGACCTACACTAACTTTTCTAAATGGAGCTTAGAGGTGACTCTGCCGTCTGTCATTGGTATTTTGTATTTATTCCAAACTAAGGATAGTAACACAACTGAGTAGTCTGACAAGAGAAAAAACAAAACAAAAATCGTGATAGCGGTAACCTTATTATCGAAGTTACAAGCCTATATCCAATTCTGTCAGCCATCAAGTTTGCAATGAACGATGCCAAAAAATAATTTCTGAGACACTTCAGGTTTTGTCACAGTTAAAGGGCAAACAACCATTAGAGGGGCTTGTGTCTATCTTCATTAATTAGCTGTCCTAAATTTCTAATAAACTGACATGAAGAAGGCCAGATGGATCATTTGAGGGTATTCTGGCTGGAGGAGAATAAACGCTGCAAACAATGATCTCATAAATGTCCTATAAAGGATCCTTAACACACTGCTGAATCACATGTCATCATAGTTATTGCATGAAATGTCCTTAGTAAGCGGTAATGATGTTTCTGCTGCAGCGCTGAGGCAGAGCCAACGGCAAGGCATTAAATCAAATCTCCAAAATGATTCACAGGGTTTTCAAATAATACATGTCCAAGTACGGTAGGATGAAACAAATGAATGTAAACATGGAGCACACAGTAATAATTGCCTGTCTTTTATCAGTTGTGACAGAAACTATAACGTCCACAACCAGACTGACTTCTCTCCCACCAAGTGAGTGTCTTTCCTCTCCTTCATGCTCAGCCTAATTGTTGTTAGTGTGAACTAAAAACATAATACAATAATTATAGCGGACCCGGCTCTGAAGGAAGTTCCCGATGAGTAACAGCTTCTCCTTGTTTTGCTGTGTGTCTTCTCGTTGCTAGAGGGAACCAGTGGATCAAGTCACAGGAATATGTCCAGTGCTGGAGGGCCGGGCTTGGAGAAGAATGTCTTAACCCAGAGCAGCGGTGGAACTTACTTCTCCTCATGTGAGAGCGACTTTCCACTCCCCAGCCAAAACTGGGAAGTTGTGGGTTTGTCTTAGAACAGAGTTTTGGGGATGTTATAAACTATTTTTAACCCCCTCATTTGAAAGAAAGATTTTTGTGCGTGTGCATCAGCGAAGTTTACAGCCTGTTCCAGAGAAAGTGTTTTGAAGCAGCATCGCTTACAAACTGAGTCAGATGCTGCGAATGTTTTCTGGATCCTATCTGATGCTTTAAAGTTTACGCAGCATGCCACTCTGGCATCCTGCTGAGGCGTGAGTGCAAATCAAGGTTTTCGTACCTCGTTACGCTAATCTTTTCATTTCACTCAGATTTGTACGTCACTGGTTAAAATGTCTCTTTTGGAATTGATCACAATCTAATCCTCCAGTTTAGCTTTCTATAGCTTTATCTGTGTAGTTATCAATATGAAATTCAGTGGAGTATTTTCTGCTGTTTTATAGTAAAGATGCTCTATTAATAGGGTTTGTATTTCATTGACAAAAGCCATTCCAATATGAGCCACTCTTGGGAAATTGTCATTATTATTGACTTCTTATGATCATTAAATAACATAATTTTCTCAGAAAAAATGATAGAAAAATAAGATTTACTGTACAACAAATTGTAACCACTTGTTAGTTTAATTTTCATCATCTTGTATGTGATAAAATATCTGTAACAAGCAGTAAAATGCAGAAAATGTAATCCTAAAATACATGGAAGTGGATGTAATAAGTCAAATCCAAATCCACACCTGAGTAAAAGTACTTTGTTACTACATCCAAAAACCTTTCTAGTATAATTAATTAAAAATATGTTTTTCTTTTGTTTTTGCACTTCCAGCCTCCACAGGTGTGAATGCAAGCAGCTACAGCTCCTCCTCGGGAATCTATCTGGGAGGGGACTCCTCAGGAGGAGGCGAGGGGAGCTACATAGATGCAGAAGGGTATCGGAGCGGAGGAGCAGGAAGCGGCGGGGGAAGTTATCTTGTGAGTTCTGTGTCAAAGGTACGGTCCAGCTCAAGTGGTGCCAGGAGAGGGCAGACCGCGGGCTTATCAGGAGGCCTGTCGCCAGCTTTCCGGGAGAGGAAGGCCATATCCAGCCGCTCGGGAGGTTACGATGGTGAGATCCTGTAAATAAAACAAGCGCTTTGCATCAGAGAAACAGTAAAGGAAACTGCCACAACTCAAGGGTCCTGTTTATATTTCTGCTCAGCTATTGTGTTTTCTTCTAGGAAGTTCCAGTGCCAATTCCTCACCAGAACTTACACGCAAAGATTATGGAAACTACTGTGAGTGAGAACAGCTGTATAAGATCTTATACTTTAGCAAAACTTCGTACAAAATTTCTCCACCTTTATGCTTAAAATGAGTGTTTTGATGTCTGGTTTCCCTTCAGGCTCCAGCACCTCAAGAGGGAGGAGCGAAAGCAGAGGTATTGAATAATTGTTCTCCTTCTTCCCTCATTATTTCTGCACCATCAAACAGAATTGTCCCGGCTTGCTTTTTATATTAAATCAGGATTCCTTTGTCCATTGTGTGTTGTGATTTTTTCCAGAGAGCGAGATCAGAGTCAGATTACAAAGTGCCTCCCCCACTGCAGGAAGATGTAAGACCACTGGAGACACTGATCCTTTTTGCTGTCGTTACGCAATAACTCATAAAGCAGCAAAGGATTTTGAGTGTTCATTCAAAGAGCTACACAGATTTTTGGAAGATTTTCCCATTGCATGCGCGTTTTTAGAGTTATGTTGCTGTCAAATGCTTTGGCTCGGAACGCTATGACAAGCCCCATTCCACCTCTCACATTCCTTCAAATTTCAATTAGTACCACATGTGCAGCTGGATAGTTTCTCTAACAGAAGTCGTATATCAGCAGAAATAAAAGGGGTGAGGTTTGAATAGACAATCAGGCATTTATCTGCTCTGAGACCATGTGGAGAACAAGTTAAAGGGCAGATTTGTGGTGCCAGCAATGGCACACATGAGTCACTCCTGTTTTTGTAACACAATAATGGAAAGGCAAAGTTAAACAGATGCTTACTGCGCCCCCTATTGATTTAATACAGGAACTACTGTTATTTAATTAATGATAAAAATTTTGCAACAATTTCCACACATACCCCCTCAAATAGGCTTCAGACTGGGATGTTGCATTCTTTTGTCCTGGTAGAAGAAAAGCTTTCTCTTAAGGATTAATTTTGGACATATTTAATAGAGAAATTGTGTCCAAACGTTTGACTGGTACTGTTGTATTTACATAAAAACATATTTATGCAGATAATATGTATGTTAATCCATTTTATTTCAAATGGAAATATCACACTATTGTCAGAAAATGGTCACTTTGAAAATCACATAAGTCACACAGAAAGCCATACAGGGGAATTACTTTTACTCTCTGGTTTATATACGTTGACAAAAAGTTCTACTTTTACATTCACATCAGTCATATTATTTATGGCATTTGACCTTTAGTTGGTTAAAGAACAAATAAGTATCCCGAAGTAAAAAGAGAAGTAATAAGAGGAATCAAACACCTGCTAACTTGCACTTGTTGGACAGATTTTGTAGCTGCTTTTGACTCTTGTAAATTTCCTTTGATAACTTAGATTTAATTTTCTGCATCACCTGTTTGGATTACTGAGAATATTGAATGAAGTTAATTGAGTTTAATATGAATATTGACAGACAATTACTTGGCAGAAGAGCTGACTTACCAAAAAGCGTGTTTTCAGTGCATGTTTGAGGCAGATACCGTCTCCATCTTGGAATATTTTAGGTGTGAAACGGTCCAGAATAATCTTTGCACATCTGCATTGGGACAAAGCTTACATGTTTGTTACATCGCTTCCATCATGCTCCTTTCAGTCATTTGAGTTTGGTGAGCATTGCATGTGTGGGTGCTTTTCGTAGGGGCAGAGTTGGACGATGTGAAGAAGCTGCTGAAGGGACGCTCCAGCAGCGTCAGCCCAACTCGCTCCTCAAGTGCCTCCATCAGTTTGGCTGTCCCTAAAAAGGCCAGCGTGGAGACTAAGACCATCTCAGTGGCCACCCAGTCAGGTATATTCTGTTACTAGACCCACACATGTCAGCACACTCTGCATTCATAGACACTTTGTCTCCATCCCAGATTGTCTCACGTGGTCTCAGATGATTCTCATGTGTTGCACGGCTAGTATCTGATTCTGCAACATACTTTGTTTGGAAGTGATCTAAAATTAGAGCTTTAGGAATCAGAGCAGTGTCACCCAAATATCCAGAATCTGAATGGAGAAATATATTGCAATGAGAGAAAATGTAATATTTTATTAGAACAAATTTTGTTGATTGTTGCTGAATGATCTTATTTTAGGGATTTTGTCTTTATAAAAACAGATTGTTAGATACTAATTGTAAGATTTATCTGACAACGCACAAAACGAGAAAAGTTTTATTAATCTTTATGTTTGTGTCTTTTATTACCAACAGAATCAACTTTATATGGCTCTACTGGTCGATCAGGCGGGTTCAACACCATCGATATAGCTGGTCTGTATGATACAAGTCTGTCAACTGGGCACCGTGATACTGGTGTCCAAACAGGCCAATATGATATCACGGTGGTCTCAGGCCAGTATGATACTGGTATCAAATCAAGCCAGTATGATGGTAGTCTGAAATCAGGTCAGTATGACACTGGTCTGAAATCAGGACACTATGATATGAGTCTCAAGTCAGGGCAGTATAATACTGGTTTGAAGTCCAGCCAGTACAGCACCGGCGTGAGATCGGGCCAGTATGACACACTGGACTCTGCATTTCCTGCTTTCTCTTGGTCCACCTCCACACTGCCTTCCTCCACAACGGTTGTGGCTGGCAACACGAGCAGTTACACCTACCAGGCCAGCCAGGTCGGCACCAACAACATGCCGGGAGGCTCCTCGCCGCTCAGTCCCACGTCCCTGTCAGGTGAGAGCAAATATCTCTGAACGATCTACGGGACGTATAGCAGACACACATGAATAAATTAAAACACTTATAAGAGCACAGGTCAAAATAAAGGCCTTGACCACTGATAACTAAATGAAGAAAAAAATTACTGATATGAAAAAACAGTGTTTTAGTTTAATTTGCCTAAATATAAAGATTTCTCTTTTTTCCTTCCTTTTTTATACATAACATAAAATACAGAAATTTATCGATCCAGTTTTTTGAGGGGCTTAAACAAAGATATATTTAGAAACTTTGAATCATTTGTCTAAAATGAAATGTTTTTACCACATATTGTAGCCCTAAGGTACATCCAATACGAAAAATACAAAAGCAATAAGTAACCAATCAGATAAGCTGAGATCTTATTAATAATAATATTGATAATAATGATGATAATTCTGTAAAGAAAAGAAGAGAGGGAGGACATTTTACAATTCCTTTAATGCAAAATAATGTTTTTGTTCTCCATAATAATAAACAAAAACATCTGGTTTGTTTGTGTTACTGTTTCCCTTATTTTTATCTTGTCTTCTCTTTTTTTTTTTAGTTTTGAAAATTTGTTTTTTTTCTTTTTATGTAAATGACTTTATGTCAAGTAATAAAATTCCTGCATCTCTATTTACAGTTTATGGCTTTCAGAATAATCTGGCACCCACCTCCAGCGGTGTGCTCACCACCAGTGGCGCCAACATAAATGCCAGCCTCGGAGGTACAACTGCAAGTCTGGACAGTGTCAAATACTTCTCGTACTGCAACATTTCTAAACCGCTTATTTATTTGGAATTTGTTTTTTTACATACAGGCTATGGTGTTCAGAAAAATGTCTCAAATGGGACGGGCGTTATCAGCACTGGAGTCTCTACAAGTAAGTCTGAAGCAAGTCTCATTTCCCCTATTTTCCCTTATTTTCTAAAATCACACATCATGCATCATCAAAACCCTTTTTCCCTGTCAGCCACTAGATCCCAAACTGATGATGCTTATAGGAGAGACTATAAGTTTATGGTCTCTGAAAAGGAGAACGTTCAAGCCAAGAAGGACACAGAAACTCTCATTTTGGCCAAAGACAGTGGGAAACAGTTCACCAGCAGCAGCGGCGGTGGTCAAATAGGAGGTGAGAGACAGACTTACTGCCCCCTTTTGGACAAACACAAACCTTTCTGATGTC
>JBBDHI010000017.1:15790609-15802602 GCA_037177115.1 Craterocephalus stercusmuscarum
TAGAGACATCCTAGCTCATGTTGTTTTAGCTTCACGTGTGTTGGTGTCGCGCTAGCATGACGCCGCGCTAGAAGCCCACGCATGCAGGTGATGGCCCGACTTTCAGTGGAAACGCTCACTCGAATGAGCCGGACCATTCAGGACCGTACCAACCCGTACAGACCCGACTCGTACTCCTCAGTGGAAACGAGGCTTAATACTACAGATTTACACCTTCACTAGAACAATATTTATAAAGATAATGAAAGAATGGATTTTGATTGAATTATTCTAGTGAATTTAACAACTAAGGTACATTTACCTTGTATAAATTACAAGTCAGAGACGGCTCTTTTTAGATCAAAGACCATTTGGCTGGGACCAGGTGAAGGTGAACTCTCCCGTCTGTTAAGGAAACTGATCTGCATCGTCACGTTGTCAGCCACTCCTAAAATCCACAATAGTGAATTAAATCAACCTATTCTAACCTGAGGTCCACAAACTGGGAGACTTTGATAAGAGGAGGTGATAAACTGTACAACATGGCCATTTTTTAGATCTTGCCGGAACTTTCTGAATTAAAACCTCTGTAATTTTGTTCAGCCTCAACTTCAGCTTCAACTTTACCTGCATTGACCTTTGCAAAAATAATGCTAACATATCATTTGATGAAGGTGTAGAGCGATAGCTTCACTACTCGAAAGGGATGTTTATGTTCAATTCAAGTCAGTTCAATTCAGTTTTATTTGTATAACGTCATCTCAAGGTGCTTCACAGACAATCCGTTTAAGCCAATCTGATTGTCATACAGTATTCATATATACAAGCCAATTAATAACAAATAGCCAAAGTAAGGCAAGGTGAATATTAAAGGTTGTTCGTTTGTGCCATGTTAAATTTTCATTTATACTTTACCAATAACACATATACTGAAATTTACACATCTTCACAAATCTCACACGTGTTCCCTTTACCGTGACTCTAAAAGTATTCAAAAAGACCAAGAGGTTGCAGAAATAATCTCATTCCATTATGCAGAGGCCTAAAATGGACACAGGGCCCAAAAGATGTTTAAAAACAGTCTCACATCCTCTCCTGGATGGTGCTAAAAGATAAATGGGTTTTCTATTTATATATTTTGTGCAGTAAGAACACATAAAAGATGAAGTACCTAACAAATGAAATGTTCACTGTCTCTGACTCTTACTTAAATGACATTATTGAAGGTGTAAAAAACATTTTCCTTGGAATTAACCCAGCTTTTGCTGAGACTCTTACTAATCACACACAGAATAAGGCAAAGATTACCAAATTAATAATTAAATTATGTCTGAACTTATTTACCAATTTCAGCATGATTAACAGAAACTACATGGAAGAATTTCTTTACTGCCTCTCTGGTTTTCTTTTATTTTCACTGGTGCAGTAGTTTGTCAACTAAACTTTTTATTACTTGTGTTCCTCTCACTCTATATGTTGCCATTATCTGGTTATTTAACACTTGTGGCCACAGTGACCTAATATCAGCAGGACGGTGGCTTTTCCGTTAACGGAGATCTGGTTTGGTTCTCTTTTCTCCACCACTTTTGTTGCCCTGTAGACAAAACGTACATATTGAATGTAAGATAATATCCAAGTCCTGCTCGTGAATTACCGATTTCCACCTTGTTGCTAAAAGTTACATTTCCTCATTTAGCTTTTTTAAATTTAAGAATATTATTTAAGTTATCGTGATGGAGATGTTATCACAACTTTTATTCAAATCCAAAAGGAATTTTTATTCCAGTCGGAACCAGTGACTTAGGTCCCAAATGGATCCATTTCTGATTAAAAACAACAACAAAAGAAACTGTACTGTGTCATTTAAATGAACAGGAAAACCATTTTTACCCTCATTAGACTGGAAGAACCCAACAGCTTAGTTTGTACTGTTCCTCTTTTTCTGTTTTAGGGCAGGTTGGTGCTGCACTGCCTGGTCCTCCTGGCCCGCCAGGTCCACCGGGTCTTCCTGGACGTCCAGGTGAATATGACACAACCTGCTCTTTTGTAATCAATCAAATTCATTATTGATTAAGGATCATTTCAGAAAATCTGTGAAAAGATGTCTACAGTGTTTGATCATCTTAACTTACTGTCCTTAAACTGTTTTCATTTTAGGTGACTCAAGACAAGGACCTCCAGGACCGCCTGGACCTCCCGGCCAGCCAGGCAAGTATCTGGGGCAGAGGTGAGGGGATCACACAGTCTGGCCTTCCAGCTCATTCATTATCTCTTTGCTTTTTAGGTTATGGAAGACCAGGACCTAAAGGAGATAGGGGAGACTCGGGCTTTGCATCCAACTCAGGTAATGTAATGTTATCTTGTGAAGTAAATTCACAGGATCTAGAGACAAAACTAAATTCAGCTCTGCTCTGTCCTTAAAGGAACAGTTTATCAAGGACCACCTGGACCACCAGGGCAGCCAGGATCTCCTGGACGCCCAGGACCTCAGGGGGCCAGAGGTGACCTTAACAACACACTGAAATCTGTGAATTATCTTGGTGCTTTTTGTGTTTATTTCAGAGTAATAACATTAACTTCTCATGACAACCTTTCCATATTTTTTCATCCTTTAGGGGACACTGGAGCTCCTGGGATTCCAGGCACTTCAAGAGGTACAGAAAACCATAAATACCTTCCTAACATTGTACAAGAAATCAAGTGTGTTTTCTTCATGGAAAAGTCAAAGCAGTTCACTCAGGTTCCTAACGCTCAAATCCTTCTTCTGTCGCAGTAACCCAAGGTCCGACTGGTCCTCCAGGTCCCCCTGGCCCTCCTGGTCAGACGGGCTCATTTTCTTCTTCCAGAGAGATGCAGCAGTACATGAGCGACTATCTGAGTAAGAATTTTCTCAAAGTGAAATAACAGGATGGTACAACAGATTTTCAACATGTTTTTTATTCGTTCCACGTAGGCAGATTCAGACAGAGTGCTGTACAAGGCCCTCCAGGTCCACCTGGGCCTCCGGGACTCCCTGGAACCTTCTCAGGCTCCATCGAGGACATCTCTGCTCGGATCATAGCATACCTGCGGCGTAAGGATCTGCATGATTGAATAAGAGTGATGAACACACAGCAGTGGCACATGACCAGTGGATGGTAGCCATCTTTATCTGTCCTGTGCCCCTTCAGGTTCAGATTCTGGCTTCAGCTTTGGTGTTCAGGGCCCTCCGGGACCACCTGGTCCTCCTGGATCTGCCTCTGGATCCCTGACTGTCAGTGCTCTGATCACCATGCTTCAGAGTAAGTACAGCCAGGTCCATCCTATCCACCGTGTCTGTAAGCTCTTTGTCAATGCGATCTCATTGGACGATGGAGTGTGAGGACGCAGCAACCTAAACGGCGGCTCTCTGATGTGATCCGTTTAGGAGATGACGTGAGGAAATATATTTCGGGACCACCAGGGCCACAAGGACCACCGGGACCTCCAGGAGCATCAGTGGGACTTTCAGGCAACTACAGGATGGAGGAGATAGCCACATATGTCTTTAACATGATGAATGGTAGGAGCAGAGGGCAAAGGGAAACACTAATCCTGATGTGCTTCCTGGAGGTGATGCCAACCAAAGCTTTTACTGTGGTTTTCAGAGAGAGGGATTGCTAGAGGTCCACCTGGGCCTCGAGGTCTTCCTGGGCCTCCTGGACCCTCTGGTGGAGGAGGCTCCAGCCCAACGATCGTTTCAGTTGACTATACTAGGCTGACCGAAGGTAAGATCATTTAATCCGTCCTTCCTATAAACAGATAAAATGGTTCGCTCACTCTCTCTCTTTATCTTCCCCCTCCTCTTCATGCCTTCGTCTGCACAGACGAAAGGTTCCGCGATTGGATCCGCTCTTCTGTACAGCATGGTCATCCTGGTCCGCCAGGTCAGCCAGGTGTGCCAGGGCTACAGGGCCCTCCTGGCCCCCGGGGACCACCGGGAGTATCTACTGCCACCGTGTTTGGGTCTGCAGGTCGAAGCTACAGTTTGGAGGATATCCAGCGATACCTGCAGGGTTAGTAACGCTGATTCATTTCAAACAAAGGCAGTCCGAGGAGAGAGAGAGAGAGAGAGCACATTCGCAGTTGTTTGGAGCTAAATTAAAACAAAAAAAAAAAGTTTTTTCTTTTTTGCCATCATGAAACTAGCTGACAGAGTAAATGAGACAGATACTGTCAGGAGAGGTTCTGCACAAACGCCATGTTTGTGTGGTTTGCTTGAAGTGGAAAAATTATATTATATATATAATTATACATATTATTTCTTGGGATTTGAAATGTGTTTCGTTTGGATGCCAATGCTTGGTGGAGTCTTTTAGTTAAGTTTCTCCATGTCATTTTGATATGCTACATGGATTGGTGCTTCCAGCGTGTGCAAAGATCATCTGTACTGCACATGTCAAAAAGAGGTTAAGTCAGTGAGCATGAACTCTAGCATGCAGAATTTCTACTGTCTGCTTGCATGAGCAGAAATGCAGCTTAACGAGGTTTCCCTTATGTTGTTCTACTTTCTCAGGTTCTGAATTCAGAGGTCTTCCGGGACAACCGGGCCTTCCTGGCCCTCCAGGTCCGCAGGGACCCCCGGGCGATCACATAGGAACAGCTTCTTACAGAGGAAACTTGCATCGTGACAGCATTCGGTCTGAAATTCAGGAGTATCTGAGCAGTAAGATCCCAGCAGCCCAGATTCTGCAATAAATGTAGAGAAATGTGTTAAAATGCCAACGACAACTTTAACGGCCAACTCTGTCCTACAGGTGACAGTATTCGACGTGCCATTGTGGGGCCGCCAGGACCTCCAGGTCCAAGGGGTCAGAAGGGAGAACGTGGAGAGCCGGGTTTTGTCCAGGGATATGTACAGAGCCAGAGAAACTCACAGGGCCACGGCTACGCACAGGACCATGGCAACTCACAGGACCAGAGCTACACACAGGGCCAGGTCTACTCACAGAGCCAGGGCTACTCACAGGGCCAGGGCAACTCACAGGGCCAGGGCAACTCACAGGGCCAGGGCTACTCACAGGGCCAGGGCTACTCACAGGGCCAGGGCTACTCACAGGGCCAGGGCAACTCACAGGGCCAGGGCTATTCACAGGGCAGCGTACGCCATGGTTTTCATCAGAGAGAGATTGACATCAGCAAGCTAGCAGAGACATTGGACTACTCCAACGTTGCCACCAAAGTTACCGAGTACATCAAAAGTAAGTGGATAAAAGCTGCCAATTATGAAGACATCATTTCGCTTACTGCTGACTCTGAGTTAGTGTTTAGAAGGAAGCTGTAAAAGAATCAGAGAACTGAGTCATGTGTAAAAAAAAATGACTGTGTATATGGTCTGTAAATTTGTTTTTTACCGACTACCCTGCAGATCAAGGCCTGCTGGATGAGTATATGGCTGGAGGTGCTTTGAGGATGAATGTACGAGCTATTCAAGGCCCTCCCGGTCCACCTGGTCCCCCAGGACCGCCTGGTTACAGTCGTGTCATTGGCTCCTATGGCAATGTCACAGCTGATCTTATGCAATTCTTTAGAAGTAAGAGCATTTTGTTATTTTGTGCACAAAATGCGTCAATAATTGAAACATCCAACCTGTACAGTAAGTCTGGAAAATGCAGCTTTACCTAGAGTGACTGCACTTTCACTTTTGCAGCTTATGGCACCATCCCTGGCCCTCCTGGAGGCCCAGGACCAAAGGGAGAGAGAGGATATCCAGGACCCAGAGGAGATAAGGGTAAATTCAGACAGAGCTAATGCATTTATAGCAAATATGTTTCTAAAAGTAAACATCTACCAATGTTTAAATGCCCTTATAAGCTGAGAGATTTGTATGATTATAGGTGATGCAGGAAGACCAGGTCCACCTGGAATGCCAGGGTCGTACTCTTTTTTGTATTCAAATCAAAGAGCGCAGAATTGGGAAGCAGGTAAACTCAAGTCAAGATACATCAGACATCGCAAGAAACTATGCCACTTATCTGATTGCTGTATTATTTTCTCTTTAGGTGCTGCAGGGAAGAAAGTGACAGATCATGATCAGCAACACCGTCAAGCCAGCGGTGGCTGAAAAGAAAACATACTACTGGATCATAAATTCAGCTTTTTCTCTTTTTTTCCTTTCATGTGTTAAACCCAATGCAACAAGGCAAAGATGCCCTTTATGATTTCCTTTTGTAGACGATTCAGATTAAGAAAATAAAAATGCATTAGTCTCTTTTAAAAAGGCTTCAGTGGAGATGCTGGTCCATGTTTTTGTGACAAAGATTTCTACTTTAAATATGGGGGTGTAAAATGTTTACTTAACCAAGTTAGAAGCTTGCATTCATTTTTCCAGCGGCAGCTTTGGTCAAGAGGAAATTCATGCTGTTGCTTGATTATTTTTAGAATCTTTTCCAGCTGAATATACGGTGTATGTTTTTTTTATATATCTTTGCTGTCTTTTGAAGATTTTATTGTTTGGAGGGATAGATAAGTGATAAAATATCTGATACATTACACCCGTATTAATTACAGAACGAGATTTACATGCATAAAACATTAATTAAACTTGACTCAGTCTCAGTCAGAGTGAGGGTCACTTCAGGAAGCAGGTCATTTCAAGGGTTTGTTGGTAAAAAAAAAAGAAGAAACGTGAGTGTTTGTGTGAGTGAGAGAGCGACTCCTATGATCAGTAAGACACGACTGATTAAGTTGTATATTTCTTTTTATATAAAAGAGCACTGAATTTGATATTTTGTGACTTTAAATGTTGAAAAGATTTGATAATAAAATGTTTCCAGATTCTGTTTGACATGATTGAACACAACTTAAATGTTAAGACGCAAAAAATAAATCTATTTTTTAGATTTGTGAGTCTTGCTATTTTTGACTTACTTTGACCTCAAAACAGCATCACTCAATTTATCAAATAAACAGATATTTTATTTACATTGAAAAGAAAAAGTCCATTTATAAAGATGGATTTAAAACATTGGATATAACATCAAAAATGTATATAGTTTGAATGTCCATTATGAGGGAATGACACATGAAAAAATGCTGTAAAATTTTACATTGAAAAATATACGAAATCTATGGATTAAATGGTTTAATCCACATGACAGGATCTGTTTGCTTTCATAAAAATCCAGCATTTATGACTAAATTCTTCCCAAAATGAATGTCAACATACATAAATGAGAAGATAAACTAATCCCAGGTTGTGACTGACAGCTGAGGGATTCTCCTCATGAAATCCTCAAATTTACAGTTAGAGCACAGGGTGCAGCTCGGCGTGAGGAGCAGTTACAGCGTCGGCATGTCAGGAATTTTCTTTTAGAAAACTAGGTGCGCTTGTAAAATACTAACGGCTTAATTGAAAAACTTAAGATTATAATAATAATGAAAAAAAGGGGAAAAAAGATGCTGACACAGCCCTGTCAGTTTGGAGTTCAGACAGACCTGGGTGAGGCAAAGTTCTCTACTGCATATTTTTTTCTGCAGCTCATGTGGCAAAAACAGTGCAAATCAACAAGCTTTACATTCCTTCATAATTCATTCTTTACAACAAATCAATCATTTGCAGCAGTCCTGCTCCAAATAACTAAACAATTCATCTCTGTTTATATGAGCAGGAGGGGATGTTTTACAGCATTGAAACGGCATCACGTGCTAAATATGCATTTTTCTTCATTCATCTCCAGGGATGGTAAAATGCTTTTAGTAAGCTCAGTACTTGATTAAACTTCATATGTATGGAGCACACAACACAGTACATTCTAGATTAATTGAACGCACAGGCTTATGGTGCTGTTTAGGATTCCCGTAACAACATTAGACACAGCGCACAAAAAACTACACAGCCATTACAAAGTCTTACAACAACAGTCCGTTTTCTTTAGACTTGTCTTCCTTCACAAAGATCTTCCTCACAGGCAGCCAGACTAATTCTGAACAATGGCTATAATCACCAGCTTATGTGAAATGTTTTTGTTTTAAATGAAAAGGACATAACTTAAAATCTTGGGACTGGTAGCAGAAATGATAAAGAGTTGGGGGCTCACTTCTGTGTGAACAGCAAGTTGTACAAAACACAGAGGAGAGCCTAAATGCTGAAAAAACAAACATCCCAGGCACTGGAAATTATTTATATTGTAGCAGGCAGAGCTTATGATAATCCAACAAGCATGACTGACCTAATCGGCCGAATGCTGATCTTTAAAGTTTGAACATGCTCAAAAAAGTGCATATTTTATCAGACATTTCCCAATAAGCTGAGAAAACTTGATTTAGCGTGTTAACGGTGTGTAAGCATGTCATGCTCACTCTTGGTGGAACTAAAACCAAGCAAAGCAGACATCTTCATGATTATAAAAAAACAGAAAAGGACATCACTCCACCGTTAAGAGACAGTGAGAAAAAGACAAGTTTGACAGGAGTCTGCGTTGTTGCACAGACATGAGGCTATAACCCGGAGTTGTGCAGGTTTGGGATGGGGTAAAACTTGGATACTCTGCTCTGTGTGGTGGGGTTAAGGCATTCGGATTCACCGCTCATCTTGAAGAAGACCTCCTGCTCCTGCAGCTTCCGCGTAAACTCGTCCTCTAGTGCCTGCAGGGGGCAGCAGATACAAACGACTGAGTCAGACGCGGAACATTTTCCAACAACAGAGAGATTCTCTAAGCCAAAGGGTAAATGTAGAATGATGCTACCTTCTTCCTTGGCCGCAGCTTCTCTCTCCACTCCTTTATCTCTTGGCTGTGCTCCTCGTCCAGCTCCTTCAACTTCTGGGTCTCATGTTCGATTAAAAGGTGGCATTTCTCATTCTGAAAGAAAATCCATCAGGATGAATCAAAATTGGTTTACTTAAACTTCAATTTATGCAAATTAGAAAATTAAAATAATAGAAAATAGTGTAAGTAAATAATTAAATCATAAAAGAATCTCTATGACCGAATCTTATACTAACTTCCTTTTTCTTTTTCTGACAAAAATAAAAATAAGATTTTATCTCAGTGCAGCATTTTAAAGTAACACTCATTCAGATGGTCATCTCCCATCACCGCAGATTTTCACCTTCAGCTAAACAGGTTTTACACAAGAGGCCTGATGGCTTCTACAGCATCAGACATTTTAGCGCCTGTTACTCAAAGTGAGGAAAATTCTCAGGTCATCTAAAACAACCACTCAGCAGCAGCTGCTGTAAACACACACAGTCTTCTTTATCCTTTAATGTGGAGCTTAACAAGGTTTCACAGACCGTCCCCAGAGTGTAAACAGCTCTCAGGTTGACTAATCACAAAGAAAGATGCAATTCTAAGGAACCCTGATAGCCATCAAAATCAGTGAGGTTTTATTGCATCAATAAAACAGAAAAATAAGACGGCGCCCCACAACTGGTCATTACCCACAGCTGACATGTTTCACACATTCATTCACTTTGTATGGTGCACCCTGTCAATCTGATGATGTTACAGTCTACCTGCTCTGTTTAACACTGAGTTACAGAGATCAGCATCAGTCAGCATCAAAGTGAAGAGAAAGTCACGCTTTTATTTCTTCACACAGTTGTGTCTTTCTCTGTGAAGCATCTTGATTGACAGGCCGCACGCAGCCTTAAGGAGTGACAGTTTCCTGTCTTTGAAGCTGAGCATTAAAAACCCAATCTTGAACTTTTCCACCTTTCAGTAACTCTCCATGTTCCGAACTTGTTTGATGGCCCAGTGACATCCGTTGCTTCTCTAGAGCAGTCGCTGCCCAGCAGCGTCCCAGGGTTGAAAAAACGTTTCGCTCTGCCTGCATACTGTAAACAAACCTGCCCTTACGAGTGTGCACCGTGGCAGATTCAGTAAAGAAATGTCAGAAGACATAATCAGAGGAGTGGAGGAAACAAAAGAAAGCCAGAGACAGAGCTAAAACACAAGAGTTTTACTATCTGATGAGAGCTCACTGTTCAAGTAGGATGCAAGATGCATAAGCCGTTGATTGGGGGCACATCAATGAGAAAATGGCTAAAGTTAAATAGTTTGTCTTTAAGCTGGTCGGGTTGCATGTACAGCGTTGAAAAGCTGAATGAAGAAAATACTTTAGTTTTAGTGCCTATAAACGGGGCCTTCACATCAGCAGAATTTCTGAAAAGCTCTAGTTTGTTGTGAAAATAAAGATTAAGCCGCAATTTGTGAAACGTATTTTAGCCTCACCTGCAGCTGCTGCAGCTCCCTGATGTTTGAGTCACACTGCAGCTGTAGATCTCTCATCTGATTCTCATGCTTCTGGTGCTGATGGAGTCTCTCATTCTTCTGCCTCTTGTCCTCCTGTGCAGCAAACTGGATGACACAATCGAAACACAACAAATGTGACAGCAGTTGCCAGCAGTTTTGCCACAAGAGCTATTTTTGAAAGTTGGTTTGACTTTGGTGCTTTGAGTTCCACATAAAGACCTGATCAGGGAGTGACTGGTCTCAAACAACACACATTCAATCTAATAAACCCTTTCAGAAAGGACTTTTCACACATCTATTCTATGTAAATGAGAACAAACTACTCCCACCAACTA
This sequence comes from Craterocephalus stercusmuscarum, assembly GCA_037177115.1. NCBI lineage: Eukaryota > Metazoa > Chordata > Actinopteri > Atheriniformes > Atherinidae > Craterocephalus > Craterocephalus stercusmuscarum. Next base: position 15,801,138 of record JBBDHI010000017.1, read on the forward strand.
CTTCCTGGTGCTTCCTGGTTCAAGTTGGATTATCATAATAAAAATAAAATAAACAGATCACAGATGTGACAGTGCTGCTTAAAAAAATAGTGCATGTTCCAAAACTCCTCCTTCACGAGACGAGCAGAAATACTAAAACTTCAGCCTGAGTCCATAGTGCCTGCACCTGTTTTATCCGTTCTCTCTCCTGCTCTGGAGTGACCGTCGCTGTGGCGGTGATGCGGAGGCTCTTCTTGAACATGGCCATACGAGTCTTGGCATCGCTGCGCTGGATCTTGGGCAAGCGACCCCTCTCCTGAGTCTGCTTGTTCTTGAGCTCTTCAATCAAACGCTGGTTGTAGCGCTGCATCTGCTCCATCTCCTACAGAAAGCATCAACACAATTTGCATTAAGCAGTTACTTAAATGCTAATAATAATAATAATAATAATAATTTATAAAGTGGTTCCCATCAAAGTGGAGTAAATATAAAATAATAATGCAGCTCTTACTTTCTCATGTCTCTTCAGCAGCTGGTGCCTCTGCATGAAGTACTGGTCTTTCAGCTGCTGCTTGAACAGCTGGTGCTTCTCCTGCAGGTGGCGTTCCTCCAGCTCCCACATGGCTGCCTCTCGAGCTACAAAATACAAACATCAGTGCACACACATGCATCCCACAAGGCCATGGCTGCAAACATGCTTAGCAAACATGTGCAAGCATGTTAGATGGTGAAGTCTATAAGGCCAAAAGCAAAAACAATGGAGGCAAGTTGGACAGGCTGTAACATGCCGGGTAAAACAGGGGGCTGACTGTCAGTATTTATGCTCTTTGTACAGTGAACATCACTGACATACACTGCCTCCAAATAATGACAGCGAGTCAAGTGTTTTTTTTTTCCTCTTACATTTTAAACGGTCGCTGGTTTCATATCTCACCACTGTGTCAGTAAAGTAACTGACTGGAAAACAGCACAGGATGCTTGAGCTGAGTTATTTGGTTTTTTACCAGGTTTAACTGTAACAGAGGCTACACTGGGAACAGATGTAAAACCAGCTCATAAATGAGCAATAGCTAAATACCTACTAACAAAAAAAAACATTTACCATCAGTGATGGACTGCATGTTTATTATTTATACCATAGCAGCTAATAAAAGCGGTTTAAGAAGCCTTCATTTCATTTCATTTGACCCAGAGGTTTATTCTCCATCTCCTACCTCTCATTAACTGCTGTTTGTGGTTGAGGCAGTCTCTCTCAATGGTGGCAATCTCCACTTTATGCTGCTGGATAATTTTCTTCAGAGCTCCATCCAGTTCTTGCTGCTGCTTCTGTAGGAACTCTTGCTCCTGAGGAGCCAGAGAGAAGAGATGCAGTGAGGAGCAGCCTGGTGACAAGAGGCAGAAATTACTGTTTAAACAGATTAAACAGCGCAGAAAACACAATAAAATACCACTGTACAAACGCCTAGCAAAACTGCCTGAAATAAAG
>JBBDHI010000017.1:15814979-15827401 GCA_037177115.1 Craterocephalus stercusmuscarum
GATAGATAGATAGATAGATAGATAGATAGATAGATAGATAGATAGATAGATAGATAGATAGATAGATAGATAGATCAGCAAGTCAGCACACTTCACAGTAAATGATCTTAAAGCACAACATTACATGATCTAATATACAGTAGTGTTACCTAGTGCAGGAATTCTGACATGTTAAAACCAAATGTTAATAATCCAAGGACTACTCATTCACCTGTTTACAAAAACATGTGAGTGGACAGTAGGAAGGCGAGACGCATGACATGCACATAACATTGTTGTTTTAAATGTAAATTGGGACAGCTTTTAGCTACAATTTATTTTCACGTCAACAGTCTTCATTTTTATTGGCTCTGTCTATGTTACTTAGATACTTATTGTATCACATGATTTAAAAATCCATCACAGATACAGTTGAGCACCACCCTCTATTCAAAGAGTGAGACAAAGAAGAAACAAAGTAGTTATTCCAGTTCTACACTCCATCTATAACGTCTATCATAATACAGGCAATCTCAGTTCCACTTTCCCTTTTCCAGATTCTGACAGCTGTGCAGTGTGCACATTTCAAAACTTGCTGCCAACATGCACATAAGTAAGTGTTGTTAACATGTTTACAATATTGGAAAAGGAATAAAATTTCAATTGATTCGTAATAATACATATGGACAAAGAGCCAAGGTACAGCTAGTATGGAGCTCTGAATTATTCACAGACACTTTCTCCAGCCACTAAAACCACTCCATTATCTTCCTACAGTTGTGGCCAGTCCACAAGGGGTGGTCACATGACACCACCTGCCAGGACCTAATAGCTCTGGGGCCTCTTAGTGCACACAATGAGATCCACTGACCATGTCTGCAGACAACTGGATAAGTAAGAAAAGATTAGAGTAGGATCACATCATTTTTTTCTTTTTTCCCCCCATCTGTCAATATGAACAAAAACCTTTTCACTTTTTATGATTTCAATGAGGGTAAAAATAGGGTAAAAAAAAAAAAGAGGACTTGTCAAATGTTTCAAAAATGAGTCATTTTCATTGACAATGATGTACATAGTCTGCCAATAACATTTATGAAAATGATGTGTAACTTCTGAGTGGTCTACGAATCTAGCAGAGCTTCCAGTCCCAGCCTTGAGCAAGCATCTGCTGCATCATGTCATTTGGTTTAAACTCCTTTGAAAAAACAAACAAATGAGCCAAAAAACTAAATACAAAGTATTCATGGAGAAACACCTTAACATATGACAGTTTGTGGTGAATTTGTGTCTTCATGTGCAACTGTTTTACTGCCTCTTTGTCTCACTGCCTACAAAAAAAAAATCAATGGTCATGCATGAGGAAGGGAGAGACACGTCTCAGTCAGGCACAAGCTTACTTACCCAAAGTTTCCCCTCAAAATAGAAAGCATCCAGCAGTTTGACAATGTGATGGTGGTTGCAGGAAGCCAGAATGTCAATCTCGACCATGTAGTCCTCCAGTTCATCCTCTGTCTTTGTGTCAATAACCTTAGCAGCTGCGAGGGTCCCATTCTGCTTATTCTGGGCCTAAAGCAACAAGAACAAAATGGCGAAATATGGAGGCGGGGGTCAGCTGGACATGCCGATCAATTTCTGATACTTCTAATGGCAACAACTGTGGCTTACTATCCCTAAGAGGAAAAGACATTTGTATTTTCATTAGACAATTTTAAGCAAGAGTAAAGAACAAGCTTGTATCTTTCAAGTCGGAAATCTACAGATAAATCAACGCTGAAGCTCATCCAGTGAGCAGAAATGTATCTTTTATAAAAGCAGCAAAGCTCATCTGCCCTTAATTTGTTCTTTCTCCTTTTTTCACTGTGTCATACCTCTACCAGCTTTAAAACCTACCAAAATAACAAATAATACTGGATTCCTTGAAATGGTGAAGTCCTTCTATCCCCAAAACAAATTCAGGTTGAACTGGAGCCCTAGCAAAAAAGACCAGACACACCATGAAAACATGGCTGTAAAGTTATTTTAGGGCTTGCTGTGGATTTAATGTTTATGGATACAGACACAATGTCAGGGAGTTAGGGAAAAAGTAACAGGAGGGAGTGTTAACACTAACTGCTGTGTCAGACCCTATATTTACACACTGACCTGACACACTCGCCGTCTCTTTCCCTTTGTACTGGGCTGATGGGCCTGTGACAGATCACTCCTAACACATGCACTTTGCAGATTTTGTGTTAGCTTCATGCTGCTATGACTTGTCTAGTCTTTGTTCATCAATAACGGAGCATTTTACACCCTGGGATTGGACGGTCTGAGGGTGAGTTTTTGAGTCATAACATCGAAGGACATAAGCATTTAATGTTAATCTCGCACATGTATCATGTACCGGTGTTTTCAAATATAAATACAATGAGTTGCTTTTTCACTTGTAGAAGACCCAGTTATCATAGTACAGCACAAGTACATTAATATCGTACCAGCATGTGAAATGACTCACTGTGTAAAGAGAATTTTAAGTAGTTTGTGTTAGGTCCTTAACATGACCCGTCTCTCCATTTTTTAAGATATAATAAAACCTGTGCTCATGATTGTCTGGAGTTATGGACTCTTTTCTCTTTCTTTTGTCTCACTTAAACAGATGATTCATACGTCCCCACCACGCCTAGGGGAAGCAGCCATCATAAGCCTGTGAAATACCTATATTGATAGTTGTGTTGATACAGTAGCAATGCAACAAGCAATGAAGGACACTTCTCTCCACCCTTCTACATGTAAGAACAGTGAGTCAGTAAATTGACAGGAATACTGTGTACAGTATTTGCCAATGTTAAAGCTTTAGTTGAGTAAACAAGAAAATCCTCTGTTTTTTCTCACCAGCTGAGGAGACAAGGCAGACAAATGAAGATTTTTGGGGGTGATTTATACCACAATAATTCTGAGAAGGAAGAAAACGTGTACACTTAAAAAAAGCTGGATTTCACGGGCTTCAATCCCAGACATGAAAACGTGGAGCTTCATGTATAAGTTCACATAAAGTAATTGAACCAAGTTAAAACAGTTTCATATTGTAATTGTACCCTTCATGCCTGCATCTGGCAACTTGTAAACAACTAAAAGATTGTATATGTAGTATCATTACAATAAAAGATATATACGTTGTAAAACAAATATACAAAACACCATTAATGACAACACTATCTACATACAATAACACACACGTCATGATGCACAGTATCAACAAAATACTTCCTAAACAAAGTCTATGGCCATTTTCACAGCTTGCTACCTCTATGAACACCTGCTCTATTTGAACTGTTGTGCTTCCTGTGATCTCCAGAGCTTTTAACAAGACATTTGGACATTTTTGAGGCCATGTTTAATCTGTGGCAGCGAACCACACTTCAATAGTTTAATCATGCTGTTGCGCTGCATGACAAAGTCGTGCCACAGAAAGGAAGAGTATGTTTTAAACTTCAAAAATGAGAAACGCCCCAGGCACTTCCTGCGCAAATTAGGGCTACCAAACCTTGTTCTTGTGTCTTTGCATTACTTAATCAGGAATATACCAAAAGTCAACAGTTTAAGTGTCGCAGCATTCATCTGAAAGGGGAATCCAAGTTACTGGACCTTGCTAGAATATGTGGCCTGAACAGGGCCCGTACCATCGCCGCTGTCTTAATTTCGTCACATCTTATGACCTCCAAGTAACACAACGGACGCGAGAGTCTCGGTGTTGAAAACGGGAGGGCGGATGTAGCGTAACATATTAACTTACCTTGTACACTTTACCAAAAGCTCCATCTCCCAGCTCTCCAACAATTTCCCAGATGTCCTCTGGATTGACATCTCTGTGTACATGCTCATATTGCTTCTTCTTTTTATCGGGCCCCAACTTGAATATCTTCCGAAAATTGAAGAAAGACATATTTCTCTCTCCTTTTTAGGCTGTACTACAGTACTCTGGATGCAGTGCCTTCGGATATTTCCGCCAAGAAAATATAGCGGTTCTTCCCGACGCGGAGCTGAAATGGCTATCGGAATAAGACCATACAGGCGTTAAATGAATGCTGACAGGCCGGTGCTGTAGCCATTCAGCTATGATAATGTCAATTATAACTTCCCTCAGCGGCACTTATTCAGAATCACATCATAGCTAGCAGTTACAGGACGCTGGCGGAGGAGAAGAGTTCGCTGCTCGCAAAGGCGTTTCCGCTTCTTACAAACTAAAATAACTGGAAACCGTAAATATTACCTACATAATCGCGTTTGAGACGACATCTTTATCGTCTAACATTAACGTTAACAAAAAAGGACAATAAACAGACCTCATGTTTCGGTAGGCTGACCACACAGAAGTTAGCGGATCAGCGTCAAGTTACCGTGCGCTTTCACTTACACTTCCGTTAAAAACGGGAAAATAAAATTCAACAGAATAAATGAGCAAACAAAACTACATTTTTAAAATAATTGTTTATTCGTTGTTACCTTGCTAAGGTTTGAATTTAAATAACATTGACTTTAAAAAAGGACAAAAGCGATTTTCTCTGGTTCTAAATTGTGACGTGCTAACAAAACAAGCGCCCGTAAAACCTTTATTTTGAAGGATAAAATTTTAATTTCCGCTGTCAACGGCTCTTTGACTAGTGAGCTGGACGCAACTGATCAGCGCAACGTCTGTTTCCTGGATCTCCTCTTTGGCAGGATGTGCTCGTGCACAGCTCAGCGTCTCAGCAGCACCGGGCTCAGCCCCTTCGTTTCCACCGCGCATGCTGCTACTGTCGTCATGAAGAAGAGAAAATGGATGATATTTTTCAGCCAACACATTTTAGTCCATTTTATACCTTATGATCTTTGTTGTTAAAAAGTTCGTTTAAAGGACACTGACCTGACACAGCTTCTATCTGGGCTTTAAATCTAGAGGAAAAATCAAGTCTCCTAACCAATAAATTAATCCGGGTCCAATGGCTAAATAGTCAATATAATGTGGAATATCTGCTGTTGACACGTTTGCCGCTTCTAGTTTTGTAGAACAATTTATTGCTAGTAGGCTACATATCAATTAAAAGTCTAGTCCCATTTTTTATGTCATTGTTTCTATGAGTGTTACGAGTGAATAGTCTATAAATCACTTTGGTTGAGTTGTTTGAGACAGGTTTTACTGATAAAAATTACAGTGACAAAAATAGGTGACAACAACCAACCCACACACATAAAAAATAATACAAAAATGAAAATAAGCAAGAAACTTGCTTATTTTCATATGTTTTTATTCCCATTCCCCAATCCAGCATGCCTGGATATTAGTCTACTGTAGCCCATTTTCTATTAAATGGCCATTATTTATTACATCATCCATTCACTGTGAAGAATGCGACATGCTTTTGAAATATGAGACATTATTCGGCTTCCAAAATGAGTTAGCCTACTTTACTTTAGCGTTAACAGTGGATTATAATAATTTTGCTTATATAGAAAAAAAACCCCAACTGGCATCTAAAAAAAAGAATTCTATGGAAAAATAATCTTCGGCCGCATTATTAGTTGCAGGAGATTTTTCATTGTCCATTACATTAGTCACCCCATTGTTACATTAGTCGCTGGCTGCTTTGGATTCGTGGATTCAATCTTACATTATGTTGACTTTTAACAGAGGAAATGTATCAATTAGCCTATAGTATTTTTTTTTTGTGTCAGAAGATAACTATTTGATAGTGTAGCATAGCGCCGCCCAGTGGTAAAGGTAGCTGAGCATTATTATTATTATTGTCTTGAAGCAACTATCGTACCTTCTCCATTAGATGGCAGCAAAGTCATTTTCTAACATCACGGGTTAAATTTGTGAATGAACTTCTCAGAGTAGCCCTCCAGAAGCATGACTTTTGTGTCATGCGCCTGCTTGGTGGACAAACATTTTCACTTCCCTGTTGTGGGAAACACTGAAGACATCATTAGCGTTTTCATGTCCATCTGCAATGAGTTCATTATCTCAAGAATCCCTCCCAAATATTCTGAGCTCGCTTGTTCTGTGAAGTGTGTCCGGCCAGCCGTTCAGGGACCGCCCCGTACAGACTGACTGGCCCTGTGCTGCAACGGTGCGGCCCATCTGTAGGGAAGAAAAGTCTGATAAAACGTCAGTTTTATTGACTTGTCATGAGTTTACAAGGAGTTCCGAAGCTCCGAGACCATCAGACAGCATCAGTTCATGGATGCACCTAAAGCCTGAGGGCAGAGAATCTTGTTTTGTTTTGGTTTTTGCTGCGTTTTTGTTTCCTTCTGCCGCTTGACTTTGTTTGACGTTCGCACAAGTAAATGCTTTCTTTTACACTCAGGTTTTCATGGGAAGATACTTTCCTTTCTATCAAGCATTTTTGTTGTTGCAAGTTGAATTGAATTGTAAAGATGCAGTTTCGCACTGTCCTTGACGTTAACGTCGTGGACGTGCAGAAGAGAAGGAACCCTTCCAAACACTATGTAAGTCCTTTTTCTTTTCCCTCCTTTCTCTCCTCTTATTCAGCTTTTATAACAGCAGCTGGATAGATTTGCTACAAAAAATGTTTTCAGCTGTTGAAAGCATGACTCTTGAATGGCTTTGACCTTTTTTTGTTGTTTTTAGTGGCATCTTAGATTTGTGCCCAACTTTTATACTTTGACTTTTGATGAAAAAATAAAAAATATAAGTTTTAGGAAAAGGCACAGATGTGAAATGTAATCTATTGGAACACCAAATGCAGGCATGCCAAGGAATTAATTGAATTTATTTAATGAACTCATACTCACAGGTTGACCAAAATTACAAGATTCCTCAGTTTAATAAACGGCAGGATGTGTTAATTTACCATAAACAGAATGAGTCGTAAATGTGTGGTAGCCTGTCAGCCTGCTCATGGTCAGCACATACATTTCTTTAAGTACAATACAATGAAAATAAGAAACTGTGTTGATTGTTGTCCAAAAGTGAGTGAGTCACATAGCAAGCTGCAGGATTAAATGCTCTACCAGACTGAAGAAACAATATCCAGTCCAATTATATGTATTGCACACTTCAAACACACAAAAATAACAAAAAGCTGTTGATCAAAAGCAACAACAAATGTAAGAATGTGCTAAAATGTCCAAAAACAATATAAAACAATTCATGCTGAACATCCACACAACCTCAGTGTAACAGTGGTCACACACATTTGTAACATACGACATGTTACACAGACTTGACATTGTATTTCCCATATTACACGTTTTCTTATCTTACAATTCCAGCGTGTTTCTTGCTGACTGCTCACATGTGAGAATGAAAGAAGAAAAGTCTAGACTTCACTGACAACTAATGATGCTCCATGACAGAAGCTGAGAGATAAAAGGGGATTTTACTCACTTTAAATTGTGACTACACTTTTTTTAGACTGGGATTATGTAATCCCTCCCATGTAACTTATATATAGGCTGGAGGGAATTTGTGAACCACAAGCTGGTCCTGAAGGTAACATGTGCCATATTTCCCTTTTGCTTAGTAGGGGAGTAAAAACAACAGCAGCATGGGGTGTAAGTGCAAGTTTAGCTGCTTCCAGTCACACAGCGATGTAAACATCACTGGGAAGAATGAGAATGGTCCGGGAAATTGTGTATGACTGAACCTGTGTAGCGAGACAGAAGGTAGCCCCCACCACCACAGTAAGGGGGGTAAGAGTTGGGCTCATGCATCTGAACTGGAATAAAATACTTGCCATTTGGATTTCTAACATTGCATGTTCATTCACCCGATCAGTGAGGCGCTGAAGGTACCCAACCATGTTGTCTGTGTGGGCAAAGATGTCATCATCACCACTGAATAGGAAACTTGCATGCTGACTGTGTTTCTCCATCCACTCAAGGAAGCAGTGAGGATCATTGGAGGATCTCTTTATAATCTTTTTACTCCAGTTCGAGAACCTGGTTCATTTTTTCAGTACCAAATTTTCCAGAGATGAAGATCCTTTGAATCCACGCCCCATTGTGTAACCTCTCTTTTGCCCAGCACCTCCCTTTGTCTGTATTTTTAGGGGAGGCTTTTAATTATAAGCAACAGGAAGACGTGTGCAGGGGTGATGGGCTCCTCCACACTTGTCAGGGTGGTCCGGTATCATGGGGAAATGGCGACAGTGATGCTGGTAAAGGAAATCCTGAATCTCACAAGGCTGAGATGTTGGCAACAGTCATGTTTTGCTGACATCTTGGCAGTGATGATTCATTATATGATGAACTGTCATCTTCTGCTTTTACTGTTACATCCAGATGCTTTTTGGCGAAGGGTTGTTTAATTCTGCTGAAGTAAAAAAAAAAAGAGGAAAATTACCAGCAGGAAGACAGCTATGTTTCTCATACAGGTCTTTCATCGTCTGCAGTTAAAAAATATGAAAATGTTTTCATTTCTTATTTCTAAAGCAATAAAAATTTAGGTCAAACTGATCAAACTGTATGGAAACAAGCAAACAGAAAACAAAAACAAACAAAAGACACTACTGAACAGATGTTAAATATAGGAAGTTATTGGAGGAATGTGAAATGCTTCGGTGGCTTGTTGTTCTGACTTCACACCATCGGAAGTAGGCAGTTTAACTTCTTTTAGGTAGTTTTTACTTTTAGTTTAGCAAATGATTACACATAAAACCCACAGCTAAATACAGCTTGATAGAAGCAATGTATGACATAAGTAACTGACTAATTTATCCATTATCCATATGAATCTTTAATATGATATGCTTTTTATGATTTTATGGTTTATGATTTTTAATGTTTTGTTTTCATGGAGCCAGACTTTGCCAGGATATAATGATGCCTGATACTGTTTTAAAGCATGATTATGTATCCTGGTTTGGAAACTTTTCAGTGAAACATAAGAAGAAACTACAGTACAAATCATCAATCAGGCCAGTAAGATCATTGGACACAATTCAGGAGTAACATCAACAAATCGCAACCAAAAAACCAACACAGATGTATCAGCCCAGCCCTGTCATCCTTTACATTCTGCATTTCATTTGGTGCCATCATGGTGGAGGCTGATGGTTAATAAAAAGGCCCTGGAATGTGTATAATGAATGTTGATTGACCATCAATACGAGTCAGAAATGCAGAGTTTTGAAGCTGGAAATGTAATATTGCTTTAGTACAACCCAAGTCCCAATAGCCTGATCAACATATTTTCTATTTCTTTAGTCAGACTGCTAAATGTGTCAGAAAGTGTGACTGAAAAGCATCCCATTTCCAATGAGTTAAATCCTGCTTGTGTGAAGCATTTCCAGTGTCACTCTGCTTTGATTACATTCTGATTATAAAACTGCTGCAGCATCCAAAAAAGTCATTTCTCAGGACACTTACAGGCAAAAAAGTGGAGTGAATTAGTTTTCATTACATGCTATGGCCTCCCAAAGAGAAGGTTACAGGCAGCAGACTGTCTTGAATATTTTCTCCCACAGCCCACATGGGACAAACCTAGACAAATAACTTATTTACCTCCAGTGCATGTTTTACTAGGACAATGATCTCCATCCAATAAATGTCCAAGTTGAACAGTAACTATAGCTTGATTAATCTTTGCAAGTTACTTTGGCTTGGGGGATTTTCCCTATCAAGTCAATATTTCAGTTTGTCCAGAATTTTTATGATCCTAACCTTGAAACCATCAGCTTCAGTTTCTATTTTTAGGTGTTGGGAGGCTAAATAGCATATTATATTTTGGACCAGGAATATTTTGATATTCAAAAATGTGCATTTAGTGCAAAGCTTTAGTGCGTACAACTCATGTAATGCCACCACATTGCATTGCTTTGCTATGGCATTAGCTTACTTATTTGAGTAATCAGAGTCAACCCGGCAGGGGACCTGTCTCAGCGGGATCACAAAAATCAATTAGTCCATCAGGTTCAACTAGATTAATTAAACTGAGAGTTAAGATCGATTGCATCATCTGTCTCCTGCTGAGGGAGACTCCCCAAGGCCACTAAACATGGGGCACAGACTTTTTCCCTTGGGACGAAAGCCGGATGAGGAGTTTGACTGGGAAGTCCCTGTGAGGGAAGAAAAAAATAAAATCTGATTATCTATGAGCTAAGCAACTGAAAATGCATGTCCGGTTTGAGAGAGGAAAGAAGCAGCCCTTTGTCTTTTGTTCCCACTGTTCAAGTGTCACTTCCTTGTGGCACAAGAGCTACAGGACAGCAGTGGCAAAGTACTGAAATCCCTGTTTACATGCTGCATTTAACCCACCCCCCATGTTCAATTAAACAGAGATATTTTGAATAAAAACTGCGCCTGCAGCTGTCTGACTGCCGGTCATGGTAATTTAATGCAGACAAGCCCACAGAGTCAAGAATGTGTACTCATTTGTTGGGCTTACTTGTTTTGAATCTGCTGCAGAGAGTGGAGTCCTTGTACATGAAACTGGAAAAAATGTCCTTGGTGTATCATTCGTGTTGGTTATGGCCCTTTTATCAACCCCCCCTTCTATCATCAGTGTTGCATACAACATTTAAATGAATTGAACTTTTAGCTTCTTGCTGTTTTTTGTCATACAAAGTTACTCTGTCACAGGAGTATATCTTTGGCTCATTGGGGATGTATCTTCACACAAACTGCAACACAAATGTCTGTATCTCATTAGCGAGCTGATGGGGACTTTGTTTTGCCTTCCTGCACACTCTTTTTAGAACAAAGGGTTCGCTAAACGAAGACTGCTTTTCCAACTGGATGCCCTTGCAGCCAGCCTCCGTATGTGTAAAAGCTCTGTGCCAAACACGCATTTAGAGTAATAGGTTCATCTACGAGTTTCTAATTCTGTATTTTGGGAGCTGAGCCTGTAGTCCATCTACTAACTGATGCCTAATTGATTTCAGCTTTAGGTTGACAGTTTTGCCCGATACTTTTTGCTGTTGACATAATGGGAGCCATCGTTTGTGTTTAAACAGTGGCTTCAGAAGCACCTGAAAGTGAAATTTTAAGACTTTACAATATAAACCATCCACATCCAATAAAAAATAATTACAAATATTTAAAAAAATTAATATGTGCTGCAATTAATCATTAATGAGCTTACTTTAAATCTGTTCACCCCCCACCACCCCTCTCTCACTGATCCCTTGATAGCTTTCCAGTGTGTGACTCAAACGGACAATCTTAATGAGTTTGTTTGACCTCTGAAGACCTTTGAAGTTAAGTCAGGAGGGTTAAAGGGTAGCCATGATGTCTTTGCCTTAATGACTCGGTTCCTAACCATCCTTTTTTCCCCCATTCTTCTTTCATTAGGTGTACCTGATCAACGTCACTTACTCAGACTCCACTTCCCACGTTATCTACCGGAGATACAGCAAATTCTTTGACCTGCAGGTATGTTATACCGCCAGAGTTGCAAAATCCTTTTACAACTTTAATTCACAGCCGCTTTGGGAATCGTTCAGTAGCCATAACATTTAACATTTTCTGCTGGGAATCGCCTTCATATATCTTCATCATACTGCCACATTATACCCAATGAGGTCAGTTTGACCTTTTGGCCACTTCCTTGTGCTCAGCTGCTGCGGGCAGTGTGCTTTGTAAAAGGTCTCATTTAGGATGCTTGCTTGGCAATACAAAAATGGGGGAAATCCAGTCAGCAGATGCAGGAAAAAACATGACCTCAGTCAGAATGCAGCATGGAGCTGAGTCTCAAATTGTTGATTCTAAAGCTTCTTGTGAAAGATCAACTTTGCCAAACACCAACTCCAGTTTTAGATGGAAAACTAATTCCAGCTTCTTCATGTTTTAAACATCAGTGTGAGGGGTTTAAGTCTAAATGCTTGTGTACTTTATCAAGTACTTTTTCTTGTGAAAGACTGACCCTTGTCTGATAACCCTTGCAGCCAGACTGCACTCTGCAGCTTTGTGGCTCCGGTGGGCTGGTTCCAGGAAACTCTTTGTTCTCTGGTCTCTTGCTAATAGCCAGGAAAATTCAGCCCTGGTCTATTTGATTGAAACAGAGCTTCTCTCCTGTCTATGTAAACATTAGTCTTGTCCATAGATCCCTGCCTCTGAGGTGTGTTTGTCGGGTCATGATAATCCATGAAAAACAACAGCCCACAGCTGTCCACACAGAATAGTCAGGGATAGAGGATTTTATTTGTTCTTACTGTATATGAACATCGTCTTATGTATGTCTACAGTACAGTAATCTGGCAGCAAATTCAAGATTCATGTTGCATTAAGGTGGTGTTAAAAAAAACTTTAAAAAAGCTCCTTATGGACACTTAGTAAAAATTAAGATGGAGTATTACGGCCACACAGAGAAAAAAACAAAACAAACAAACAATGGAAAATATTTGTCAGTTCCTTACCAGAGAATGAAGTCGAAATGTTGAGAAAAAAGTTGAAATATTGAGAATAAAGTTGAAATGTTGAGAATAAAGTTAAAATGTTGAGAATAAAGTCAAAATGAGATC
>JBBDHI010000017.1:15834137-15844696 GCA_037177115.1 Craterocephalus stercusmuscarum
CATACATGCATACATTTTGTGTCAGGCGTGTAATCTGTCATACATATGCTTCTTCCTGAAGATGGTAAATTTACAGTCAAAACGTGCCTGATCCAAAAGAACCTGAAAACTATGTAAGAACAAAGAAACTGAATGTACTGGCTCATACATTCGGTGTGTGAAATATGTTTTTGTCGTGATCAGTAGCTTTCTTACTCCCTTCTCTCCCATAGGCTCTGATGAAGCTTCCCTCCCACATTTCCCAAAGTGAGGAGGTCCTAAAGTTCTTTGAAACCAACACAGAGGACCTCAACCCTCCCACAGAGTGAGTAACTTCAACTGTGCTCCAGAAATCATAAGCTGTTATTGAGCATCAGCATCCCCTCCATCACATGAGCTGTGGGATGCCAAACATTGCCCTCTGGTGGGTTGTAAATACTGTGTGTGCTTGTGTGGTTCAACAGATGGGACCTTTCATTTGTGCCGCTGACCCATTCTGATCCAGGGGCTTAGCTCTGTCTGAGATGATTGATTGATGCTGGTTGGGAGGCGCTGTGTTTTATTAATAACGATTTCGGGGAGGTGATATCTGATGCCAGAACAAATGAGAAAGGATCAGTGGTGTTAGGAGATGAAGCGGGTTCAAGTATTAGGGCAGATAAAAGCTCAGGCGAGTCATTTGTCAAACTCAGTTCAAAGTCGGAGTGGGAGTAATTACAGTGGAGGCCGGGAGCAAAATGACTTTTTGTTTAAATTTTGTTTTGTCCTCTGGATTCATGCTAGTTAAACAGCTTATTGTTATATTTTTCTCTTAAACTCTTCATAATTTGCTTCTTTTTATGAGACTGAAGGAGAAATTAAATGAAGATCCTCTTGAGCGGCCTCTCAGCTACTGGCAGTCCCGTCACCTCTAACCCTCTCTACCCATGCATGTTAATCTCACTTCAAAGTGGGAGTCTCCTGCAGTCTCAGTGACTACCCAGTGTAGCTTAAATTGAGCTGTTAAGGTCTAAAAGCCCTTTGCCACCCACGCACTCCTTTCTCTCATGCTGGATCTGCATCCTTTCAATATGGCTTTATGTACAAAAGCACAGAAATGCTACTGAAATGCTGTTACATCCTTATACAGCTTTTTGAGTTAAATAAAGTGAGAATCTTTTGAACAAATTAGAAAAAGAAAGTTGTTCTCGTTAACAGGTCAGTTGCTTGTTTTAAAAGTGAAAAGAGGTTGTAAATTTTTTTTTTTCCATATGTTCATTAAAAATGAAATTCTACAACATGTAAACAAGATAGACATGGAGTGCTCATCAAACACTGCCATCTTATGTTCAATAGATGCCACTACACATGTCTGAAAGAAAAAGAAGAGGACTTGTTTCAACGGTGCTCCAACACAAGAGGGAGCCTCACAGCTGAGAATCATTATTTTCATTTCTTGTGAATAAAAGATAGTGTGGCTTCAGTAGGAAGGAGGGCTTGTGAGCTCTAGGTTTGCAAAGAAAATGAGTGAGTCTGAATAAATCCAATTAGAACATTTAGTTCTCACATAATCATCTCATATGATGATTATTAATAGGTACACATTCTGTTGTCCAATGTATCACATGTAACAGTTGTTTATTAACCCACAGATGCATTTCTACTCAAATATTCTTGTAATGAGGACAATGAGGAGTAGGTTGATTGGATTATACAGTTATCTTACCTAAGCTACATAAGAAGCACATAACAGTCAGTATTCTGACTTAGCAGATAAAAAAAATCACACATTTAGAACTCAACTGTGACATGAGAGCTATAATAAACCTGTTTTACACTGTTGATGGCCAAGTTTAATACATGAAAATGTCCCAATAAAGCCACTCTAAAGTTTAAACTGTGAAATCCTGCTGTTAGAAATCAGCAAGTTATGCAAAACTAAACCATTTAAAGTGAGGTTAGATGCTAAAAAGGATTTCTCCTTGACAGATCAAAGATGTGGTCAAAGGGACATGAAGGTAATAGTGTAGTAGTCGACTTTTGCTCAGATCTGAACCCTAAATTAATTCAGATTATCACATGATGCATACTATAAGTCTGCACCGGAAACAATAAATTACAACAATTGTAGATTATTGGTGTCAAGGCTCAGCAACTCAAGAAAAAATTCTACCATGGTGTGTAACTTCTTTCAAGAAGTTTAAGCACTCATTGCTTTTTCATCATTATATTCATATTACAGTGAACTGGACACGTTGTTGACTCAAGGTTGGACTCCTGGTATATGAGTGTAAAATGTTCACATGGTTTCTGCTTTGCCTTCTTCTTCTTCTTCTTCTTTTACTTTAACCTTTACTATTGTGTTTGCATGACTAACTCAAATTATGGTCTGGGCTAAAACCCATTTAATAACCTTAAAAATATGTGTGGACCTGCTTTTTGTCCTGAAACGAGGAATGATGCTCCACATTCTGAATGTGTTAATACAATGTGATTAACACATTTCCACATTAATGCATGCTCAGTTGTGTGAGTGGCACTTTGTTTTGCTGAAAGCCTTTTCATTGCAGCCTAAAACTTAATTTGCTATCAGTGTTTGAGCTGAGGTTATTAGCGGTTGAAACTTGGTCAAACAAACGTTCTTTTAGGCTGACGTCAGTGTGTAATCATTACCAAACTTTGCTGGAGATTTGGGCCAGTGTGCATGAGTTTACTGGGGTTGTGTGTGCTTTCGAAGTAGCACTATTACAGTGCCTTTCACAGAAAATACCTCTTAATGCAGGTATTCCGTGTGCATGTCAGACCCCTGCTTTATCTTAATGATTTGCTACACAATGATGTCGACCCATTGACCAAGGATTTGGAGGTTACTCCTGCAGAGGTAAATCTGAGGTCATTGCAGGAGTGTCTGTGTAATGTAGACATGCAGCAGGGTAGATACTGAAGTCCTTTAGCTTGGTTGAAAAATGTGCGAGAAGGACTAATAGCTCACACATTCCTTTGCTAACAGGCCCACCTACAATGAGTGAGCTGCAGTTATGTGCAAACAGATGGTTACTCTCAACTCGAGCTTAAGATGGATTCTCACGGGTTTGGACTTTTAATGAGTCGTTCTGCCATTGTGCATGTGTCGAGCAGCATGAACATGGGCATGATGAAGTCAACAGAAGTTATCTGACAGTCTGGTTTTAACTAAGAGTTTGAAATGACCTCTGAAGTTAGGCACAATGTCAACATTGAAACGATCGGAGATATTTTTGCTCCTTCCCCTCAACTATTAGATTTTAACTGGTGATGGGAGGAAAGCACACAGAGCCAGAGCTGTGTGCTCAGTCTCCTCTTGGGAGAAATATAACTCCACCTCTGTGCTGAGGGTCACGGGCAAGTAGGGCAGGCCAAGCATCTTCTTTATCCTCGTCACTTCTCCCCGAGCTCCAGTTTTATCTCAACCCGAGCAAATTTTGGCCAAACAAACAGAATACATCCTTATCTATTACAGTTAACCTACTGAGAACAGTTAACCATAAATATGTGGTGATATATCTAGAGTTGATGCCTATAATATTTGGTTTTTGAAAAATGTTTTCCCCTTGAGATGTTTACAATCTGTTTTAAGTTAGCTTCACTGGGTTTTCTGATTATCTTATTTTGAAAAAAGTCATGAAATGAACACGTCGTTGGGTTTCACTGTATGCACATTGCTTAAAGATCCAGTATCAACATTGTTTCTGCCTTTTCATGGTTTCATTTAATAATGGCTCCAAGGTTGTTTTATTTGTAAAATAAAATAAGTATCATTGATGCTTTTTGATATGACTGCCTCACTTTTGCTCACACATTTGTAACCAGATAAGTCTTGTGCAAAGAATTGACTTATAAAAGCAAGAGGAAATGTTTTCTTTAAAATTCCACTGGCAGAAGTGCAATAAAGCATTAATTATGGTGTTTTGATTTGTGTAAAATTACATAAAAATGAGAATTGTTGTGTATTCAGCACTTCAGAATATCCAGTGATAATGCAGGGGCCAGGTTACTACTGAGGCCCAGAACAGACAAACCAAACACTTGCTCTAGAGGTGGCTTTTTACAAAGGGGGCAGTGAATTAATACATTCAAATTTTTGTAATTCCACAGGTTTTATGTTAGATATTTAATACACATCCATGTTTATAGATTACAAAACCTACTCTAATTAATGACTCATGCCCATTGCATGTCTCCTTAGGGTCACTCTAATATTTGCACCCATTGCAGCTGTGGAGATGCAGCCATATATCATAAATAAAGTAGTGTAAAGCCAATTGAAAACTTTAGAGGACTTGTGGTTAAGAAGTATATCTTCTCTTAGTAATGCAAATAAGATGGCTATTCTCCACAGGGTTTGATTTATTGCTTACACCCAATATGCCATTTTAAGCGTTTGTTGCAGTTCTCTAAAAGCACAACTTGGCATGTTTGCTCTACAGCGTGAAATAATTGGTGTTATAAAGTGTAAAGCACTTGTAACATGTTTTCTTTTAACTGTAGCTAATGGTTGGACTTGAAACATTGGACAAGACTTATTCAACCATGTTTGAGCCATGGTTTGACTCAACGCTGCTGACCTCTCCAGAGACTCAAGTGTCTGTTCCCATTTGCGTCAAACCTCCGCTTCTCATCAGTCTTCTCTGTCTGCTGCTCAGTTAACTAAGCGAGGACAAGCGGTCAGCCCACACTTCCTAAAAGGGTCTTGAGGCTTGAAACGTTTATGCCATCTGAAGTGTCCTCATTTATACAACTATGGATGAGGAAAAATGATAGAACAGACTGAACAGACATGACCTGATTAAAAATTGTTTTTGACTTACAAATCTTACAAATCACAAGAAAGTGTGCCTACCAATGTGATAGCAAAGTGCAGCACTTGCGTAGAAATAAAGCTTGAAAGGAAAAAAAATCTGCAAAGATATTTTATATGTGCCATTACAAAGTTGAAACCGATTACTACAGTAACTTCTTAAAGGGATAGTCTGTAATTTTTGGCCTCCTCAGAGTACATTGTCACCTTCTGATCTTTTTCAACTTTGACAAGCTTTCGATCGAACAGGAGGAAAAGGTAGCACAAAGCAAAACCCTCTGGTCACATGATCCCATGAGAGATGAGAGAGACCAGCTTCTGTGGTTTCCGAAGAGGGGAGCCCCCTTGGAGTGCCGACATGCATCAAACATTGTATATCAACCCCAGAAATAATTCTTTATTACTCACATTATGCTGATATTTGTGCCAAAAGTTACACAGCATCCCTTATACAGTAGTCACTGTAGGAGCAACAAGCATCCCTGAAACAGTGTCAAATGTAGACTTTAATGCTTTAATGCAGTTTTGTGGTTTTACTGGTTTTGTTTCAGATTTGCTCAGATCTCTTAATTTGCATTTGTTTTGTCTATGTTTTCTAAGTTGGTTCATAGAGTATGTCATATGTCAGAACACATCAGAACTGACATATACACACACGGCAGTATATTAGCCATGAAAGCTGATTATTTTGCTTTACTTTCTAGTCTTGATATACGTACTGTAGCCCACTCCTGTGTCCCACCCTGTCTCCCTCCCTCTGGTCGCTCTCAAGTTCTACATGCATTCTCAGAGTGGGTTTGGCTGGTAGTGCTGTGCCAACTGTATTTGGATGACCTCAGACGTTCAGCTGTACCCAGTTATCAGACTGATAGAGTCATATCAATGCTGTGACTACAAACTACTGATCATGCTGTTCTGGTGTTGCTTCTTTTGCAGAGACTCTGGAGGCTCTGGTAGACGTAAATCAGGTAAGAGAATTTTTAACCTCATTCAGCATTGTGTCTTTATTGTCTTTTTGAATACTTAATTATATCAAATTGGAATCTTGAAGTCTCTGCACTGATAAAAAAAATTTTTTCTCTTAAAACTGGCTGAACATTAAAGATATTTTCTACAGTCTGCATCTGCATGTGCAAAAGGGGGCAGCAGTGGTTAGAACTGACCAAAGTCTTCAAGTAGGAAGAAGAATTTTTGGTATTAAACTTAGTTCAGTTAATTCAGTAAGGAATTGGCAAAAAAAAATGTATTCTGTTATTTCGATTGTTGGTTTATCATTTCATATCGTCTCTAAACAAAATGGCAAAATTATTCTGAGGTTTCAGTCTCTAAAATAAGAAGTTCAGTTTTTACAACATACATCCTGTCCTTACACTTCCATGTTTGTACGAAATATCTAAGAAAACTGTGTTTGGAGAAAAAGGCCACCTGTTTAGGCCTTTGCCTTTACTCTGCCAGCATTGGCTTTTTTGGACTAATGTTGATGTGTTTATATATTAGAGTGTGAAAAAGACAGAATGACTCAGCTGAGCATGGGGATATGAGCGTAGGAGGCAGCAGGACAAGTATGAGAGGGGTTTAGTGAACAGCTGTGGATTTGTTATGGATTTCTATGTGCATGCACTTGCGCGCATGCAGTCTCAGAATACCCACATGCATTACTGAATGACACGCCAGTCCTGCAATCAGATGTAAAGTTTCTGAGGCCATCCTTCCAGCTTCTGTCACACTTTCATTTGTCATACTGTAGGTGGGCAATGAAAGTCTCAGTAAATGATCGCTAAGTATATTTTCTGTGGGTGATTTGCTCTGAGGAGAAGCTGTGCAGGAGTTGCCACCACAAGAAATAAGAACCCAGACTAATTTCATTATGTGTTCCATGATATCGAGGCTTTATGTAACAGGGAATTCCAGCCACATAGTGAAATGGAAAAATTGTCTTATTTCAGCTGTGAGTGTGTGTTAGTGTGTGCGTGTGTGTGTCTGTGCATTGAGTAGCCCACATTTTGCCTGCGCAAGATATTAGACTGGCTTGCACTTATATTCAAATGCATGAACAGTTTGCCATACAATGCCTGTCTCTTTATACACATGCTGGCTTTTGGATTCGAATTTAGTGAGATGCTACAGGCATCAGGTATAGCACATTTTCAGGTTCAAGACAATTCAAAGTGCTTTACATAAAACATTAGAAGCATAAAAAAGCATGAAAGCAAATATGCTACCAGCTGTACAGCTTCTAAGTCCCCCTATCAAGCCGACAAATGAGAACAATGGGTTCATTCATCAACATCTTCACATGAATCTTCATAAACTGTTCCTAAGCTGTACTTTGTCAAGTAACACCAAAACTGTCTGGGTGAGTAAATGATCATATATTATGCTAGAAAATAGGTCCAGGCTGAAAAAAAACAAACTTATCCTTTAAGTTTTAGGAAAACCCTCTGCCAAATTCATGAACAGGTTTGTAGATCGCAGAATTGTTCGTATTATTCTTCTTATATTGATGGATACCAGTCTCTCCTAAATTGAAAGGACAGACCAGCTGGCACTATCTTGCACAGGTAAACGCTCCAGAACTGCCGGTGAAAGGTAATGAGATTTGTTGCCGTGTGCGAACACACAAAGCACGTCGGTGAAACTAGCAAGGAGAAATAACATTTGACAAAAAGGTAACTGAAAAAAAAAGACAATAGCAAAGATGTGCACTGAAGCCTGATTTTCACTTTTTGAAGTGTTGAATTAATTATAAATAACCACATGATGAGCTTCAGATAATGTCGAAACAGCTTCATGTTCTGACTGGTCATTAATTCCTCCCTAATGTGGGAGTTAAAGGGTGACTCAGACATTGATGGAGGGATGTTACGGTTAAAGGAAGGGATCTGGCCTGTGTCTATTTAACTGATGCTGTTAGACCCACAATCTGTCTCGACTGCCACTGGATCCGGAATGAATGAAATGGGTAATAAATGTAGTTTCATTTTTCCCTGAAAGAAAGTATAACATTAGGATGTGAAATTATCAAATGTTATTGAAAAATCTGATGAAAACAATATACTGTAGTAACTTTGAACAGCAGGAAACATCCCAAATGTTGATGTTCCTAAGAGTCCTCCTGAGTGTTTGGAGGATTTGTTCTTACCTAACAAGAATTTGAAGATATGAGGATTTTAGTAAATGCTACAATTTTCATAAAAAGTTTGTAAGTACAATTTAAGTGAAATTTTAAAGTGAAATTTCAACAAATCTTTGTTGAGAGTGAAACTTGAATCGTGACAGAGGCCCACTAATGATACACTTAAAGCGTTCTGCTCCTGATAATCGATCGTTTACGTTTGCTCATTCTAAGCAGTCGCTCTATATTTGGTGTAGAAATATTCACTATAGTCCTTGTGTTGGACATTAGTGGTTAAAGGCTGATGCCTCTTTTTTAAAGCAGGACAGCAGATAAAGTACAGCGAGTCTGTGGTGAATTTGTGCTGTACTTGCAGCTTATGGGTTCCATAATTGCATGGTTCAGGTCTCCGGTAAGAGTTTACTGAGCCCTTGCCCTAAAAAGGAGAATGTAGAATTTTACCACAAAACTGCGAGCGGTTAGAGATTCAGCTATGTTTACCTGGCAAGCTGAAGAAATCAGTAAAATATGTCATGCTTACACGCACAGCTGATCAATGACTTTTGCTTGCATTGCCTTTGTTTTTATGGCAGTAGTGTCATTCTCTACATTGTGATGATTTGTTCTTATTGTCTTGAGTACACTGAAGTGCTTTGGAGGGAAACTATGGCTCTATCTGTGCAGTAAGAGGTTTTAAGTAAGATTCATTATCGTGTCCCATTAACTGTTTGCGATTTGAACTTAAATGCCACGTGGTTTCAGCGCTCTATAATTCACTGTGCATCACAGTCAGGCCACTATCCTCATATGGTTCAAAGAGAGGCATGCTATCTTTTCTCTAACTTATAATGGGGCTGTCAGGATTGACTGCTGATTCTCCGGTTGTTAGCATAAATCACTGTCAGACGACAATGAATGATGGGGAGACATGCTGTCAAAACAAACCCAAAATTAAAGAGGATAAGCTGCTGCTGACACTGTGCAACACTGATGTTCAGGAGCTTTGTGTCATCTTCAAAGTGTTGCATCTTATCTGTGTTCAAACAGAAAGTTAGGCCAGCAGAAGACATTTGGAAATTGAGTAGGAAAGGAAAAGAAATGGAGCGCTCGGGGGTGTAGTGCATGTGAAAAGCAGCTGGAGAGGAGGAGGTTTACGTGGCAAGTGGAAACCATGTCAGTGCACAGGCTGAGGGAGCGTGTCAGCGTGTACAGACTTTCTGTCTTTATTTGAGCTGCAGGTCCCCGGAGGCCTGCAGTGTGTTCAGTACAGAATGCATGTATAAAGCTGTTTGTGTGTAATGTACATTATGTAGTTATGCATGCGTGCTAAAGGGAAGAAGGGGTTAATCTGTTAATGAGTCAGACGGTGGGTGGGTCAAGAGGACTGTGTTTGTTTGTATTTCCAGATGGATACCATTTTAAACTGGCAAAGGAAACCATTAAGACAAATCAGCTCTTTCAAATTACGTTTACCAAAGGCTGTTTCAGCAGCTTCTTTCACAATAAATACATGTTGAATACTTGACCTTATTTACATACTCAACACAGTGTTTAGAACAGAAATGGTTTTGTATGAGAATCGGATCACAAAACATGCCTCCCCTCCCCCCATCTGTCAGTTAATTGGCAATTCAGTTTCATAAAAATCAGTGGATGTACTGTGTTCCTCTTATGCTCATTTACCAGCTGGTAAGTTAAATGGTCTGTTAGGTTGTCTTTCTTTATTCTGATGTAAACACTCAGTCAGAACCTTTTGTTGTTATTCTCTATAGTAAAAGAAGCTCACACTTTCCAAGTGTTTAGTATCACACAGATATTTATAAATATAAAATAAAATGAATAGATAATACTAGAACATTTGTCCAATATGTCCAGTGAATATAAAGAATATGTTGAGATAGCCAAAGAGTAGTTTGATTATGGGAGACATAAATACTGACATGAAAACAGGATATGAGGTCAGGATTAGAGTCCAAGTTGGGGTCAGTGACACAAGTCTCAAGATGTTTTCTGTGGTTCCATTTATCCTCTTTATAGGGTTAGGGTTTAGTTGGGGTAATTCTGCACTACAGAAAAAAAACACATTTTTCACATGTGACCATATGTGAGTTTGCACATGCAAGACCATGTGAGACTCTCAGATGGGTTTCATATGGAAACTTGCCTGAGTTTAACATGTTATACGTATATTCAGCATGGTGACACAGTCTCTGTGGCGTCGTGTAGCCGAGTTCTCCAGCACATCCTCACAGATTCTCCGCGTGTGCTCTTAGATACATGAGTTGTACTCTGTTATATTGTTTTATTTATGATTATTTATATATATATATATTTTTTTTTACAATATACCTTTTTCTCAGTATTTGTCTTTTTTTTATTATTATTACTATCATCATTGTTATTAATAATGATATTAGTACTATTATTATTAATAATTGCGCCATGACCTACTGACTCGGATGATTCTTGTTGTATATGTTGCAAATAGTATGGATTGCATGGTTTTCTACATATGCTATATTTTGTCCCCAACCCCACTCCCCACACTTTTTTCTGTCCCCCTCTCTCTCCACCCTTTTCTTTCTTTCTCTCTCTCTTCTCTCTCTCTGTCCACTCCGGTCGAGTCCAGCAGTAAGATTTTGATTTAAT
>JBBDHI010000017.1:15866521-15878860 GCA_037177115.1 Craterocephalus stercusmuscarum
CTGACCGAGTCTGAAAGGAATCCAAAAGCCTGATGACAGACTCAACTCTGTGGTGTTTGATTTGCTGGTATATAAAATTGTCACGTAAAGCTGAAGGCAACATCCAATCATCTGGATAACTGCGTCATACACATTAACCAAGCCTTCAACATATCTTTTCTTCTTCTCAGTATTAGTGGCAAAAAAATTTTAATTCTCCGGCTGAATGTTCGGAGAGGTAATTCCACATGTTCATTGAGATTTAACCAGCATTGTGTTAGAGAAAACCCAACAAACAAGAGACAGGGGGAGAAAAGAGTTCAGTGTTGCATTTCCAAACAAACATAATAAAAGCAAACATGAAGATTTTCCATTTTTGTTCAGTTATTGTTTTAACAATGGATCCCTTTGTAGTTAAACGTCTTATCGCTGAACTACAGTAAAGGACAGGAGATGATATGTAAGTTAATCATGTTACTGTTTTCTAGCTTGTTGAAATGTACAGTAAAGCTTACATACCATACATTCTCAGTTATTTCCTCTGAGGAAGCAGGGGTTTGTTAGCAGAGTTAACCATCTGAGGGCTTTGGGATGGACAATCTTTCAGTGCAATTGGTGTTTATCTGTCTAGTTAGTCATGGGAATGGCATGAATCTCATAAGACATCTCTGTCACTTCCTCAGCAGTCTGCACCACTGCAGAAAAAAACAAAACAAAATAAAAAACACAAATCAATGGAAACTAGATTTGAAGATGTTGTTGATTATTCCAAATAGCTAAAAGAAAATGGAGACATGTTGGAAACTGAGACAACTTCTCCCTCTACTTCTTTGGATCATATTTTGTAAAGAAATAAATATCTTTTGGAAAATGTTTGCCCCCTCACTGGGACATAAGTATAATATGATAAGTAGTCTATGGCAGGGGCCATTAACCTCACAAGACTGAAACAGGAGAAACTGTTAGATTGTTTTTTTCCAACAAATCTGCAAGCTTGAAACTCTAAATGTCTCAAATGTGGGTTGTTTCAACAGTAAAAAAAACTATTTAGTAAAAGGAGAACTACCTTAAGGGGGTTTATGTGCTAAACTATTTCTGTCCCATGATAGTTGCCCCGGCAACAAGTTGCTGCTCGTGGAGAAATACCCCAATAAACAAACAACCGCAAAACAGAATTGATGTTTCTGCGAAATTTAGGCAGTAAATTGGAGTGCATAAGACAGTGGTTCATTTGAAAAACTCTCCTGCCCGCTCACAGTTGTTTCATTTGTATAAGATCTTCCTCTCTCAGCAGAAAGAAATTCACAATGATCGTTTAAATGTCCGAGGATTTGCAACAGCTGCATTTGAATCGACTTTAGGTTAATCACTTACTGTAAACATGTTAGACTCATCTATCTCAATCAGAGTTTCAAATTCTGTTCATCATTTCTTTCACTGAAAACTAAGAAGCACATTTGCTGATGAAGATCATCAACCAGGTGGTAAGATCTCCCAGGTGGCAGAAAGCTTTCTTTCCTCCATTTCATCAACAGAACTTGTGAAAACATGGAGCCCGCCCGTCGAGGTGTGCGACTCCAACAGGTGGTGCTCTCAGTCAGTCCGTTAATTGGATTGCATTCCTGCCAGGCAATGTGCGCCCCAGATGCTCAAGCAAACCATGCTAACAACGTCCTAATTACAAGCCACAGAGAAGATGTCTCGGTTTAACACTTCCTCTGTAACCTCCATCCATCCCCTCTAACTGTCCATCGTGTTTTGTTCTGTGGTCTTGTTTTAACGTCCTCCATGTAGCTAATAACGGGGCTCCTTTGGTTGGATCCATGTCATTTGTGTGCTGTGTGTTTGTGTAACGTTTATGCCTGCTCTTAATGTCTCCATGTTTGTTTGTTGTCATCTGGTCAACATGTGTGTGTGTATGTCAGTTACTAAGCGACATAAGGCTCATCTGAAGAGGCTAGACCGGAGATGGACGCTGGGGGGTGTCATCAGCCGGCAGCAGAGCCGAGGTGAACTCCGCCTCTTTCTGTGTATTATTTTTCACCTCACACCGTCTTAGTTGTCATCTCCTATCTCATGACTCGACTTGTCCCTCTCCACATGCACATATTTGTACTGTCTTGCATCCCGTGTTGTTTTCCAGCGAACACACTCATCATGAACCACAATCCACATGAACTAACCACTAACTGATGCAAATGTGAAAAGAGCCTGGAAAGCAAGGATGAATTCAGCAACTTTACATTCACTGAATATTAACATTAAGCTCAAATTATGTTACAGAGTTGCTCCGTGTAAGAACTTTTATTATGCGAGCTCCACCTAAAAACCAGGATTCTCAGAAAGAAAAGAAAATCCCTACCGACTCATCTGAAACAAGTTGCGTAATAGACTTTGGAATGCCTTAAACTGCATTTTAGAGTCATATTTGATGTTTTATGAGGAAATGAAGCATGTATGTAGATTCCTAATGTGTGTTTTTTTTTAAATCAGAAACAGATATTTTTCCTGTTGTGGTGTAAATAGCTATTAGTGCTCACTGATAAACAAAGAACCCTATTAATAAGAAGAAAATCACATTCTTAGTCACAAACTTGCACATATTCTCCTTATGAGGGCCAAGGTTGTTTTTTCTCTTTTTTTCAATGGGAGATGCATTTGGATTACTGACAGAGGAGTGAAGACAGGCCAAATTTGCTCTTGGCAGTGCAAGCTTTTCTCTGGTGTGCACACACAGTTGTTTCCACCCGACGACTGAAACTCTGCTTTGAGTTTAAAAAAAAAACAAAACTTGCTGACTCCACACAGATAATTTACAGCACTGATGCAGACGATGCATGTTGTGGTTAACGTGATCTGATTCAGAATTTCCCTTCATCGCACTGCTGGTTATTGTTTGAAAGCAGCTGGTCAGAGGAAAATGATCTACCAACCTTAACACAAAGAGGCTGCAAGGCAAAAGGATAGTAAAGTGTCCAAAACATCGCATACCCATAGAGTTTATGCAATAATAAATAAATAAATAAAAAGAATAGCTGCTTTCCTTTTTTGTTTCTGCAAAACCTTGAAAATGACTGGAGAAAAGGAAAATGGAATAAGCTGACAGAGAACAGTGCAATGTGTCTGAACTCCTCCTTTTAGAACACGCATCCACTTTCCATGTTTAGACAGGAATTGCCATAATGACAGGAAACAATGATTTTGCCCTGCCCCAAGGCCTCATGGGAAGTCCTACATCAGCATGATGCTTGTGTTCACTCTCATATGCTGAGTTAGGAGAGCATGGTAAGGACACTGTTGGTGTGGGCATGTGCTTTAGTTTCCACAGGTCAGTATTGTCACCATTAAATAACTCAAGCTGTGTTAAGAGTGATTGGGAATATGGCAGGCGTCACATAATAACATCTATTTTCGGTGGAATATCTGATGGGAGGGTCAAAAGATCAGTGAAATTAGAGAAGAACCTGTATGAAGACTGACATGATCCTTAAAATAATGCTTCCAAAGCTTCACTTCATGCAATATATTTCAAGTTTAGCTTTAGCTAATATGAGAATCTCATGTTGTAAAATGTTCCAGACAGTTTCCTCAACAAG
The DNA here is from genome assembly GCA_037177115.1 of Craterocephalus stercusmuscarum. Classification (NCBI taxonomy): domain Eukaryota; kingdom Metazoa; phylum Chordata; class Actinopteri; order Atheriniformes; family Atherinidae; genus Craterocephalus; species Craterocephalus stercusmuscarum. Next base: position 15,870,097 of record JBBDHI010000017.1, read on the forward strand.
CTGTGGCAGAAGAACAATCACAAAATGAGGAAATGGGATCTGTTTTATCTTTGCAATTTTTATTAACATTGTTATTTTTGCATATCCCAGTGTTCCTGGATTGTATTACAAAGTACACTGGCCCTTAGTACAGTGCTACAATCCATGCTTCTATAAAAATTTTTAACTCTTTTTTTTGTTGTGTAATTCATTCCCAAACAGTTATATATTATAAAGTAAATCCCATCAGTGCAACACCAGATACATTCAAGCTCTTCCAATGGCAGAGTATATACATTTTTAAAGGCAAGACTTGATCCTGGCTGGCTTGTAATTATTTGTCGGCAGCTGGACCAACTGCCAGAAAGCAGATCCAGATTAAGAGATCAAGAGTTATTTTGTATCATATCATAAAACTGGTACAGATTGCTCCAGTATGATCATACACACACATACACACACACGTCTGTAGAAAAGATATAGGACATATTCAACATGTTCTGTTTCTACCTTTTTTTTTTTTTTTTTACAATTTTTATTCTTTTTTCTTTAGTTTTCATGTATCTCACAACTGTAAAATCTTAGTTTTGTTGTCATTCTGTCCTCTGGCAGAAGAGAAGTACATAACAGTGCAGCCTTACTCCAGCCAAGGCAAAGATGAAATTGCTTTTGAAAAAGGGGTCATAGTGGAAGTGATTCAGAAGAACCTGGAAGGCTGGTGGTTCATCAGGTATGCCCTTGCATGCTGGCTTTGGACATTCATTAAAGCTGACAGAACAAAAATCCAATAATTCCATTGTTTTTCTTTTCTCTTCTCTTGTAGGTACCAGGATAAGGAGGGCTGGGCTCCAGCATCTTACCTCAAAAAGATGAAGGACGACTTCTCTCCTCGTAAGAAGACTGTAACGGGCCCAGTGGAGATTATTGGAAACATAATGGAGATAAGCAACCTGCTTAATAAGAAAGCGTTAAGCGAGAAGGATGTGCAGACCGAAGGTGTCCCCGAAAGTCCCCAGGTTGCCAAGAAGGAGATCAGCTTGCCAATCCCATGTGCTGACGCCAGTCCTGTTAATGCCCCGCAGGATGGAAAAAGTAAAGCCGAGCCTCCTTCACCAGCTGTAGCCCGTATAGCCCCGCATCGGGTGGAAATTGGTTAGTCCCATCATCAGTATTTTAGTTTCTTGACCAGTTACTGAAAAACCACTGTGTGCAAATTGATACAAATAAATATCTCCTATTAGTCACTGAATACTCTTTTTCTATAGGTTCACCCATCCTCAGGCAAAAACCTCCTCCTCGGAGAGATGCAACCCTGGTAAGAGCGTAGTAAATGCCGTCTATCCTCACCTTTTGTTAGTCATTTGTTTCTTATGGTTGCTAAAGATCATCTTGACAGCATGTGGGGTATTTAAAAACCTCTGTGGATATTGTTTGTTCATGGTTGAAGATCAAACAAAGACTGGCATCTTGGAGTGAAGTAATAAGTACATGATGTCCCGTTGCTTGTACTGTTTGGGAGAACAATCAGAAATCTGGAATTCTCTGGTGAAATTACTCTATATGAAGACTCAAGCTTACTTTACTTGATAAGATGAAGGAAATGTACTTTTGACCATTTATAAGTGTTTTTCTCATTGCCTCCCAGGGGTTTCAGTTGCCCTCCCCTCCAGATCCCCCTGCAGTTGAAGCAGAGTATTACACCATTGCAGATTTCCAGTCCTGTATATCCGATGGTATCAGTTTCAATGGAGGACAGAAAGCAGAGGTAGGCACCCTGTTTAAACTAACACTTTATGCATGAGATGATCATAAGGTTTAGTGCTAACCACATATCTTTTTCTATATACTTTGTAAATCCTTGCTCATTTACAGTTCCGATTTTACCGAGATGAAACCTAAATCAGATTTACAAAATAAATACATGAATATGGTAACAATTAGAAACTAACGTGAACTTTGGTTTGTGTACTTTAGGTTATTGAGAAGAATTCCGGTGGATGGTGGTATGTCCAGATAGGTGAGAAGGAGGGCTGGGCTCCCTGCTCCTACATTGACAAACGGAAAAAGCCCAATTTAAATCGGAGAACAAGCACTCTGTGCCGCCCAAAAGTCCCCCCTCCAGCCCCACCCGTCAAAAAACAAGACTCCGTGGAAACCGCACCTCCCAGTAGCCCTGGATCTGAAGCCCCAGAGTCTCCTGTGTCTCCTGGGAGGCCTGTATACGAAGAGCCAGAATATGATGTCCCTGCCATTGGAGATTTAGATCTTGAGTCTGAGTTTGAGTTTCTGAGGGGTGAAGGTTCCCTGGTGGATGGAAAGAATGAAGAGGCTTCCTCTGAGAGGGGGTCACATCTGTCCTCCAAGCCTTCTCCAGCTTCGTCCCTCCATAGTGCCTCCTTCAAGGTGGGTGAGTCATTTGAGGACAGTCATGAAGCAGAGGGGGAGGGAGAGGTAGAAGAGGAGTGTATCTATGAGAACGATGGTTTCCGACCCTTCAGGGAGTCCCCAGAGAGACAGTGCAGTCGAGAATCAACCTCCTCCAAGACAAGTGTCGTGTCAGATACTGGCAAGACTGCAAATCCAACATCAGGTGGATGGAGACCTGAAGGTAACAGGCTCAAGATTGACTTGAATGGAAGCCCATTTTCAGCCAAACCAGAGGAGGTACCCGTGCCCAAATCTGCCCCCACTGAGTCCTCCCCAGATTTGTTCAAACCTAAGAAAGACCAAGAGGAGAGCAAGGCATCATCCTCCACCAAGTCCTCTTCTAAGCAAAGGCCAGTGGTAAGGCCCAAACCACAGCTAGCCAAGGCATCCAGCGCAGAGAAAATGGACATCAGCACCTTGAGAAGACAGCTGCGGCCAACAGGTCAGCTAAAAAATGGAACCAAAACTAAGGGGGAAGACTTGGAAACAGCGTCAGTCATTTCCTCCGAGGACTCCTTCTCATCTCAGAGCACATCCGATCTCTCCTCCATCTACTCTAAAGGCAGCCGAGGTGACTCTGACCGGGAAGGCTGCAACGTGTATCGCACCACAGATCCCTATGAGAAAGTCCAAGACTCTGAGCTCAGTTTCCCTGCTGGGGTCGAAGTGGAGGTTCTGGAAAAACAGGAAAGTGGATGGTGGTACATTCGTTGGGCAGATGCAGAGGGTTGGGCTCCGACTTACTATCTGGAGCCTGTCAGGCAGCAAGATGACTTAGCAGAGTCAGAATCTGATGGGACCCCAACTAAACCTGGAAGTCTTAGCAAGTCTAACAGCTTGGAGAAGAATGAGCAAAGGGTACGGGTGTTGAACAACATCAATCAAAACCTCAAGAAGGTCACACCACCCATCCCATCCAAGCCTCCAGGTGGCCTCTCCAAACCCACCAGCTTGTTCAGTTCACTGAAACAGAAAAGCAGCAAGCAGCAGCAAGTTGTCAGACCTCAGTCTGTCTTCATCTCAGCGCCGATCAGAGATGGCCCCAGCCCTGTTGGCTCTCTCAGGAGAAATGAGTCCCTCAACTCAACCGACCATCCTCGTGCAAGCCCCACAGTGCGACGCAACGCATCCTTTGGCACTGTGCCTCGCAGCCTGGCACCAAACAACATAGCTCTACCCAACAGGAATCGATCTGGTACTGGTAGCGCTGAAACTCTGGGCCTCAGCTCTCAGAAGAATGCCATCCCTGTATCCACAGTGAAACCCAAGCCCCACATCATCCATAACAACCTTAGAGAGGTGTATGTCTCCATAGCAGATTATCACGGCGACGAGGAGACCATGGGATTTCCAGAGGGGACGAATCTGGAGGTTCTTGAAAGAAACCCCAATGGCTGGTGGTACTGCAAAGTTCTGGACAATGGTAGACCGAGGAAAGGATGGGTTCCTTCAAATTACCTCGAGAAAAAGCACTAGCACTCATGTGTGGAGCTGGCAGTACTCCGGACATGCGTGTAAAGACTACTCTAATGGAGGCATTTGTTTTGTGAATGAGGCTTCTATGGTACCCTTCACCAAAACAAGCAGCCAGATTAAAACAGAAGAAAATGAAACAATTAGTAAAAACAATCTAGATGATGCAATGCTTTAGACGTTGCATTAACATGTTGGGACTTAGAGGCAAAGAGAAGAGCGGAAGAGCGACTGAATGATTTTCTCCAGCAGTTACCTTTAACTTGAACATTGTCCTTTTGTGTTAACTCCTTGAACCCTTTTTTTAAAGATTTGTTTATAATGTAATCTTCAAAAATCTTTTTTGAGTATTTAAAGCTTACTGCATGTCTGAAGTGATTCATTATACCGACAATGCCTTGAGCTGTTGAAATTAACCTTTCTTTCTCCCTACTTTTCTTAAGGAAAAAGTCTGTTTTTGCCAAAGCTGCTTTGTGTTAGTCTCACCTTGGTGCTGCATGATTTTTTATATCTTTATACTGTATGTCTTCTTTATGTAGAGTATTTTATCCATCTAATTTTAATATTGCCCCTAATGAAAGAAACGGTGAGCATCTCTGATTATCAGTATTTTGTTTCCCTCATTGTAAAACATTTACCAGTGAGCTATTCTTATTTCTTTTTTGAAACACATCTTTTTGCTTTTTTCCCCACAAATATACAAAAATCCCTCATGTCAGTGAAAATAATATTTATTCATATCTTGAAAGTCATATTAGAACTTATACTTCAACAGAACTGCTCTATTAGACACAAAAGGTTTTGAATTTCTGCTGGGCAGTAAATTTGACATTTCTTTGTTTTTCTTTCTTTTCTTTTTTTTTTTTTTTGGAGATGCTCACTTTTGTTTTATCTTAACTGTGTGACCAGTTATAATAACTGAAGTGCCTAAAGAATGACTTTAATAAATGCACTTTTGAACAATCACGGTTGCTTTCTTTTCCTGAAAAGGAATATCAATGATTATGGGGCTGTATATCCTGGACAGGTTGCCAGTCCATTGCAGTCCAACGCTGAGACAAACAACCACTCAGATCTAGGGTTAATTTAGAATCACCAATTACCCTGACAAGCTTGTTTCTTGACTGTGAGAGGAAGCCTGAGTACCCAGAGATAACCCACGCATGCCAAGGGAGAACATGCACAGTCCACATAGACAGACCTAAGTCAAGGTTGAAAACAGGAACCTTCTTGCTGTAAAACAACGGCAATAACCACCACACCAACATGTGGCCCAGATTAGTTTCTTTATTGAAATTTTCAGGGTTTTCAGGGGTCAATTAAATTAAAACTAGGGATAAATTAAATGCCTTGTGCTTTCACACTACAAATTTAAAAAAGCGAAACTAAATTAGTCCAACTCCTTTAATGTAGCATGTGTTTTTGACGTCTTTGCTTCCATTATGTGTGAATGTGTTGTGCAAAGGGAATAATCATCCAAATTAATTGTGGATGAATGTTCGATGATGAGCACTGTAATGACAACTTATCACAGCCCATAATTACAGGAAACATCAAACCTCTCGCTTTTTATCAGCTTTAGAACAAGTGGGAGATTATATATTGAAAGTGTTTATTTTGAGTTAATTGCACATCTGTGTATATGCAATTTAACTTAAGTGTTTGACCATTTAGATGGTGGTATGCAAAGACATCAGATCATACTGGGTTGCCTACAGTAATACCCTCACCCACAACACAAGGGCAGCTATAACTTCAGGATGACCTGTTCATTTAACCTTCCTCATGACAGATTTCCCTCTTCCCCGCTTAATTTAGTGTCAACCGACAAAGCAAAGGCAAAGTTACAGAATCAGTGTGCTGTCACTTTAGTTTATTTTGTTACCTTCAGCTATAATCAGACAAACACCAAAAGAAAACTCTGGTCCAGTTTTCCAGTGTCAGATGCTTCATATCATTTTTTTTATTGGATTCAGTGTTTTAAATCTAATCAGATTTACGTCCCAGAGGAATATGAAGTGAAACGTGTCTGTCACAGGGGCTCCTCCTCCTCTAGGACTTCTACAGTCGTTGGTGTGGAACTAATTGTTGTCGTTTATCTGCCGGCTGTGTGTAAATGTGTTTTATCAGCTCGCATGGTGTGCTCATGTTTATTTATTTACGCATCCAAATTATAAAATCATAGAAATGCAAAATGTGCCTCTATGACAAACTGAGGGTAATAGCTCCTCATTAAAGGGTGGTAATTTCTCTATTTTGTTAAAATGTGTGCATAGAAAACTAAACAACAGTAATATTAATTCTAACAGTAGTTGCTAATATTAGTAGCTGTGTAGCTTAGCAGATTGATTAAATGCACATTGTAAAATATGTTTTTATTTTCAATCACATACATTTTTGTTAGATTTATGTGTTATATAAAATAAGGAAAAAATATCTAAAGCTGAAGCCGTTGGTCTGTTTTCCAGTACATGCTGGAAATTACTTCTGGCCACTGGAGGGCAGCATCACTCAGCATCTCAGAACAGGCTACACTTAACGTCAGGGTCAACCTTCATTTGTGAATTCATCAACTCAGTAGTTAACTTGTGTAGGGGTGAAATAATTCATTTGATGTTTTAAACTTTGAACAAAGTTAAACTTTTTCAATATAATTGCACTTCTACTTGCTGTCTGGTTCTTGATACAAAAACTGACTGGAAAAAAAAAAGATTTTGCATCCAACGGAACAATGAAAGCTTAACAGTGAAACAACAGAGGAACAACCTCAGACTGCCTGATGTCCTGTTGAAATCCAAAATCAATAGCATCCTGGGTTTGTAGAATTCAAATTTTGCACCCTAATAGTGCGTGTGTTTGATCAAGCAGCTGTTTGGCAGCTCAGACAAATCTGCCAAACCCTTTCAGAAGGCCTGCAGTCAGGTTCACTGAGAGGTCTAAGTGGAAAGTCTGTGTGTACACAGACATTCGCGAGATGCACTGTATTCTTGTCACTTTCATAGACTCATTGTTGTGTATGTCTCCCTTACCTCTTGGCCACGAGCAGCAGCAACTTCTGCCTGTTTCTTGTCTAGATGTCATGCGTTGTACTGATGCCTTTTGGATTGGAGAATACAAAAGTGCTGCAGTTGAACCACACCAGCAGGGTATTAAATAACAGATGTTCACTCTGGCCAGGAATACATACCACTACTGTAAACAGTTTCTCTGTGAGTTATGACTGTTTACTAAAAGCCTTTGCCTTTGTTATTCATATAGTATACGGTGCAATGTTGGTTAAGCATACCTCTGAGCTTTGACTGTGTGGAGTGTCTTTTATTCTCTAGCTGTTGTCCAATTTCAGATTTTTTGAATGTTTTATCTTACAAGGTAAATATATCAATGTACTCGCTTTCCCCATCCTAGATGGATTGACTTTAGATTTATTTACTGTAGAGGAGATAACAAGAAATGCAGCAATGAAATAGAAATGGTCAGTGTGTGTAAGAAATGTTTTTCCTTTGTATATGAATAAAACCTGTATGTGCTTGTTTCCTTTTTGTGATAAGAAGAATACAGTAGGAAACAAAATAGAGCCAGTGGGGCAGACTTGACTTTTATTTAACAAACAGAACATGATTAGCAAATTCAGATACCATTAATAATGTTTCAACAACTATCCTAATAGAATCAAAAGCCCAGAAAACCAAAGTTATGAGCTTATTTTGCTCCATAAACAATAACCTCCATAACTTACTGGTTTGTGGTCTATTTTAGACTGAAAGCATTTGGTCACATTTGGAAAGAAGAGACTGTCTTAATAAAACTACTCACTAAAACATGATTAACCTGAAGGAAAAGATTCTCTTTATATCTCAGTATATGGTATTAAAGCTTTTAGCAATTGGGGAAAATGATGAAAAGACTAATACCACTCTGATAGCCTGGCCTTGTGCAAAGTTACCAAAATCCTCTATCAAGCTTCTAAAGGTAAGTAATAATGATGTTATATTCTGCATGTTCAATGTCTAACGGTCCATATAAAAATCTAACATTTTTTCAGTGGTAATAACAAGATGGGGATGGGATATTTTTTGGCAGAAACCTGTTGCCAGGCAACTACCATGATGGGGATTTGAAGGAGCACACAGTTTACATCTGTTTTACTATTTTAGCAAATGTATTTTAGCTGTCTGTTGAGCTTAAATGGTTAAACACATTATCAGGCTCCAAAATGTTTTTAATTTTCTTCATATGTAAGATCACTAGGCAGCTTTCTACAGCTTCCAGTGTTCCAGACAATGAAAGGGGATCTCATTTTCATATACATTTTCTTTGCATGGAAGACTTAATGAGTATCTGTGATTTTCACTGATGCTGTAGTCAAAAGTACTCTTGAGCCCAACCAGTGATTTGACTTTTTTTAATGCAGTGCCAGCTGACACATTTGAGCATTTCTGTAACCTTTCTGTAATTTTCACAATCTTTAATGCTATTACACACCTTTGATGAACGTTTAGAGTGCTGAACATTCTCCATCTTAATTTCTGAAAGAAACAGCCTCTGTGAGACAGTCTTTTTAACATGTTGGCAACTTGCCCGCTTAGATGTGAGGGATATTGCAGTTTCTTTCAGTTTCCGTTGTTGCACCCATCTGCTAAAAGCTGCATCTATTCTTTTTGCTTTTTAAAATTTAACGTAGCCTGCCAATTCATTGAAAACTGGAGCAGTACCAATGTATTATTCAACACTTACAATACTCATAACATTTAATGTGTCAAATCGTATTCTGTTAAGTGGCTACAAATACCTATGAGGTTTGTGAAGCACATTAAAAGTTATGCAATTCCCTCTGAAAGATAGAGGAGCAGAAGTATTATTTAGAAAATATTTAGCTGGTGTACAA
>JBBDHI010000017.1:15887930-15909601 GCA_037177115.1 Craterocephalus stercusmuscarum
CTTGCAATATTAAAACTCCTGGAGGAAATAAAATAATAAATTACAGTATTTTTGTTTATTTTTTCCATCAATAATAAACTAATAATAACAATAATAATAATAATAATAATAATAATAATAATAATAATAATGTATCATGTGTTGTTGTTCATGTGAGTTTGCATTGGCCTAATTTTTTTATTGAGCCCGAAAACATTTTGGCTGAAAGAGGCTGTTGTTTTTTTCCCCCCTCACATGATACTGGACAAATCTGTTATTATGGGGAATCTGTAGAAATGAAGCCAAGCGGGAAGTCAGTTTAACTGAAGCTACAAAGTTAACATTTATATGCAAATTGTGGAAGTTGAATGCAAATTCCCAAGTGATGTATGAGTTGATAAAAAGTCAGAGCGCAGAGACAGCGAAGGAGGGGAAAGTATTTCATGACTCGACAGGATGGGAATCCAGCCTCCAAGGTCACTCAAGGATCACAGACTGCTTTAATCTGTGAATGGAAAATTCTAAATGAAATCCTTTATAGATCTGTGGAACACAACCTACTGTATGATTGAATTAAAATTCAGACTAGTGATAAAACTGCAACTGTTAATATAGTTTCCATCTGTACATGAAATCAAATTAAATGTCACTTTACCACATGCACAAGTTTAATGTAAAATCATGGGGAAGGAAATGTGAAGGAATTATAAGAGACTAGAACTGAACTTAAGTCAGCAAATCCGTACGAGCACTTAAAATCATAATTATAAAATACAGTTCAGTAGATGCTTCTATCCAAAGCAACTTCGCGGATGCAAACACTGGAGGCAAAGAAGATAACATGTTTTTCAAAAGGACACTACAGCTGACCAGGTCGGGAGTAGGATTTAAACCACCAACCTTCAGGTTCTGGGAAAACTTGCTCTACTACCTCAGCTACTGTCGCCCATCACAAAAATGGTTGAGACAATTATTTTCAAGATATGGCTTTTACATGAAAATTTGTTTTCATGAACTCATGACACAAATCCGTTTTATGACAACTGACATAGAAATGAAAGATAAAGAAGGTCAAAAAGATGTAAAAGTACCTAAAATCCTGAGTTGTGTGATGGTGCCATGTAGACTGAAGAACATCCAGAGAGGCCTGGAGTTATCCACACACAGCTGCATCCCTGCATTGACTCCATTATGGCTCATCATAACTTCTCCATCTGCATTCACCCCGAATCCCACAATATCTCCACTGTTAAGTGGCACTGCCATCCGGCAAACGGCCCAGAATTCCTTGCGGTCAACCAGGGACTCTGGGTTGGATGGAAGATCGCTGGGCCTCAGGGTGGCTGGGTCGCAGGATGTGACACCGTACGAGAGAGACCCGGCCCGAGCGACTCCTGCTTTCACCTTCACAAGCACAGTCTCTGAACAGTGCAACGGCCGGCTGGTGAACACCAGGGTCCTCTCATCGCCGCGGTGATCCAGCCGCGCCACCGTGTGCTTATCCAGCACGGTAACGTGGACGCCATGCACCGCGTGAAAGTGCAGATCGGTGTCCAAGTGGCCGGGCAGGAGGGAGCTCTGCTGTGAGTTCTGGGAGTTCTGCGGTACGTGGCAGGAGGTAAAGGGCTGCAGCTGTTCTTCCTCATCATCGTCTTCTTCTTCCAGATGCATGTCCTGCTGCTGCAGGCTCAGGTCACACAGGCTGATGGAGAGGCGAGGGTCACGGCTGTTACGCTGAACTGAAGCCCGGTGGGCAGAAGCGAAGGAGCGGGAACGCTGACAGTCCAGGGGGACCATCTCACTGTCTGGAAACAAACAAAACAAACACACACAGAGCGGCATTATGTAATCACTTGTTTGTGCTGTTTTGAAGTGAACATTTCGGTCCGAGTGATCGTACAGCTCCTTCATCGGACAACACTATTTTTGCTAAAAGTGTTACATAAGAAAAACATCTATTTCAATGAATGAGACAAAAAAGTCCAGAGAACTAAATTAAATAATGTTATCATTTAGTATCTATATTCCAATGTACAAAAATGCTTTGTTTTACATTTTCTCTGTATACGCTGCTCATCCATCATACCTGCCACTGTAAACAAGAGGCGGCTTCCGGCCACTCTGCTTTATAACATTCAATGTGAGACACGCTCTTTAAGAATTGGAGTCCAACAGGATGAACAATTGCGTCAGTGTTTACATGCTTAGAAACATGTCAGGACTTTAAGTGGAGGCCGACTGCAGCTGCAGGCCAGCGTCTCCATCACAAGGAAAAAAGACATAACGGCTTTATGTAACACCGAAAGGATAAAAGACTCCGCATTTAAGCTGTTTGTACCTCAGGGATCTGTGATAATGTGCCACATCTTTTTTATTTTCTTCAACTCCTCATTATCGTTAGAACAATTATCATGTTAAATCTAATCCCTAAGATTGGAATGGATTTCTTAAACGGCCGCCCTTAAATAAAACACGTTTACATTCAGCTTTTGTCCAGGATTAAAACTGTGTATGCAGTATGTATACACAGCACTGTGAGTTTCAAATAGCTGCAGAGAGCTGCCACAATTCCTGGCTGTTTACATAACAAACTGTCTCAGCAGCGGTGACTTCATGTACCTCTGTGCAATGTTAAAATTTTCAGCTATGAGGCTGTATGCTAAAGTCAGCTTTTTTTTCCATCCATCGAAAAGGGGAGGCATCCTAAAAACTGCTTCACATGTCTCTTCATGCTGCGTAGAGCTCTCACAAATAGACCTTCCTATGCTAATCCCCCCCCCCCTTACCCCTCACTGTAAAATAGAAGTCCCATGGGAACACATGGGTGCCAAAAAGAAAACAGAAAGAGAACGTGCTTTCCATGCACACGCTCAGTACAAACAGATCCGCATCCTGGCACGCTTAGGGACTCACAGCCAAATTTAAAACAAGCTAAAATTAGCCTGATTGGACATCCGAGGAGGGTGTCGGGGGGGGATGAGTGACATGATGGCTCTCAGCCTCGACCTGCTTTGGGCTTCCCCTATGCGAAGTGGATGAAGAATACAAGTGTGTCCGGGCAAGATTGGATGAAAAGTAGAATTAGGTGGACACTTGAAAGAAAGGGCATACCTCGCCATCTCCTCTTTATCACACAAAGGCAGCACATCTCCGGCCAGCCACTGATAAACTGCTTGAACTTAATTACTTCCTCAGTCAAGGGTGTACAAAACTAGCCATGGGGCTCTTATTATTAGCAGTCTTATCATCTTCAAGGCAAAGTTAGCTGGCTTTGGGATACAAGGGATCATTTCTGTTCTTGCTGCTACCGCTTCCTGCCGTTCACAGTTTCTGCTTTTGAGTGCCGCGCAGCAGTCTAAACATATCGTGAGCAGAATAGTAACGTTCCAGAGCTTTCAACCTATTGTGAAAAGAAACAAAAAACAACAAAAGAAAAACAAACAGAAAGACGTGAACTAAATAAATATGGCCTTCCTGGTTTAGTCTCAGATCCGATCTAATGTCACAAACTTAAAAAATACTTGAATTTGCACTGAAACAAGGATCCGTAGAAATTTTCAGAACCTATATTTCCAATAATTATAAGGATCTTAGACACTGTATGTAATGTAATGAGGAAATCATTCTGCTTTTGGTTACTAACATCATACCAAATTGTCCTTTCGTAATGCCAAAGAGGGTACATTGTTTGAATGTAAACGGTCGAGTCCTTGGCAACGGTTTAATTTCAAGCTGAAATGTCAAAAAATGAAGAAAAAACTTGTTCCAGGAAGCATAAAGCATTTTACCACATAGTGTTAAGAAATGTCAAAACAACAGCTAATGAAACTGCTTGCCAACAAACAGTCAACCAAAACAGTCTGAAAGGCTCTTGCAGGTGGACACCATTGCCGGACCTTTGCCAAATTGTCAAATTTCTTTAGACTTCTTTGTTCAGGATGAACATATGTAAGGAGGAATAAATAAAACAGAATAAATCCGAACAATAACAACAAATCTAACAGATTTTGTGCTGGTATCACAGCTGTTGTGTTCTAAAGCAGAAATAAAACATTTAAATCCTTTTTACACTGCATTTAATGTGCAAGTGTACTCTGCCAACTGTGTGTGCATGTGTATTTGCGTGTGATGTAATTTTATTACCCTCACACTCATGCACTGTATTTGGCTTGAATGTATGCACCCTTTGCCAAAATGGTGCAGCCCAAAAACATCCCCAAAAACTGCAAATATCATAAGAAAGAAAGGAAATACCAGCAAAGGGAGGAGTATCTGCAGAGAAATACACTACCACACATTTCTGTTGGGACATAAGAATTGATCATAACATTGGAATGACAATAATTGTCATGTTTATGGTGTTTTTCCCCCTATTTTTCTATAATTTACACTATGACTAAAAGCAACAGACAGCAACAATCTTTTGTAGCCTCATTACATTGAATAAATCGGCCCTGTCTCCATCTAATAAAACACGCTTACAAATGGATACAACCACGTTTCTTTTAATGTCTGAATTATTACCACGCAATCGTACCTCAGCTTAATGGAACACACTTTTTGACATTTGGAAATCTTGTGGAGTTTTTTTTTTTTCCAATAGCTTGCATTGAACATCATGTTAATTATATTCTACTTTGAATTTGCCGAGTTCATGTCCTTGGAACTTTGCGCAGCAAGTCTGATTCACTTTCCAGTAATTAAACCAATGCTTATGTGCTCAAGTGTATGGTTGAAATTGCCCTACTAACATTAAGTAGTCTTTAAACAGCTCTAGAAACTCAGCCCCAGGAGGAAAATAATTAAATAGGGGAGCACATACCAGACTGATACTGCAAGGTCAGTGGCTGACCTCTTGGCTTTGCTTCTTTATATCATCACTGTAGCTGTGAGAAAAATTTGTAAACAGACTTTCTGGGCACTATTAGGGAATTACTTGGTTTTAATTATGTAAATACACACCCTTCCTAGAACATACATCTACAGAAAAAAATATCCAAAGATAAATATCCATCTACCTGCTTTGGGTTTACCCATTCAGAGCAGTTCCACCCATGAGAGAAAGCAGCTTTTCAACCAGTCTTGAAAAACCAGTTTGGGGAAAGTAAATGTGCAACTGGAAAAAAGGAGGACGTGTAACTGAACACTGGGAACCTGTTTGAAAACGAGTGCACGCCAAAGTCGTGAGCTGCCACAACATACAGCCTGGCTAAACCTATCTTTAAACATATCTTACAAAGGTCTATGCGTATTACAGTGCTGGTGTTTTGATCTAAATCCTTTCTATGAGGCTGATGCCTTTTTTGGTGTTGAATAGCCCCAAGTCAGACAATGGCGCGGCACTGAGAAGACGAGGGATTTCCGTTTATTCCCGGGCCCCATCACAGCAGGATTAAGAGGCATTTGGGAGTCATCTATCATGAGAGGCAGATCTAGGTGTTATGCATCTGTCCCAGGAAACAAATGGATGGGCTTTTGTTTACCAAAAAGAAGTAAAATCAGCTTCCAGAAGAAAGTGTATTAGTATGAGGCAATGAACATTTAACGGTTCCAGTATCTGACATGTTGTGACAAGAGCCATGTGGTGTTTCTGACAAGTCAAGTTTCTGCTTTAGTCTCACAAATTTCTGAATATATGATTATGGATAGAAAGAGAAACACATGAAGGTGATAAATGTCAGCGGAAAAAGTGATGTCCAACTCTTTGGGGGCACAGTTTCTTCTCAGCCAGAGTCATGTCTAACTTTAGTGCCTCTACATGCACTTTTGCACATGTCCACTGGCTGCTTAAGTGTCTAAATCTGAGATCAGTTTAAAACACATTTTTCCAATTATAAATTCATTTTGGTGTTTTGGTCAAAATAATATCTGTGAAATCTTCACAGACGGACACGTTTACTTGCTGACACAGAGAGGAGATAGAGCACATTCTCCTTTTTTTTGGGACTAGACTCTGTTCATCTGAAAATGATTAGCCTCCTCTCAGAAGGCTTCCCCTTGTACAGTCCAGCTCCCTGGACCCAAACATGACAGGCTCCATTACAATTTTCTATTTTGATTTCCTGCAAATCTGTTCGATTCCATCTGGGTCGCTTAAATCCCAGCTGAGGCACAACAGCTAGTCCAGCCTTTTTTTTTTCTACTTTGGTTGCACAAATCAAATAAATTCCAAGCCCTGAGATCACTAGAAACAGAACCCTCATAAATACATGGACGTATTCTGATGTGTACATGCTGGCAGATGTTAGGTAAAATGATAGTCCTCCAATATTTAGCTCTCACCACACCTCTAATTGCACTGTTGCCAGTTGTCTGACAGAGTGGTTTTTATTCTGCTATAATCAGGAGCAAAAATGTTCAAACTTTTGGGTATGACTGATAGCCTCAACTCACAGTTCCCTCACCTGAAGTGTTAAAGCAGGATCAGAATCAAACGAGGCCGAATGACATCCACATGCTCACTTCCTACTACTGCGCAGCTCTGTCTCTTTAAGAGTGTCTGAACCGAAGATCGAGCCTGTCTGCATTCGTTCAGCCTTCAGGCTCCTCAGCTTGCATCCATCATTGTGATCAACACAACCACCAGCTAACTGTACACATAGTTTGCGAGATGAATTTAAACAAAAAGTCCTCACACAGACATTGTGCGTTTTTCCGACTGAAGCATTTAGATCTTTTTTTCTTTTAGCATTGCACATTGTCCTGCAAAGATTGGCGAGTGTTTTTAATCGTTTTTTTTTAAACCCTGAATGGTTCACACCAGAAAATTGTCAAACTGTTTACTTGCTTACACATACTGATGATCAATTATTAAAATACATCTGATTAAAAGAGGATGTATGTTCTTTTTCCACAATGACTGTAGGCTTAATAACTGTATCCAAGTTGAGCACACAGACACTGTACGGCTGAAAATTTTACGAGTTCCACAAAGTTGTATTAAAGCATTGGACCACAAAACAAATATTTTGATGACTTTGAAAACCATTTTTCTCTGCTATGATTGAAAATGTTTGGTGTATAGGTTTTGTTTTTTGGGTCTTGTGAAGCTTAAAAGTCTCACCAGGAAAATTTACCCTCCACTTTGACTTGTGGAAGTTCCTAAGAGGAACTGAATTTAAGACAAAAACAAGCAAATTGAAATAATAATACAGTATTTCTAAAAGAACTTGGAAAGAAACAACAGAGTGGATCATAAAATAAAATAAACACAAAGACTAACAAACCGATCTAACTAAAGGTGAAAGAAGAAAATCATAAGAATAATCATTAAAGCAAGCAAGGGGACAAAAAAAAAGAGCAAATGCCGATTCTAGGAATTAAACTGTCAGACCGGTTGCAGAAACCCAGACAAACCTGATCGACTGACCCTCGGTTTACAAGTTGTGTTTCAGTTATGGACTCATCCTCTGCTGTAAGTCGGCCATCATTGAGTGCTGTTTGATACTTTAATGAAATGCTTCATTTACTATATAGTGCTCCTCAAACTCAAACTAAAAGCAGTGCATAGAAGCTGAAACAAACCATTGTGCATTGTAGACTGGAGCCAAAAGCTTTGGGGGTGATAGAAAGTACTGGTGCTAACAGCAGCGACTCCTGCTGAGAATGCCCGATAACAATAAAATTCTTCAGATGCTTTAACAGCAAAGTTGCCTCTCTTCTCTGTTAGTTAAGAATAATATTTTGAAAGTTTAGCTTATTAATCTAAACACATCTCTGTTATGGATAAGTGATTGTAGCTCATTTTCAAATTATTTGGTGCTAGCTAAAAGGTCCAACATGGGTAAAAAGAGAAAAGTAGTTGTTGTGATAACTGTTTGGATTTGATACACAGCACATTGTTTTTTTATTATGTGGATCAGTTTGGTCTGTTTCTATCTTTTGTTCAGTGTTTTTGTAAAACTAGCGTTTAGTCATGTTGGATAACTTTCCGAGGACCTCAGTAAGATTACCATTTGTTGCCAAGGTGCGACTCACCTGTGTTCTCTTTTTTAATTACCCCTATCAGTTTTTAAGCTCCTCAGTTCTGTTTGCTCTCTGCCAGTTAGTCCTCATCTCAGCGTGCAGCTTAGTTTTGTGGTAGCTCGGCTCCACGCCCTCTGTTCTTGTTCTGGAACTTCTGTCAGTGGCAATATCCTCCTCCCTTCCTTTATAAACTACATTCAGACTCCCTCCATCCACAACTGCACCGTGAGACCAAGAGATAAAAAGTATATTGAAGGTGATTATGTAGTAACTGAAGCAGTCCATGTTTGTGTAGGTGAATACAATACAACTACCAGGAGTTCTGGTCATGAAATGTTATGCTATACCTTAAGTCAGGCATGACCACCTTTAGTTTAAGTGACAAGTAAATGTATGGTGCATTATTATGAGGCACTTAAATATTGCACTGAGTGGGCAATCTGACTATTTACACTAAGAATTGCAACAAGGTGCAAGGAAAATGCATGAAGAATAAGCAAGGATTTACAAATTATTAATACAGCAAACCATTAGGCAGATGGTAGGATATAAAAAACCCAAAGAATGACTCATCATAGCTGTTAGCAGTGGTTAGAGCTGTTTACCATTTCAGTGTATCCCTTGCAAAACCTTTGAAAGTGCTAGAACTTTAAAAAGGGGGAAATTATGGAATCTGATTAGTTGACGCTGTCAACTTGTAGGATTTTTTTCCCCAAGCATTGCATAATTGTAAAGTGGGTTAATTTAATGTAAAGACAATTCATCCTATATTACATGAATAAGCCCATGCCAGCCTCGAATAATGTTACCACAGTTACCTTCATTCAAGTTTCTTCTGCTAATTTTAACCAGTGTAGTTCAGATTTTCATGCACATTGGCCAGCTTTATAACTTTTTAGTTCTGTTTTATTCATCGTTACTTACTTTAGCATAAAGCTTAACAGATTTGTCTTTTTGCCAAAATGAAGGTTATGTACTGTTTCCCACAGTACTGGGATATATCAATCCCATATATCAATGTTCAGTTATAAAAAAACAAACAAACAAAAAAACCCAAGTAATATCCTATAATCATCTGTTCTCTCAGCTGTTAGACGCCAGGTGCTTAACTGCAGATGCATGATCTAGATTAAAACTACAAGCAGCAATAAATCACTTTAAAACAACACACAAGAATTCAAATCCTGTGTTGAGGAGGAAAAGTTAGACTTTTTAGTTGAAGTTCAATATTTCATTTTTCTTAAAGTAATGTGTAAATGCTTAATATAAAAAAATGGTTTGCTTTTCCACATGAATAAATCATGTTTGGGATCTGCTTGGAAAGGTAAGGGGAGCTTAGTGGAATGCTCAGGCATCAAACATGTTGGGTAAGACATACAAGGCAAGAAGGACAATGTGGCTACTTAGAAATGGACAATGTTACCTCAGCCGTACCACAGGCATGTCTAGCCTTTTGATTTTTACCCAAAAAGGCATCAACATGGCCCCAAGTTATCCTCTGGACCTGGACAGAGGTTGCTGGCAGCAGTAATTTCCATAAGAGGAGAACTTGGGACAGGGTCCACAGTCTTGCAAAATCACTCTATTTATCATTTTTCATCTGATTTATTGCTACACAGAGAAGAAAAATGTTCAAGAAAAGAGAAAAAGGAAGAAAGAGACCCATGGACTGCAGTGCGATTCAAGATTTTAGTCTAATTCTGCCAACATAATGCAGCTCAAGGAAGTTACGAAATGTTTATAGTATGGAGACATTTAGCATTTCTCTTTGGCTTTCTCGCCTTAATGTCTATTCTTTGCCTTTGGCTCGAAACAGACTTTTGACAGATGACTTTGCATATTGTTATTACCTTGCTGGGTTTCCAGTTTATTGTTTTTGGGAGGATTTGGCTGTATGCAGCAGAGCAGACCAGTAATCAAATGTATAAGTACAACATCAATTTGCAGTACTTCAGGGTAAGCAGAGCCCTCAGGCTGATCTTATGTCTTCATATTTTGGCTAAATTGAGATATCTGTCTTACCGTACTATCCAAATATTGCTGTTTGTCTGTGCATCATTGCCATCTATATGACTTAGGCAATTATGCTATGAGGCTAAAGATTTGTCACAGAATTCCAAGTTTTACTTGTATAATTCTTTCATACCGAGCTGATTTTCAGCAATGTCACAATGTCGGACCCAGGCTTTACTGACTACATCTGGCCTCCGCACCTGATTACAGATGTTTCTATATTTAAAAACCGTTAAATTCACAAATCAAACTTTGTGAAACCCCACTTAATCTATGCTGACAAGTGAAACAATGAGTGAGATCCGTAGCATGTGAGCTGGAGTGTGTGGCAGACAAAAATAGTCACAAAGAAAGGAAAGTACCACACAATCAGGTTCAGGCAGCACAACGTGTTTGTCCAACACCCTGCTTTTCATCGTTACACTCTATCTCTTCATCTGTTGACAAAACAGGTATGAGACTGTGGTAAACAGATCTTTACATTTTTCAGTTTTAATTTGAGTACCAGGGGATTCACATCATGGTAGGGGTGGATGATGTATTCAGATAAAATGTTGACATGTGTATGAGTTCATCTGAGAGCAGCCTTAGGAGTCATGTCTGTGGTTTTGTGAGGCTGATTCACAGCAGCTGCCACCAGAGTAAAAAGTTAGCATATGTTTCTAAAGACCAGAGAATAATCTCTGTCTTTCATTTACTTCTATTTAAAACCTCCCTGATGTACGTGGAGGTATTAGGTACAATGCAGAGTTGTTAAAACCTTCCAGTAGCCAGTCCCTCCAACATTCTGATAAAAGGTTTTTTTCTCTCTACGGTAACTTAGGGAGTAAAAGAAAGTGAAAGACAATAAAGCTAACATTATCTATTCATTTGAGCTTTGAGACTTGACACCCTAGTTGCTGTAGATCTCTACAACGAGCTCTGTAATGCATTCAACAAGCCAAAAGGAACATACAACCATCCGTAGGGCTGCAAACATCGGTTAAAAATAAACTCCAAGAAATATATTCCCTTCATCCTCAGAGGTGTTAAATTTAACAATATCCCTCAGGATGTTAGTGAACTTGAAAAGCAGGAGGTTTTCCCAACAGGTCTAGGCATAGCGCATTGCGATGATTGATGTCACCACCCTACCTGTAATCACTTGAGAGTTACACAGGCGCTTGACACTCTGGCAGCCATTTTAGATTCTTCTCTAATGACTGGGAAGACAGGTTGCAGATGATGTTAGCTGACGCCGGTCTCATGGATCACTACATCTCTGTCAGTGATTAAGTGACTCATCTAACTCTGGTAAACAAACCCCCAGTGAAGCATCTTGCATCCATCAAAATATGTCTTTGACTTTCTGGGTATATATAACTTGGAAGAAATCCATCATACCTGTACAAAACAGTGGAGGCTGTGTGGCCTCTTAGGATATGCTCCATAAACAGTTATACATATGTACAGAGATTTTCTATGATTACCCTTTCTGTTTTGACAACAGAAAGTTTGAAAATTCCCCTGTTTGCTTACTGGAGCTGAAACCAAAAGCACCTGCAAATAGTTTGAAAATTGCTTTCAGTAGATTCTACATTGAACAATTTGATGAACCTCAAATTAAGAAACAACCAAGAAACTAATTGTAAAAACTGCTAACTTTGGCTGTAGAAAAACAGTAAAAAAGCTTTTTGCAAACTTGAATAGAGGCACACGCAAACCATGACATCTGAGAAAAGATGACAAATAATGCTTTGAAGGAAGTTGTGTTCCTTGAGACTTTTCATACACTTGGGGAAACCTTTTATCAGTCTCTCTAAGGGCTAATGTGTCTCAGCGTGGTGCCGCATAGCCTCAACAGTACAGCCCGTCCTGCACAAAACCCAAGAAAGGCACTCAAGTCTGTATTGATAGTTGTGTTAAGTAGAGCAAGCACAGTGATGTAACAGATCTTCTTTAAATTGCATGGGCAGCATTGTTGGTCTGGACAACCCCTGAGGCTCAGTTTGATTTCAGTAGATTAATTTAGCTTCCTCTCTTACGCAACACCATCTCAGCTTTCAAGGAGTCTCACTGATCTAAGGGTCACCTTTGACTCCTTGCATGGGTGGCTAGCTACTGAGCTGCAGTCTCTTGATAGCAGCTTAGAGAGAAAACAACACTGCACTATAAAAGATCCTTAAACATCAGAATAGGACACGATAGCAGTAAAACTGTTTGGCAGAAGGCAGCATTGCGAAAGGTGAAAAGGCGATGATGGATGTCAGCTGTTATGAATCTTTTAATACAGCATGTAAGGTTGTACGGGATCAAACGGACACAACGGTATGAGAATCCTGTGAAGCATGTGTTTGATGTTGATAATCCACAAGCTAAAAAAAACAAACTTGTGACTGTAGTCTGCATAGTAGGTCACTGCAGCTAAATCAGAACCATCTTTTTAAAAAACAACAACGACCAAAAAACAATTTAGAGGAAAAAATTATGCTAGGTTAATGGGGGAACTTAATACTATGAGGGATCATTAATAAACAGCAACTCGTTTCCTTAACAGTGGCACTCGTGTGTCTTGCTCTTATAATCAGTCCATGACATATCAAAGTCAAGCACGTATTCACTCTAAAGGTGATATACAGTTGTGCTCCCACATGAGCCTTAAAACAAAAGGGAGCCAAACTAGTTTGACTTAACTGTAAGCTGTTTCAGCTGCAGAATGAGGTCATAACACATGAACGGTTCAGCTTCCAGGAATGACCGTTAAATGTTGAGGGGAAGTGGAAATCTGTTTTCACAAGTTTTCTGAATGTGAGCCCAGAAGAGCTGAACAGAAGACGGTAGAAAAGCAGCAGAAGGGATGAAGTGATCGGTAAAGCTCCAAAGACATTGAATCTTTAAAATTCCCAATGTTCACATCAAATTGCTTCCTCTACATTCTTGTGATTAATGTCCATATCTGTTTAACTAAACTTCTCTGGTTGGTCAGGTAGTTTTAAAAGGTGAACTAGTTGTACACATGTATGTGTGTTACATATCTTGAAGAATCATCTGTGTGAAAAGGGTTGATCAAACTTGCTCGGAGGAGGGAGCTGCATGAAAACAGGCTCAAGAAGTGTGAGTGAAATAACTGTTGTGGGGGTGTGACAGGTCTGCACTTTAAGAATTGCACAAAAGAAAAGAAAAATACATCCAGTGGTTAACAGAAAGCTACTGTAACATTAACTATTAGCATACGGTACATACCATTAGGCATAGGGACCCCAGCTGTGTTTTTGCTATAATTTGTTGAACGACTCTTGTAAACCCTTCTCATTGGGACCAACAGGAAAACTCTCAGGGATAAGTGGCCTGATCTGACTGAGTGAAATCGGTGAAGTGTCTCTGTAATAAATTTAAAGCTCTTGAAATGCATTATCTCACTGACTCAGTGACACAAATGGCTAAAGTCAATGAGTTTGTCACAACTTATTCTTAGTTTGCTGTCTCGTACGTGTATCTCAAAAGCCAAATCAAGGTCAACTAACAAACCCATTCTCCACACTCCACAGAGCCTATTTACAGCTCCATGCTCCATTTCCCTCCATGTAGAAAAAAACAGTAAGAACGAATGAATTTCTGCTGGAGATCTATAATTCCCACCTGGGCACATGGTCTGATAAACAGCCAACAACAGGTGAAATCTGGCTCAGTTTATCAGCTGGTGTAGCTAGTGTAAGCATCATTAAGAATCAAAAAGCAACCTTCTGTTGTTGGAAAATGTGTGCCAGTATGCAACACCAGACTTTGATGTGTCCGCCCATATTTCAGAGGATAAGTGTTTGCTGAACAGCAGCCAACTCCTGAGACAATACTAGGCCTTTGAGATATACCATGCTCTCAAGTAGTGACGCGTTGAGACTATAGAGGAAAGCTGATAGCCAAGTGATCTTTTAGCTGACCGAGGACGGAGGCTTTTCAGTCTAAGCTGTCAAAATGGGGATAAAAGTGAACAATGTGGGGAAAGCCAGAAGAGGATTTATGCTGCTGGCTTCATTCACAGCAAAACCTGCATGTTGGGCAACTCATTAGATAGAATCTTACTTTAATTGTAAAACTAAAATTCTCTATTATACCACATCATCCAATGAACATGACTGAATCCATACAAATCTGGATTTGGGGTGATCACATCTCACATAGAATTGTAATGAGACTTGGATCCAAAGAGTGAGACATTCCAGCCGTCTGATTGTCTTGGAAAAACATCGCAGACATGTCATTACCTGACATCATCCCTCCTCTTGTCTGTCCTCTTGGGGAGGACCAACACACTGCTCTTGTTCTTCGACAAGAGCTATGTGCTGGGCAGCACCATGAGGCCAGTGAACCCCAGATAGTCGCACTCTGGCGCTGGATAGCAACCAGCCCATCACCAGATAGCACGCTTCTCGCTGTCAACCGCACCACAAGAAATGAGGTTAAATGGCACTATCTCCACAATATGGGAGCCTCTTCTATTTTTATTAATGGTGCTGACAGACTCTATTCTTTGGAGAGTGGCAGTGCCATTCTTGGAAATAGTTATAAATAAGTCCTGAGGCATCCTCAAGGATTCCTATTCTGTTTTGCATAGTTTTCTTTTTAAGATAAATTGGAGACAGTTCACAAAGAATGATTTGTTCCATCAATCTACAATCTCAGACATAATTTGGTGAAAAACTGCTGGTAATAATTGGGAAGGACCTGTTTACCTCTAATTTCTTTGATGTAATGACCCTTTAAACAGCACTTGTTAGTGTGGATTTTAAACATTCTGAAATTCCTCCTTTAGGGAAATTTCTTTGAAACCAACAACCGTGGTAACTAAACAGTCTGCCTTATCTCCCACCATCTTTTTCCACTGAGCTATTTTGCTGGTGTGGGAAAACCTGCGCAGCTTTATGTAACATCACCTTTTAATCACTTACACTGAAACATCAGATGCAGAATGGTTTCCAGGGGTAAAGCATTATAGTAACGAGACAAAGAGGTCACAGCCATGCTATCAGCACTGTGAGGCTGTACTTAGACAAAGAGGTGCTGCAAGCTAAACTCCTGCTGATGTTTAGCAGTATCGTGTTTACAATGTTTGGGGTACTATTTTTATCCAAAAACAAAGCCTAATGTTATTCTGTAGCTAAAAAAGGATGTGACAGATATTTAGCAGTTGAAAAGAGCCTCAATTTTAAAAGTACTGAGATAAAAATTGCAAATGAGAACTCACAAATATCAACAAAGATAAAGGGCTGATTCTGCGTGGAGCAACACATTTAAAAACAAACCCGGTGTTGAATGGCATTTCAGTGAGAAGTGGATGGAAAACCTGGCATCCAGTTACCATGGGAACAACACTCACATGGCTAAAATTCTCAAAAAATAAAAACACACATTTCCTAGAGGTATGAATATGTGACTCACCAAGTAGCTGGACCCCCCTGGTTAAGCCGTAGACGTCTATGAGAGCCCAGAGAGGTTCGCTGCCGACACGGACGCCACTAAAGAACAGCATGGGACTGGAATCGTTGATTCGGTAGAACACTCGTCCCCTCTTATCCATCCAGAAGGAGATGATGTTTCCCTCATTTGAAAGCTCCTCTGGCAGGGCTTTGGCCCAAAAGCCACTCTGGGAGACCAGGTCGGGACAGGCGTACTTGGGCAAGGTGTCTGGATTGATCCTCGACGGGTCTTTGGATGTAAAACCAAGACGCAGTGCGCCGCTCCAACAGCACTGCTTTTTAGTGATCTGGAGAAGACATGTTTTTAATTGGATATGCTCAGTTTATAATAAATGTTACAAGTGAACTATTTTCAGTGAAAAGAAGGAAAGAAGAATATATAGATACTGGAATGGGTTTACTCTTGTGCAGATACAATGATGTTTGCATGTGCTGCAATGCAACTAAATGATCCCATCTAAATACAGACTGTCTATAATTTTCCACCCCCGCAATACCAATAGTTACTGATTTGATACGCCTCCTTCCTGGAGTTAAAGTGAAGTGTATTTTTCCCTTCTACGTGCAGGGCTGTGTCTCACTTTTATAAAAGAAGACATCTTAAAGGAACATTTTGGGAGGAAGTTCCCCATTCTCATTCTGATTGTGTCAAATAATGGGATTTTATGATTTTACTCATCAGAGCAGAGATAAACTTAAGTATTCTTCAACCTTCCAGGTAAATGTGGTTAATCTCCATATCATTATCTATTCTACCAAATTTTCTTCAACCTAACCAAGTACGTGCTTAAACCTAAATAGTGAGTAGGAAAAAAATGTAAATCAAATAAACAGCAAGATGTTTCTAACAAATGCTGGTGTTGTAGCAAGGCTCAATTAGCTCCTGCATTTATGAACTTGCTCCACTAGACTCAATCTGCTGTACAAATTCCAGAGTTTTTGCATCTTTTTGTTCTAACTTGTGGTCTTGTAAAGCTATCAAAGTGTCTGTGCAGTTAATTTGGCTAAACTTACATGTATGATGATCTCTCAAAGTTAGAAGTAGCAGAATGTCTTTTTTTTATGGTCCACAAAATCATACTGTAGCCTTAGACATGCTACAGTACATAACTCCATTACCCCACTGTTTGAACTGTACCTGTAGCTTGACTAAAATGTGTGTATTGTCATGCTGATAGTGTGGTGCATTCAGGCACTGATGCCAACAAACACTGTTTTCACATCTTAGTTGTACTGCATGGTGTTTTGGGGAAAAACGATACATCTCAGCAACAACAACAAAAAAAACCCTCATTCACTGTGCTAGGATGCAAGAACCTACAGCGACTGAAACTCTGCAAGCATGGATTTAAATATACTGAATTCCAAGTGCAGCATGTTAAAAAGTCTGACATGACAATGCTGACATGATGATGCTTTGCAGGTGTAATCGCTTATCATGTTAAACTGTCAAACACCTCCACGTTTTAGCTCTTAGCTTTCGTATTGATGCAGATGCCACGGTACCATGAACTAGTGTATTTCACATATCAAAATCTTGACCCAATCAGAATCAGACATACTTCATTGATACCAGACTGGGAAATTTCAGAAACCTGCACAAAGTCTTGATCTAACAATAATGCCAGATGAAAGAATTACAAATGACAAAATTTACCGTGCCCTGCTCAGGATCCCTGTGTCAATCCGACATCTAGCTGCTGAGATATTTCAGTCTGAACCAGCATTCCTATCCCGAGTGCCAAGCCACAAGCAGCCCTAAAAACAACATATCTCTCTTAAACTCACTAAGACTAGTTTCCTTGGTATGTTTATCACCTGCAAACGATTTTTGTCTTATTTCCAACCTGTATTTACTTAGAATTTACTGTGCAAGATAACAGTATTCTTCACATGGCAGCGCTTGCCCTGCTCTCTCACTTTAGAGACATAGATGGCCTGATAGGTGTAGTGGAAACTTGTTCTAAGCTGCTGTTGCTTTGGCCCACACAAGAGCAGAGAGATTAACAGAAATAAAATCAAAACAGGAGGGAAAAAGACAGCAGATGAAGAGAAAGAGTCTGGCAGGGAGCAGGAAAATGAAAACTGGCAAAGGGAATGGCAGAAACAAAGGAGGAATTTTCATCACCCTCACAATTAGTCTTTTCTGACAGATTGCCAGTACAGATTTAAATAATGGCATACACTAAGTTTAAAAGAAATTATTACAATGTCTGGTTTTAAATTATCAAAAAATAAATAAATAAAAAAAACAAGTAGCCAATTACCTTCAGTCGAACTTGCTCATACACTGCAATAGGCCTGTTGCTGAAGGTGATGGCATTACAAAAGCTGCCTTGTCTCTTCACAGTCCGCTGGGACATGTCCATGATGATCTGTGAGCCTTTGGCGCTGGGATGGAAGAGAAGAGGGAAAGACGACATACTTCCGCATGGCTGGATGGGCAGGCAGCGCTTGGGTTTGTGCTGGCATCGGTGAGATGTTGTAGGAAAAGATCCATTCAGAGAATCTATGTTGAGAGGAAAGTTTGGTCAGCGGATGTGAAGAGGCTATTATAGTTTAGATTAAAGCGGAATACTAGATTAGGCTGGTGTAAACCAAATAACTTCACTTAAATAACTTGTAACAGTATAAGGATACACATTCATATACGTGTGTATCTTTCCTGCTTCTGGAAGATCCAGTTTAATAACAACACATTTAAATAATCTGATACTTGTCATGGTTTTTTGGGGTTTTTTTACTCATCAATGTACTGTGTAAGTGCTGATATTTTTAAATGCAAACAATGTGCAAGGTGAATTGCATGCAAAATGTCCTTGGAATGAGAAACAAAAACCCCGTGAAGACGGAATTGCTTCCTTGGTTAAGTGATTAAAGAGAACTATGCAGCTGTGAGAAATTTGCACAACAGGGTTTAATTTCAGCCATTTCCAGTAGCACCAGTAATGTTTCATTATTTCAAATCTTGCCAGAACTAAACTTTGTGTGGAGTGTTTTTCAGCATTTCTCTTAGTAATTTGTACAGAATACATACTTACAATGCAATGGCTGCAGAGGAAGAATGAGGATGAATAAGAAGAAAAAAGATCTGCTTACAAGTCCACAACTAGCCCAGCAGTGACCTTGGGATCTTATGGGAGTATTACCTAACTGATACAATAATAGCGAGTTATGGCTGTTAATGTGCTGTTTTTGGCTTGTGTTTTTCATGAGCACATATTAATCACGGCAGTACACGTGCCACCTGCCTAATCACACTGCACAAAAAGAAAATAAATGACTGCTGCTAAATGCAAGACCAGTTTTGTAGGTTACAGGAAGTGGCAAAAAACACTGCGACAGGTTCTGAGTCAGAGTACGTGCAGGAGTTTTCAGCTTTTTTTTCCCATGTGAAAAACTGAATCCCTCCTCCACCAATAGTGACTCCTAAATGTCTATAATATTTCAGGAGTTTACAGAGATAAAGGATTTGTTCAAAAGGAAAATCTGATTTCACACACTCCCTTGCAACTCTCCCCATTTTTGTTCCTACATTCCTTTTTAAAACGTGTTTAGTGGAGGAGGTGTTTTCTCACAGACTCTTTAATTGTGAGGCAGAACTATTTAGATTTAACAGACAAACATGAACTACATCTCATCACATGATTCGACACAGGTTTTAAAATCCTTTTAATCATTTGTCCCGTCACATTTAAGGGTTTTACAGTTTTAGAAAAATCCAGTAAATATTCTAAAATTGGGAAATGAATTATTTAAACCTAATTAACACTTCTTCATCCTTAAGAATGGGTTGTATTTTCACACCTAAATTTGAAAGACTGTGTCAAAGCTGCTTGTGCTTGTGAGAGAAATATGAGCCCCTGCAGCTAATTTTACTTTCCTTTAGTTGACTTTGAAGGGTCAAGAGGTTTATAATGCATCCTGGCGACAAACCAATTAAGAGGGTCCGTATTGGAAACAAATGATCATGTGACGTGTGAAGCCAGATTTGTCATAACATAGCTGCCTACTTCGTCTCAAGGCAGTGGATGAAGACGTGATGGATGTCAGAAATTAGCTGCGAATAAAACAGAAAAGCCAAGGCCTGATCATCTTCATCGCATATTTCTGCAGTCTGTCCTTTCTAATCTGAAATGGCTAAGTTTGGCCAAATGTTCTACGCTCAGAACAGAGTATTTATTAAGCTCTTTGCATGCTCTTGTCATTGCAGAACAATGATGAATTGTGCTCTGAGCACAACAGTGGATTTAAATGAAGTCATAACAAATCCTTCAACCATATTGCATCCATGATGTCATCTCAGACGTGATGTCTTCAGGAAAAGACAACAGGTCTGCATTGTACTCCTACCATAACCAAGCTGGGGGCTGAATAGAGTATTTCCTGTGAGATCTGAAAACAGGAGCGACACCTCAGAATCTCCTACAGGCAGGGTCCCATGCTTTACCATCTAATCAGAGAAACCTAAATATTCTTTTATTTTTTTTCTAATTGACATTGAATTCCCTGCAGTTTTCTTTTTCCAACCCTCCAAGTAACTTTAAGAGCACAAGCAATATCAAAGTAAAACAAGTTAAGTTTGGATTAGCAAAAAATTGGACTTAAAACATCATATTACAGTACCTGACAGGGCCATAACGCTTGCAGGATTCAAAAGGGGGCATTATGACAAATATTAGAGGAGCAACTTCAGGATAATGTTTCTTGATGCATCACCACCTGCACCGTAGCTGTGTCATTGCCTTTGCTTAGAGAGAACAATACAAAGGCAATGAGAAGGCCTCGATTGTGCCACCTGGCCTCTAGGCTGTTTTATCCAAATGCCTAAGCTCTTAAAGAAGCTTCTACAGAGGCCCTAATATGTGAAGTTAATATCAAGGCACACAAAATGAGCACTCAGAGGCATATGAAAGAGCTTGTGGGCATGTAAATGTTTTCAGCGTTCTCAAATATGTCATAACCTGTGTGGTTTCGACCATTCGACAGTGGGAGACAAGGCATAACATTCTTCCTAGTTTTTGACAGCCTAGTTAGCTGTATCTGCATATAGTCAAGATTTGATCAAAATTATAAAATGTGAGGGAAGAATAACTTTTAATGACCCAAGTAAGAGTAAGAGTCTACAGTACTATTGTTGTTTTATCTGTTATGCAAGTCCATAAAAAAAGGTGTTTGCTGGAATGCAATATTGGTGGATTTTATGCAGGAAATTTGGTTTTGTATCATAAATTAGTGACAACTTCATCTGAGCCAAGCCTCTGCTGAGTCAAATTATGTGCATCCAGCACTGGCCTGCAGTATTAGTCTTGGTTAATAATAATTCACTCAAATCTCATGTTTGGTTCAACCAATAGTACAGAAAACCTAAAATATTCAACAAAGGGACAAATCTTAGAAAAAGGGCAATCACATGAAGGAGCTGGAACTAAAGAATTTCTGCAGTTTTCCAAGAACTCCAAATAACTGCTTACAGTATTAACCCACTAAGATCTAAGGAGCAAAAACTCAGTTTTTGTTGTCTAAAATTAAAATGATTAAATAAAACCTTTTATTTTTCACCTTCTGATGAAGCTGGAGACATGAAATACAAATTATTGTTAATGTGTGTTAAAAAGGGAAATGTTATGGCATGTCTTATATCAATTATAAGCATCCACTCGTGCCATGTATGTAAGTAGTATCTAAAAACCATAAAGTAAAACTGAAATATACACTTTACATAGAAAAAAACTAGTGGCAGCTGAAACTTTTTTTTAACAGTCAGTAAGATGTCTGGAAAAATACTTTCAGCTCTTTGCCAGTGCCACTAAAAGCCAATAATACATCCATGTAGGTTTACCAAATGGGGAGTAGTAAGAACTGAATGATTCATGAGTCATTGTCTTAGATCTTGGCTCTGCAACATGACAGGGATTATAGATGTTTATATTTTCGGGGCCCTGACTGAACTCTTGTAAGGGGGCCAATTTCTTCTCTTTTTTTCTTTTTTCTTTTAGCAGTGCCCCTGTCTGCACCTGTATTGTTATTTCACACCAGTGGCCTCTACCAGTGAGCTGGCCCATGTCCATCTGGCCATCTGGGAAATTAGCTGCTCGTGCACTGTATATCATGTAACACCATGACCACTCATCTGGTCTATGCTCAAGGAGAGTAACAGAAAGGGAACATCAAATCACAACATCCCAAGAGTACACTTGGAGAAATGTTGAAATTACTCACACACTTGGCTACAATTAAATATTATTGATGACACCAATA